>CM040240.1:46572129-46603523 GCA_022545495.1 Chrysanthemum lavandulifolium | reverse complement strand
TGCGAACCACCTCCGGCGTGAGTAAGTATGTGTTATGGTTGTTTAAGTATGTGTAAGTAAAGAAATGAGTGTGAAATGAGCATCCCATAATCCATTGCCCGTCCAACCTATTTATAGTGGAAGAAATACGGTTAGAGGCACCCTTGCATGAATGTCGGAGATCATGGGGCGTCCCATGATTGTGGGTAACCGCTAGGGCTTAGTGACCCACGCCTCTCGAGACTTGACGGGAAGCCAAGAGAGAGAGATTGTGGGTTTGACCAAGTCGGGAGGTTCGCTTATCCATTGTCCTTCGTCGCCCATACCCGAAGGGCTTAGGATGGCGAGTTCCCACTAGGTAACCTTCGCTCCAACGAATGGTTTGACGCCTATGGATATTTTGGAATCCTAACTTGGGCCTTTGTATGGAAGGGCTTCGACACGTCTTGGAGGAGTGTCCTTCGAGCTACTCGGAGGGTACATCATCAGTAACCTTAGAGTTAGTTTATGAATCCTAGAGATTTCGTAGGCGATAACCTTAAGGTATTCTCAAAGAGTTAGGGAAAAACGTATACCCTATGACCTTAGAAGACAAAATGCGTTAAGAATAAGGACGTGACAATTCAACCATCAATAGGAGATAATTAGGGAGTAATAACATCTAAGTAAACACATCTTTAAATCATCATAAGAGCACACACCAATAGACATAGACTACACTTACCTTATCTTAGCTAATTAGTTAAATTAGAATAGTAGAGAAATCGGTAGAAATACCAACCCCCCAAATCTAATACCCCGAGATTCGTATCTTTTGATTTTCTCAAAAAATATAAAAAAGATAAAAAAATAATCTTTCTCAACCCCAACCTTAGCGTAGTAATTTCTCACTAGCATTCCTATTCCCCTAGAGAACGATATCAATTCCCGAGGCTTACCCTAATACTACACTACAACGATTAGGTTCACTGCCTAGGGTGTTGAAAAACTTGCTCGACAAAAAGAAAGTTCCTTTGACCCCGAACGCGCGTTGTACGCGTATCAAGTTTTTGGCGCCATTTCCAGGGAATAGAATAGCTAGTTAGATTTCCACCTCGTTAGGTTCCCTTGCTTGATTCCTATTAAGTAAGCTTTTTTTCCCCCATTTTTAGCTTCCTCATAGTCTATCCCCCCTTCTTTGTGACCTTTGTTCGTAACCCATCACTTTTCATCATGGAAGGTGATAACCCACCAAACAACAACTTACCATCAAACAAATATCCACCACTTGATCCAACCTTTACCAACCAACTTCGAGCTCATATTGTTAGTGAAATAGGAGAGCTTAAGAAATTGAATAGGATAATTGAAAGCGCACTTGAGGAAGCCCTTAAGGAATCCACTAGCACTTTAGATAATGATTCAACCTCAAGTGATTCAGAGGATGAATTAGTAGAAGGAGATTATAAGGTGTTAGAAATTATGAAAGGTAGTAAGGAGGAGGAGGAACTTAGGGATTATTTCGATTCATACCCTAACGGGAAGGAAATCGCCTACCACTATAACGTAGTTAACTTCCCGCGACAACCTTTCAAGCCTCGCATAAAAAGTGGTGACCCTAAAAACATTAAGATACCGTGCATGATTGGGTACTCATATAGGGATCACACTTACATAGACTATGCGGCACCCATGAACATAATGTCTAGACTCTATTACAATTGGATCATGAGTGAAAAGTTAGGACCTATGAGGGACCCCTTTTACCCTAGGAAAGCAAGTAACTATGTTGGGAGGGTTAAATGATTGCATGTCTTTGTAGGTAACTTCACATATAGGTGTGATTTCATGATCTTGGAAAATGTTAAAGGCATCATTGATGGGTTTTTAGGAGATGTGATACTTGGGAAACCATTTATTGAGGAATCTAAGATGGTTTATGATCAAGAGGAAGGAATAGCCAAGTTTTCAAACGGGGCCGAGTGTGTTAAATATATAATGACCTACAAAAATAAGATGTTTGAGGGTATTGATAATTTAGATGTAGACAACATTCCGGCCTTTGAAGTAGATTGGAAGAACAAAGTTTACTATACCGCTTGTCTTGAGTTGGGCCCTGTATATATTCGTGATGAGAGAAGAGTTAAGGAAATCAAATGGGCCTCTAAGATTAGGAGAACATAGGGGCACGACTTCGAGTCTAGCTACAAGACTCATTGTTGTTCCCTATTCACTATCGTAAAACAGCTTAAAGTATTTAAAAACAAGTTAATAGTGAATCAATGATTGATAAGATGTAAGTAAACACACTAGATAAATTTCAACATAATATTCTTATTAGAAATGAATCAAACAAGAACACATTACCTAAGTACTTGCGGAACAGTACTTGGGATTGAAATGACAAAGGGTGTAACTCCTCACGAAGCTCAGGCTGAGTCTGAGCACAACTGCAAGGACCCACTGAGCTATCTCAGGGATTAAGTTTTATTCGGAGGAGTAAAAGATGTATTGCGTGCGTGTGTGTTTTTACAATTAACAAGCTTAAAACATTCACTCCATCTCTTATGCTATTTATACATGTATAAGTTTTAACCTTATCCTAAGTGACAAACTGACAATTTGCAAAAGACAAAATACTTACGTATTTTGTCTACATTCTAAAGACTATATTAAGTAAGAGACAAGGTCGCTTTCCATAAGTCGCTGATGACACTAAGCGATAGTTTTCCATTCGGGGAAAGTTGACTTTGGTTGATAAGGACTTCGCCTTATCGATTCAAACTTATCCCGCCTTATCTCGCTCATTCTTCGCCTTCATATCCTTGATCTTCTACTTCGTTTGTCTTGGTGTAAGTAGTCGGTGAGGAGTTTAGGGATTCAATGAGTTATTGTCATCACTCACCGAATCCACCATCTTCTTCTTAACTCGCCTTCACCCTTAAGTTTCGCCTTCTTGGTGGAGAAACATCTTCTTCACCTCTTACCGAGTATCTCGAAGATGGCTCACCGAGAGACTATGCACTCGGTGACCGTTAGCGTCTAACGGTATAAATACTTAGGGTATTTTCTATTCAAATCCTAGACATAAGGGGTTTAGGTATTTACTGAACCTAACAGTCTCCCCCCATTTGGAGATACAAATAGCCTAAGTGTTTGATCAGTGTAAGTGAGCAATTGGCTTCTTCTACGATGAATGTACTAATGAACATAATGAGGAACACCAATATTTTAACAAAACATACATCGTTTATTGATCAATTACATGGTTCCTATCACTAGTACAAAAGATAAAGGATAATGATGTCAATCCGATGGATCCCAGTTTCAAGCTTGAATTTCTTTGTGATGAGTGTTTCCCTGTCAAAGTGATCTCTTATCTTGGTGTTTAAGTCGTTGCAGAACTTGACATTTACAGAGTCGAATTTGAGAGGCCACCGTATGTAGCTCGAAGATTATAGCCACACCGCTCGATCAATGTCACTCCACCTTTGGAATCTTGGGTTTCCATAGACATCAATGAAGAACAGCTTCTCTTCGAGCTTTTCAATCACAAGACAGTTAACAAACTTCACACCTTCGTGTAGCTCCCTATTACATTCCGGTCGAGGCACTTTGATCTCGGTGGAACTCAACCCTCTTCGTTTGCCCTATGATGATTGAGGTTAAGATCCTTGAGGTGCGCTTAAGCGGCTAAATCCCAGCCAGTCTTTGGTGCATCCCTCGCCTTTTATACCTTTTACCGAGCATTTTCATTATCTCCTTAACCACCGTGATTCTTCTTTTCAATGATTGGACTAAGCTCATCGAGTTCGATGATCCCAAAGTCAATGAATTTCTGGGGATCATGAACCTCGAAGTGTCTTTATCATCCCCAGACATTCATTGCCGTGGTTTGGACTTGGGGATGATTCTCGACATCGATGATTTTCTCGAGCGATATACGCTTGTCATTGACCGATTGTAGTGGTCAATTCTTCCTGCTGATGGCTTTGCTGACTTTCTTGTTCTTTTCTTCCAACTGCTTTCTCATTTAAGCCATCTTAGCGACTGAGCATCCTTGAACTTTTGTCGGCTGACCCTTTTGTAGCTTCTAGGGATCAATTCCAATATTCTTAGCTTCCTCGGAACAAATTTTATCAAGCTTCTTTGCTATTTCTTTCTTCCTCAAAGAAGTTTCTTTTCCTTTCTTCCTTTGCAAGATAGACACTTAGTTGTTGTGGAGTGAGCGGTACTCGGTGGTGTCGATCATATAGAATCTTCTCGAGCCTCGGGAGTTTGCATTATGCCTTTTCCTTTATCCTGGCCTGAGGAAGATGATGCTACCAAGGGTGGTGGTGTTGTTTTGATGGGTGTAGCCATTGTCATTGTTAATGTTGTTGTAGATGTTGGTGGGACTGATGATATGGGTGTTCTTTGGCGGTGGTGTTAGCTAGGGTGTTCAAAAATCCGAGAAACCGACAAACCAATCCGATCCGGTCAATCCAAAACCACAAAAAACCGATAACGATAGAAACCAAAACCGAGAAAACCGGGTTTTTTCGGTTTTGGTTTTTACTTTTAGTTATCCGTGGTTACCCGAACCAAACCGTGTATAATATATAGGTAGGTTTTAACAAACCAATCATAAAAATGTACAAGTATTAACTATTTTATTGCACTACTTTTATCATATATTGCATTTTTACTAATCTAATGTGATAATTTACTAACGTCCATGGATTACATATGATTAATGTGATCTTAATCTATAAACGTCAAATAGTTAGTATTAGTTATTTTGTTACATATGGTAAATTGAATGTTGTTATTGCGACAAAACAACATTACTATTATTCTAATATCTTTAATGCTATTTAATTTTACTAAAATGACATATTACGTTCTAATTTATGTTTTTGCCCGATTCGATTTTATTAATTTTTAAAATGGTTAACTCATGACCCGAACCATTGCAGTAACCGCTCATTCGGATACCCACATGTCCCGTTACCCGCCTAGTATGGTTCGGTTTTGGATAGTAAAATGAACTACCCACCCCGATGGATAATTAAAATCTCTAACCGAACCGAGCCGAACCGCCCGTGAACACCCCTAGTGTTGGCTCCTCTCGATGTGAGAAAGAGCTCTTCATGAGTATTCTCCCTCAACTATTGCCGCGATTAGTCGTTGAAAGGCAAGAGTTGCCTCAATCTGAGGAGGAGTTAGAATTGCTTAACCTTTGAAGGCTTGATAAATTTCGGTGACCATAGCCTTGATGTCGTTAGTATCCTCAATAAGACCGGTGACCTTTTTCTCCAAATTAGCTTTGAGATAATTTCAAAGCGGTCATCCTAGGCCCAAGGTTCCAAGCCATTGAAGATGATGCCTTAGCCAAAGTAGTCACCGAGCATCCAGAGAACCCAAGATGGCTCAAGAGACCGAATCAAGATCAAGACCACGAACATTGGCGATTTTAGCATGGTGATTAGTTCGGTGAGGTCTCGAGGAATTCTTCAAGTAAGCCTCGAGCCTCCAAAGACTTTAGAGTTGAGTCTTGGGTCTTCTTTGATAGCATCCCCGATTTCATCTATTTTAACACCACAATTACGAAGATGCTTGAGAAATTTAACGAGTGTTTTCATCCAACCTATGAAGATCTTTGGTACATGAGATCCCTGTGTTCATCGGTGTTGGCATTGAATGTGAGTACATCGGACTTTAGATCAACATAGTCGGCAAGAGCCTTGATTGTGTTGATCCCATAATGTTTCAAAGACCCGGTATAGCTTCCTTGAAGCTTTAGTGATCCACATAACTAGTTGCCTCTCATCGCTGGAAGAATGTTGTCAAACCGTTTGAATTCATCGAATGGATGAGGAAGAAGAGTCGAGTCATTATCTTGATTCGAATGATGACTCTTTAGGCTCTTGTGGATCAGGTGATGTTCTTGCTTAGTTTGAACATCGACCTCCACTTCTTCTCCGCTAATAGAATTTCATCTTCATTATCGCTTGTTCTTCATCGAGAAAAGTATTTCATTTACCTCAAGAACTTTCAAGAAACTGGTGGTGGTGATGGGTTCTATATCGGTGGTATTAATCCTCCGAGTCTTTGTCCCCTTGACCCCTCGACATCTTGATGGGTTTTCCCGATGCCTTCGCTAGAGTCGGGATTGGTGATGAGTTCCGTATCGGCGGGTTGGTTCGATCCTCCGAGTCTTTGTCCTCAAGGCTTCTTCAAGCACCGGTGGGTGTTTCCTGCCATCCTTAGAAGCGGTGCGGTGATATCCCTATCGGTGGGTTGTTTGTTTCCCAGAGTCTTTGGGATCATTCAATTGGCCCTAAGACAAAAGCGTTGATTTGCGAATGTCCTCCTTGGGCATTGTGGAAGGCGCTCCCCTACCAGTGGGTTGTATGTTTCCCTCTGGATCTTGGGGAGTAGTAGTTGGGACCAAAGGCACTGAGTGTGATGTATCAGTGTCCTTCGTTGTCACCGGGGTGGATGAAGATTGGTCCTCCTTAGGTGGCAGATCAGTCTGGGCTTTCTTTGCCTTTTAGGTGGTGCTCCATAAGTCTCGGCTCCACGAGACTTGGGTTTGGTCTTAGTCCCGGTTTGAGACTTCCTTTCTTTTTTAGGAGTAGGGTTTGGAGACATCGAGTCACTTTGGTTGTTTACAAAACCATGTGGTAAATCAAATACAATATCGTTGACTTGGGATGGGTCTTTTGAAAATTTGATGGACTCGGGATACCGGTAAAGCGATGTATTTGTATTCCCGAGGGTAATTACAACCCATTAACACTTGTAAGTACATTAGACAAACCTAGGGTACGAAATGTATTTCGCCTAGTTTTGCTCAATAACAGTTCTGAGATCATCAAATGATCTCCCCAATGTCGACAGTGACCCCATTCATCAAGTAATAAGCCATCATCAATCGAATAGAATTAACTTGTTCAAAGGATGAGTGGTTCCGCCGAGAACCCGAATCACAAATGTGAACAGGATCTTCCAAGCCACGAAATGAGTTCTTGGTGACTGGGGTTTTGTCCAAAACTTTGGATCCAAAAATATTTTGTTTTAACCCATCCTTAATCGTAGAGGGTTCAGGATGGGCAACATAGACTCTGAGTTGTAGTCTAACCTCGTTGCAATACAAAAAGTTTTATAATCCGGGGTGACCGAATGTTCCTCGTTAAAAAGACCTAACTTAATGAGATACTCCACAGTGGTCGTAGGTCCGCTCTCATTAGTAGAGGGTGTCGGGTCATAGGCAATGCAGAGACCAAAACTCCCGAGGAGGTTTTGGTATAGAATTGAAGGGACCGAGTAAAGGCCTTTTCAAGGGCGGTGGAATAAAAATTCATTATGTCCTTATAGTCTGGGACATTTGGAGGGTATTCAAAATTTCCTATAATGTTATTTGTTTTAAATTCAACATCACTTAGATCTCCTACCACCTATGGTGCAAAATAAGAGACTGTGTTCTTGCCATTTCCATTGAAAGATTTGTTAGGGTTTTGAAAAAAAATATTATTGGCAAGAACAATCAAAGTGTTTTGAGTCTCTTTTTGGTAATGATGAAAAATCTTTTGTAAATTTGTTACAGAGAAGATTTTCTTGTAAAAACAAGTTGATGATTTTGAAGAACACACAAGTTTTTCTGGGTTTGAGAAAGGATTTTGACATCTTTTAGTTGCAGAAAAAGTTTGTGTGTGTTTTAATGATTTTGTGAGGGGTATTTATAGAGTGATGAGAGGGTAGTTTATGCATAAATGTGGTTTGTAAAGTCATATTTTGAAAACGTTTCAAATTTCCACATTTAATGCCACCACTCCACTCCACCGCTGACAAAATCCCGGTTTTCAAGGAATAGTTGCGATTACGGTAAAAGTGCATTCTCGCAGATTAAAATATCCATAAGATATTTCATGTAAGAGAAGGCATTTAATGCCAAGTGGGATGAGGTAAGGTTTTGAGGACCCCGACGGCAAGATAGAGACATATATTCCTATATTAAATTGGTGTGTTTACCAACCTAGGATATTTAAGTAACTAATACTTGCCTGCATTTAGTTACTCATTCAATCCTCAATATCTAGAGTCAGGGTCCCTGAATGAGTCTTACTCATTCAGTGAGAGGGTTGTTTTTGAGGTTTTGTTCATGGAGGATGAACCATTTTAGAGAAAAAGTTACTGAGATTGGGTTTGGTTTTCAGGTTTCTGACTTTCAATGTCTACCATTCCTAATTCAGCTTTCAGTCTCCTGAAGGTAGGTTCATCTAAGAGTTTGGTAAAGTTATCAGCAAGTTGATATTCAGTAGGGATGAAATGAATCTCTATGTCTCCTTTCATTATGTGGTCCCTGATGAAATGATATCTGATATCAATGTGTTTAGTTCTCTGGTGAAGGGCATGATTGTTGGAGATTGCAATGGCACTGGTGTTGTCACAGAAGATGGGTACCATTTTGTAGTGGATGTCATAGTCATTGAGTTGACTTTTCATCCATAATAAATTGGCACAACATCCTGCAGTAGCAACATACTCAGCTTCAGCTAAAGACATAGCCACTAATTGTTGCTTTTTAGCACTCCATCAAACAGTTTTCCTCTAAGAAATTGGACGGGACCACGAGGTACTTTTTCTCGTCCATGTTGCGACCAAGATAATCGAATCGAATATCCTTTGAGGTCAAACCACGAGCACTTTGGATAGTAGAGTCCAAGGCTTGGAGTTCCTTCGTATCTTAGTATTCTTTTGGCGCAGTGAGATGGGATTCTTTGGGATTGGATTGATATCTTGCTATTAGACAAATTGAGAATTGTAAGTCAGTGCGAAGTAGTGAGATACATCGGTGAGCCAACAATCCCCACGAAATGGGTTTGATTAACGGTTGCCCGGTGAGATCGAGGTCTAAGGTTGTTAGGAGGGACCATTGGTGTCTTCACCGAGGCACAATCAAATATCTCATATTTCTTCATGAGATTTCGGTGTATTTCTCTTGACCGATGGAGATTCCTTTATCGCTTGTCTGATTTGTAGTCCAGGAAGTATGTGAATTCACCCATCATGCTCATTTCAAACTTCTTTGTCATCATTTTTCAAACTGTTTGCAAAGAGTGTAGTTTGTTGAGCCAAATATGATGTCATCAATATATACTTGGAGCAAGATCACATCTTGTATTGTCCTGTAGATAAACAATGTGTTGTCTATTTTCCTTTGACTAACTTGTTTTGTATTAGGAAGGCTAAGAGAGTTTCATACCATGCCATGGGAGCTTGTTTAAGTCCATAAAAGGCCTTGTCAAGCTTGCAAACATAGTCAGGGTGTTCACTACTCTCAAAGCCAGGAGATTGTTGAACATACACATCTTCCTTGAGTTCACCATTCAGGAATGCACTTTTTACATCCATTTGGTAAACTTTGAAGTTCATGTAGGTTGCGAATGCAAGGAAGATCCTAATGGCTTCCATTCTTGCAACAGGAGCAAATGTCTCATCATAGTCAATGCCTTCTTATTGATTATAGCCTTTGGCTACAAGTCTGGATTTGTTTTTAATGACAGCCTGTTTTCATCGCTTTTGTTTACGAAAACCCACTTCATTCCTATGATGTTGACATCCCGAGGACATTTGATCAAGCTCATGACCTTGTTTTTATCAAACTGCTGAAGTTCTTCTTGCATGGCCTGAACCCAGGGTGGATGTTTTAGAGCTTCTTTTGGGTTCTATTTCTAAAAGGTAATCAACATATAGACATTCATTTGCTGAAGCTGCAGTTAGTTTAGCTGCCATGCTTCTTGTAAGAATGCCTTCACTAGGTTCCCCAATGATGTTTACAAGTTTAATATCCTGAGATTTTGTCCACTTACTTTGTGGTCTAGGATCTGAGCTCGAAGAGGTCACTGGAAGGTCAGGAAAGAGTTCAGGTGCAAGAGCCACAAGATCATTTAGAACATCTGTTGAGATGTTTTGTACGGGTTGAGGTTCTTGAATCACAGGATCCTTAACATTTGGTTCATATTATGCATGCTGCTGGGGACCGATTGATTCTCAATGAATTCACCGATAGTTGATTGGGAAGGTTGTGAGGCAAGACATAATATGAGATGTCGGCATTAACTTGGTATGAGGAATTGATTTGGTGTTGTACTCATCAGAGGATATCTTGATGAGTTATCAATTCCTATTTCCTCCACTGAGGAATTTGTGAACCTGATGCTTCATCAAAGGTGACATGAAAGGTTTCCTCAACTTGTTGTCTCCTTGTGTTAAAAACCCTGAAGGCTTTAGAGATCAGTGAGTAACCTAGAAAGTATCCATCATCAGCTTTTGCATCAAACTTTCCTAGATGATCCTTGTGATTGTGATTAAACACAGGACATCCAAACACATGAAAGTAGCTGATGTCAGGAAGTCTAAATTTGAATATCTCATATGGGGTTTTGTTATGTCTTTTGACAATGATTGACCTGTTTTGAGTGTAGCAGGTTGTTTTGACTGCTTTAGTCCAGAAATGTTTTTAGAGGACTGACCCATTTAACATAGTTCTAGCACCTCAATGAGAGTTCTGCTTTTCCTTCAAAGAACCCCATTTTGTTCACGGGT
This sequence comes from Chrysanthemum lavandulifolium, assembly GCA_022545495.1. Taxonomy (NCBI): domain Eukaryota; kingdom Viridiplantae; phylum Streptophyta; class Magnoliopsida; order Asterales; family Asteraceae; genus Chrysanthemum; species Chrysanthemum lavandulifolium. Next base: position 46,592,972 of record CM040240.1, on the reverse strand, counting down.
GTAAGGAGATGATAAGTTTTGGAGATTCCTTTTCATCACGTAAATTTTCAAGCTCTTGATTTCAACTCGCACCATTGTCGATTCGATTTGTTTAACAAGAATGTTATTCGGTTTTCAATCTTCCCGATGAATGACATTATTGTATCACCGCCTGACTCTTTTAGAAAGAAAGTATACCCAGTGTATCTTGAAAACTCATCAACAATGACAAGTGTATACTTCTCATCTTTGGATTGATCCGGGACCGATGGTCTAAAGAGATCCATATCAGGAGGTGAAGGCGACTTTGATGGAGAAATTTTGTTTGGTTTTGAATGATGCTCTATGGTGTTTGCCTTTTTCACAGGCAGAGCAAGGTTTATCTTTCGCAAAAACTAGTGATGGTAAGCCAAGGATTTTATTTTGGTTTGCCAAGTTATTGATGTTTTTGAAATTTAAGTGTGAGAGTCTCTTGTACCATAACCAGTTGATATTTTCAGTGGCTTTGGCAAAGAGACAAGTTCCATCTTGAGAGATTGTTGACATGTCTAAGACATAAACATCATCTCTCCTAGGAGCTATCAAAAAAACTTCCTTATTGGCATTGAAATTGGTGCCTTGTTTGTCATTAAATTGCACAATGTACTTAGCATCACATAGTTGACTAACACTGATGAGATTGTATTTGAGACCATTGACATAAGTTATCCTAGAGAAAACTATTCCATTGCGGTTCTTGAACCATAACCTTCATTGGGACATGATGAGTTATCACCAAATACTACCTTGGGTCTGGTTCCTTTACATACTTGTGCATATACTCCTTAACGCCAATATGCTTCTTGAGCTTCCACTGCCTAGATGCCAAATAGGCTCCTGGCGTGTCATTGCACAAATAGTAAAATGAATTAGTTTCTCTTGTGACCGACATACTAGTGGGCTTGGGCTTAAAGGTCTGTTTGAACTTGGCAATTGACTCATGGTCGGTGGTTGAGTGCATTGTCTTTGCCATAGGTTTTGCATTTGGAGACCGAGGATGACTCGTTGACTCGAGGTTGCTTGGAACTTCTCTTTGCTTGGATGACATGTCATCATGGGATGTCTCATAAGTCGGATTTTGCAAATATCACAAAGATGTTTTCATGAGACAATCATCCCGATGATGATCATTGAAGCCACAGTTTGGGCAAGGAGGAAAGGGTTTTGCTCTATGCTTGTGAGCGATTTGGAGGTTGAAGCATCTTGATGACCAACTTTGGTATAGTTTGCTTTCTCGAGTGAACTTACATATTGTAAGTGATCGGTTCTGTGATCATCCTTTTGCGGATCATACAAAAAGGATTCTATAGCGATTATCGGTGGTATGACCGGTATAGTGGCACGAATCACACTTCGCTTGGGTTTGGTGTTTGACTTTGACTTTGAGGAACTAGAGGAGGTCGACTTTGTTTCCTTGATTGATTCAGAACTTTTCGATGGATTCCATCTTTTCGCTTAGCTTCCTCACAAGTTCATTCGATTCTTGAATTTGGTCACCTTCATGGGGACAAAGGATGTGGAAGTCTCGGTGGGGTAGACTCTTGTTGGATTGGTTTTGTTGGTCTTTTCGGGATGGTTATACCAAGTCCGCACCTTTCTTTTGGTGAGTGAGGATTGAACGTAGTGGTTTAAACTCGTAGCTTGGTGCGACCAAGAGGTTTCGGGGGTGGAAGCGATGCATTAGATTCTCGCGAGACTCAAAGATGTGTTCGATACTCAAGGCACATCGTGAGTCCAAGCATGCTCTTAAGAGCTTGACTCTCGTGCTCTAGTATTCTTCCGTAATCGAAATTTGGAAGCTTACTCGTGGTTTTCCTTTCAATCCAATCACCGGGCTTGGGAGTTGACAACATACTTGTAATCATGCCACCTGACACAAATGGTTTAGGACTCGGTCTTTTTGTGAGAGTCGGGAGATGATCTTCACCTAAGACTCTCTTTTACTACTTGGGGGCTCCCATGACATCAAAGACCCTAGGATTCTTAGCGTCCAACTTTCAAGGAAATCTTTACCTTTTAAGTTCTTCTTGAAGAGCCCGATTTCTTTTAACTAGTTCGGTGTTTTGAATTTGCAAAGTGACAGCTTCAAGCTTAGCTTGTTTTAAAAGAAGCAATTCATCCCTACACTTGTTTAATTCAAAACATAACTTGTTGTACTTAGAAAAAATATTTAAAAGTTGCTCCTCTACATACTTAAGGTCAACATTGATATAGTTCATAAAGGACTGCCAATCAGAGTCATCATCCATAGAAAGTAAAATGTTTACCTTCTTCATTGTGATATTGACCCATTCTCCATTCCTAGCATGATTTTTCCCAACAACTAGCTTATCCTCTTACGAGAGGGCCATCGGTCTTACCGACATGCACCATTTCAAAGATTTGATGAGACCGGCTCTTCATCCCAAATAAGGTTTCAACAACTAGGCCTTTGTTTTTACCCCGCATAGATTTAACATCGTTAGTTTTTTCTAAGGGACTGGCCTCAAGTAATGCAAGCTTAGCTTTGGATTTTCTATACTTAGACTCATAATCAACCATTTTGCTTTGATCATATTTGTTTAGAAAATTTTGATGAGACTGATAGATTTTTGGTTGAAATTTGCTAAAGCCTGAAGACTGGTTTGACCCTGATGGTTTGTAAGAAGGTTCAGAAATTATTTTAGAAAAACAGTCTTTGGAAAAATGATCTCTTTTATGAAACTTAAAACATTCATGTCCTCATTTGCTTTAGCATTTGAAATTCAATTATCGAGTCATTTAGGTACTCCTCACTTGATCTCTCATCGTGCTCATCATCCAATTTTCCCGAAAATCTTGTACCACATCGTTAGAATAAAAAGCGCTTGATATTGGTGTTGAGGTGGTGGTCAGACTTCTTGACTTCGAGACTTTTTAAGTCGGTATCGTCTGCTGATGAGGGTATCCACATAGACAAATTTCCCATAAATTCGTGAAGTTCAAGATTCGGATATGATTAGCATTCTTAAGTCCCCGAGAGAAATTCACCACTTCTCGGGAAGACTATTGAGAAAACCAACATTTATTTCATGTTTGGACAACTTAACACCATCATTTGATAGTTCATTTAACAAGGTTTTGTATCGGGTGTAAGTTTGAGACGAGTTTCGAGTCCTTAGCCACAAGGTGTTGTACCAAGTTTCGATCCATTATCCTATTTTCCTTGGTATCGACGGGCCTTCATGACTATGGACTAGGTCATCCCAGTTTGTTTAGGTACACTACGACTTATAACTCGACTCCATAATATCATCGAAGACATGACATGATGATACTTTTCGCCTTTGATCCCGGTTGACCACTCTCTCATCCTGAAGTCCATCGAGCTTCGTGTTTGGGCAAACCTTCAATAGTCTTTGGGATAAATGGACCTTCATTTATACACTTGATATAATAAGGTTCCATCCCAATCAAATAGCAAAGCATACGTGTCACACCCCAAATTACTGCTTTTTGCGTGAATGGAATTCGGGGATTGACCGTCATAGCATCACAATCACAAGTTATATTGAACGACCTAAAGTGTCGTTTGGAAAATACATCGCTTGATTTAATAAAAACATTCAGAGTTACAAAGATAGGTCCCAATTGAAAGTTACTATGCACGGAAAATAAGTTTAGTACAAGTCAAACGATGTTTTTAAAGTTCATAAAAACCCAAGTGAGACGCGTCGTCACCGCGACTCCATGATGTGTCCAAATGCATGCCATGAATTGACTGCCTTAGATACCTGAGATAAAACATGCTTAAAAAGGTCAACACAAAGGTTGAGTGAAATCCATAGGTTTAAGTAATTCGTTTGAACACAATCATCGTAGTGTGAGTTAAATGGTTCACACTCATCGTTGAAAACAAAATCGTATTTATTACACTAAGTTCATGACACCAAAGCGTAAACATCGCACCAATAAAAATTGGTAATCATCGTTTCATCGCCGCCCCTAATAGGTAAACTTGCCAATTTACCTTCTCGGTTCAATATAGTGCGCCGATTTCCTAACCGGGTCAATAAGAGCGGAGTGTTAATTCCAATAGGCCTATTCACAATATTCGCTCCACCGCAAGTGACTAATGGTTCATGATGTAGGGACTTGAACATGACAAATACTTAGTGACAATAAAACATTCGGTTATAGCATACAGTTCAAAGCATTTGTGTTCGATTAAAATGTAGCATGTATCTCCCCAAGAGTTTGTAAAAGCTTAAAAGAGTAAAAGTGGGGCTATGAACTCACCTGTTGCAATGATTACGATGAACAAAGTGGATATAATGAAATATAGCGTGAATCTCAAAATGACCTATTGTGAATGATATGATACTAAATGAGTTATGATATAATGTTATGCATGCATTTCAGTATGTTATTTATACCATTTGTGAGTTTTGAAAATAATACTTATCGTTAAAAATACTCTTTTGACGTCTTGACCATTCTTAAATCACTTTACAAGTATTTACGTCAAAATGTCATCCTACAATAGTTTCGTAATGATTTATAGTGAAATTTTAACTTTTCGTCAGAAATAAAGTCGCCGGAAATTTCATGAAAGTGACAAAAATGGCTTTGAAAAACTAGTCGTAAAATGGTGTACGTCGAACGTTAGGAAGCGAACTCGACGGTTTTGGAAAGTTTGTATCAAAATCTAGAAGTTTCAGTTCATGAGTTTTCGTCATAGAGGTCTCGAACATAAAGATAATAAAGGTTAAAGATGGTGATTTTGTCCAATTGTTGTGTAAAAAGTGAGTTTCGGCAAAGTTTAAGCAACCGTAAATAAATTATTACAACTCCGCTATACAAACGGTTGGTCGTTTTAGAAAATATGCTTGGTGATCTCGATTTTATTAGAAGACATTTCGTTCCAAAAAGTTCTACATCATCGTTAAAAACAGCCTTAAACATGGTCGTTTTAGTTACCGTAACACTTGTCTCGTAAAAATAATATAGTTTTTCTAAAAATAATAGTTACGGCAATTTTATGAAAACGTGTATATCTTAGTCGTTTCAAACCGCTTTCTCGTATTATACGTCCTTAGCTTCGTATCAAAGTATACTAATATATTTTTGATAAGTCGAAATAATTTGTAAAGCTTAGGACTCGTTTTTGACTCGTACAAAACTAAAATAGGTTGTTGAAATTTGGAAAATATATATTTCGTCAAACTTGAAAAATTCATAACTTCTTCGTTATAACTCCGCTTTAATCCGCTCAAGCGCCACGGATTCGTTTTAAAGTATATTTTCTAAATATCAAGGCCAAAATTGCGTGCCTCTGTCGGATTTTCCAGAAAAACAAAATAAGAACAGACCACTTTATATACTTGTTTAAAATTGTTTTTCTCGTACTAAACCTATTCCAATCCCTTCAAATCAACTCCAAAGCTAATCTAATCCTACCATACACCTTCTTAGGGTGTCATGGGTTCCTAAACATCATCAAGACCAATATATAACAAGGGATAATTATAGGATGACCTTTATATATATATAACTCTAAAATCAATGGAAAATGGTATAAGTAACACAAGTCTTGCATGTTTGCTCCAAATATGAAGAAATAAATATGAAATGATAAGGAAAATGAAAATATAAATGATATGCTTACAAGCTATTATGATGAGGTGATTAGAACAAGGATTAACCTAAACACCCTAGGTTTTTATTTCAAAACCTTAATAAGAGTGTATCCTAGATTGTTAAACACTTGAGTTTGAAAGATTTTGATGATCCCTTCAATCTACTTGTAGTGGCGGTTAGGAATGAAGAACAAAGAGAAAGAAAAGTTTTACTTGACTTGGTGAATTATTGGATGAATGAAGTGCATGAATGAGTTGGAGTATATATTTAGATATGTAAGTAAAATTTTCAACCAAACCATTAATGCCAACCCCCTTGCGGTTTGGGGGACTTTTGTCAACAAAAAATCTTTTTTTTATTTTTTTATATATCATGTATATGTATAAAATGTGTAAGTTAAAATGTAAGTGTATTTGAGATAAATGGTAACTTGTATACATTTGTGAAACTATAGTAGTTTTAGTTAAAATAAATTTTAAAAGGGATCAAAGTAAAGTATATTGTAGTTATAAAATTGTCAAAATACATTCCTTGTAAAATTTGAGTGATATAATAATTATTGTGTAGTTTTTGAGAAAACGTCGTAATAATATAAATTTAACGATTTATATACAAAATAAATTTAAAACACTAGGTAAACTCAAAATATAGTTTTTATAAACTAAATGTAAGTATAAAATATATCGGAATCATTTTTGGAAGTAACGGATTAAATGTTCAAAATAATAACTCACGCGATAACGTTTATTTAATATAAAATTTACGCGTTTTATGTGAAATGCAAAGTCATGAATGAACTAACATGATGCAAATGATGTTAATGAAATATAGATTAAACTTAGTCCATATGAAATGTTCGCGATGTTATGATCATGAATTCGCCGCTAAACCATAAAGGTTACGCGAATTTGGAACACGTAAACCCAGTTTACGATAAATGTTGAAGTTGTAAGGCATGAATTGTTTCGAGAAATGACCTGGAAGTACGGGTAGTCACAATACGCTTTCTCTATTTGTTAAATTTACCAACTTCAAGTCTAGGGGCAACAGCTGAATAAGGTCCACCCTTTTTGTCGACTAGTTGGGGTACATCAATTTCAGCCATAAGGATTCTGATTTAAAAACGTTTTAAAGCGGCTTAAAAAAAAGTTTTATAATCAACCTTGCTCTGATACCACTTGTTGTTCCCTATTCACTATCGTAAAATAGTTAAAGTATTTAAAAATAAGTTAATAGTGAATCAATGACTGATAAGATGTAAGTAAAACACACTAGATAATTTTCAACATAATATTCTTATTAGAAATAAATCAAACAAGAACACATTACCCAAGTGCTTGCGGAATAGTACTTGGGATTGAAATGGCAAAGGGTGTAACTTCTCACGAAGCTCAGGCCGAGTCTGAGCACAACTACAAGGACCCACTGAGCTATCTCAGGGATTAAGTTGTATTTGGAGGAGTGAAAGATGGCTTGCATGTGCGTGTGTTTTTAAATCACACGATTAAAACTTTCACTCCATCTCTTATGCTATTTATACATGTATAAGTTTTATCCTTATCTTAAGTGACAAACTGACAATTTGCAGAAGACAAAATACTGATATATTTTTTCTCTAGGTACAAAGACTATATTAAGTAAGAGACAAGGTGCTTTCCATAAGTCGGTGATGACACCGAGCCCGATAGTTTTCCATTCGTGGAAAGTTGACTTTGGTTGATAAGGACTTCGCCTTATCTCGATTCAAACTTATCCCGCCTTATCCCGCTCATTCTTCGCCTTCATATCCTTTAGTCTTCTACTCAGGTTTGTCTTCATGTAAGTAGTCGGTGAGGAGTTTAGGGATTCAATGAGTTATTTTCATCACTCATCGAATCCACCATCTTCTTGACTCGGTCTTCACCCCTTAAGTTCCTCCTCATCGAGTGGAGAAACTTCTTCTTCGCCTCATCGAGTATCTCGAAGATGGCTCACCGAGAGACTATGCACTCAATGACCTTTTAGCGTTTAACGGTATAAATACATAGGGTATTTTCTATTCAAATCCTAGACATAAGGGGTTTGGGTATTTATTGAACCCAACACTCATAAATAAAGAAAAGCGCTTTGTGGGAGGTAACCCATGCTTAATTGTTTGCTTATTTGTGCGTCGTATATCTTTTATTGATTGTTTATTCTCATGTTTGAATTTGTAAAAATGCTTTACTTTGTCTTTAACCTTGTCTTTATTACATATAAAGGTATTTTACAAAAGGGATAAGTGTAGGGAGGATTACACACGTTTTCAGAAAGAACATGAACATGAGAATTACGATTATTAAAAAGATATACATGTGTGTTTGTTCGAGTCAAATGCTTGTATCGAGTCATTATAATGTTTTGCGTGAAATTTTCCAGATTCTAAAGATGTAAATTTTCCGTATTTTTCCAAAATCGTGACCGGTTCTGTCAGATAATCGACGGCGTCGGTCGCAACTCGATGGCGTCGGGAGGAGTAGAAACAACTTACTACTTTTTCTCGCTTTACGAGCTACTTATAAATTTTTAGAATTTTCTGTGTCTTAATTTTCCGGAAAATCAGAAACATCCATTCCACAAGCATTATATCATAGTTTAGTAGAGTCTTATATATATTGTTACCGCCGATTTTATACGAAGGTTTTGTTTGTTTTCTTCAAGTGTGCATGTTTTATTTATCAAGAAGAAGATACATAAGATTGGATGGAGCTTTTCACACATACATTTTTCTTGGAAAGGATTTAACCACTGCTCACATGGATCCTACCGAGCCAATCGGGGAGTATTAGTTTTTCGCTTTTAATTACCTTCCATTATCATAAATTTGATACTTTCGGGAACATTGGGGACAATGTTCGGTTTAAGTGTAGGAGGGAAAATAAAACGGAACTTTGAAACTATGCTTATCCTTGACGATTTGCCTTGTCCAATTTCATTTGTGTAATAAACCATGATAAATATCGCTTAGGGTAATTTTGGCACCAAATTTAAAATTTTTCATGACATGTAGGAGTGGGCCATTAGTTTTATTAAAGCGTCTCATGGATAGGAAGTTATATGACTCATACAAAACCCTTTACCACTTAAATTCCACCCAAAATGCGAGGATCGCCTTAGATTTGTAGGAATTAAAGCATTCCACTTTAATGCTTCGAGTGTGTACCGGTAGTATAATAGATTCTAGAACTTGTTTTGTGATGCATTCCGAGATCGCTAGTGAGACAACACTTGTGTAGTTAGGAATAACTAAATGATTAGAGGCATTAGGATAACCCTTGTTTGATACCCGTATTATAATTACTTCTTCCACATCGGTCGAGTAATTCCCCCACACCCTTGCGTTGTACTCATCTTTAGTACACGATACCCCTAGTTAACCCCTCAGAGCCTATCCTTTTCGCGGTTCTCGTGATATTTTGGTTTTTTGGAATATCAATGAAGAGCATTGTTTACAATCCACCCCCAAATATACACCCAAATCGCCTTAGCCTACCATGTATGCACTCACTTTTAGTGCATTATTGTTATTACACTAAACCCTTAGTTCAATTATCTAGTTGCTTGCATAAGTTGCTAAGTCTAGTCATATCCTTAGTACAAAGTTTTGGGACGATTGGTGTTAGGTTCCCATGTTTGCAACACAAGCATCAATATGAAGAAATAGAGATAAGAAGTGATCGGATGAACACAATACACAATACACACGAATATTATGGAAAGGTTTAGGCATAGGAATTTATGTAAAGTGAACAACCAACTCCCAAATGGGAGTTTACAACATTATTTATAGGGGAAGGGAACTAGGGCAACATATCTTAGTCCCTTCCACCTTTATGGTCTTGGGCCAAGGCTCATGGGCTTTCTACATGAGGCTTGCCTTAATTACTAACATAAAAGCCTAAATTAAGCTAACTATTACATATTGATTACTAACACTTGTGAAATGGTTTAGGAGTGATTCGAACAATCTCCCCCTAAGTGTTAGTAATTGATATCTTAAGCAATCTAGAATAGTTGTTGGTGCAGATGTAATAGTAGCTTTGACGTCTTCTGACATTCTTCTTTCTTGTGAGAATAATGTCTTGATTCTAACAATCTCCTCAGCGTAAGGATCTTGTTTTTCTTTGCAGTTTCAGCTTTGACGTCTTCTTTAATTTTTGTTCTTTGTTCTGGTGTGGATATGGTGATGTTATGTTGTGGTAATCTGCATCAGGCCAGCTTGTTTGCTCAGGTGTCTCCACGTCCTTCTCCAACACGCTCACACACTCTTTGACGATGAATTAAAGTGTTGTTGTAGTTCTCTTTAGTCTTTAAACTTTGTAGATTCTTTGGCTTTGAAGAACAATCATTCTGACTATTGTGTTGCCTTTCGAGAGAACTTCAATTGATGTTGTTGTTGGTATGAGCATGTGGAGAATCGCACGATCATCTCCCATGAGCATCCATAAGAAGAAAACATAAGAATAAGTTAGTGATAAATACCAATCGATCATTGTGGCCGTTTCTTAAAGAATTGACCACTACGATTGTTCTTCCGATGAATGTCTTGATTCCATTCCCTTGGTCGGGCGAATCACCGTCCGAATCCCATAAGGATAGCTTGGCATTACATTGAACAAGTTCAAGTAATGACCCACATCTTCGTGACTCAATTCTTGAAAGGAATCTCCTTAGCGGGATTTCCAAAGACTTACAAGTTTGAACTTCGAGCGTGTTAACAAAGATAGTATGAAAACACATCTCTAATTCTAGTTGTTCCCGAACCGGAGTCCTCAAGTAAGATAACACGATGTACCAAAGTACACCTACAGCTCTGTGAGTCGCCGAGGTACACCAAAGCATCACCCCACTCATCGTAGACCATTTGAGACAACAATGGCGTAACCCACAAGGATTTACCAAGTGACTCTTGTCGTGTCGTTTGATGTTGACCACGGCAGGAGTTTCCATTCAATCATTGAGGATCATAGTTGTAAACCTCTCATAAATGTTCTCGACAGATTGCTAAGATCCTGTAGGACTCTAGAATTGTATCACTTATGCTCTTATTGTTAAACGACATGTGATGAAATGTCAAGTGTTCCTAAGAGATCTTTTGATGAATCTCGTGGCTCTAGACTCAATATTGCGCTTTGGTTTTCCTAAGCGGAGACTAAGGAGAGGGTCTCCTTCTTCAATACCAACAATATCTAAGAGAAAGTCGATAGTTTACATAGGGTTCCCAGTGAGAATGAAACAAGCTTCTGTTGAGTGAAACTAGATTGGCTAAGAAGGTTTAGTGCATGCGTCACTGGGTCCATGATGACTTTTAATCTTCAATACCGGTGTCATCAAGTGACAACCAAGAGTATATGTATTGAACCCGTGTCCGCACTAAGTTGAATAACTGGAGGGCTATTTCTTTTCACCCTTTGTTTACATTTCTTTTAATTCTTCAACTCCTTCTTTCTCCGATTCTCATTTTCCTTATTATAATCATACCTAAGGACTTCTAATTCTAACTATTGGTGGTATGCTTGGGTAGATCCCTCCGGCTCAAGCGGATCATAGGACAGTTATTCCTAACCTTAGTCACCTTATAACTTCATGACTAACCTATGTTTCCATTAAAACCATTTTCATGAAAATCTCTCAAAGTGGTTATGAGTAAAACATTTTGTACCACCGTGAGAGTTTTGTATTTTGCGGAAATACTCCCCCTCCACACGTGCTTAAGTGTTTTGACGGAAATCTGCACGGTGAGGGAAGAGCGGGCACTTTTGAATTGATCGACTCAAGATAGACAATTCCTTGCGAGATACGATTATGTTGCGTACTTAAAGAGATACATTGTCAGCTTTTAGGTGACAACTAGCTCTAATAACTACCTTGAAGATCTGGACAAACCTCGAAAGGTTTGTCAAACCCGTCAAAGTTCATGTCTATCAAGAGTTTCTCGAATGGTACAATCTACTCGGATAAGTCTTGTAAGACTAATCTTTTTGATGTATGACATGTTAGATCTCATCAATTCAAGGGTTAAGTCTTAGTCGCACTGAGATTCAATCTTATCCACAACATATTTTATCACACTATTTTTCTCCCCCTCAAAAATGGCATATAAATATGTTATTTTTGATGAAATGTTGATATCAAATATGACCATTTTGAGTTTTGTGGGAAGATTTCCACGAAGAACTATTTTGTGAACAAAGTGTTATGGCAAATACTCCCCTCAACAAGTGATATTAACTTTGAGGTTTTGGAAATCATAAGGGAAGTACTTGTTCTTTGAGCGTAACTTTGAAAAATGAAAGTTTTGATAAGTTTTATTCAAAAGTAAGAAGCTTTCGCTCCTTTTATAGGATTGTGGCACTGAAGCGTACCACAGGGTCATTTCATTACAAGTACGGGTTGTACAATGTTATGTGTGCACAAGCCATAGTCAGATTATAGATCAACACATCCAAATATATGTAAAAGAAACAAATCAAGGGGTACCAGTAAGTCCATCAATGACACCAGGAATTCGTTCTGGACGTTGGTAGCCTGTGAGAGATATGCTCGGACGCCCACTGACGAAGCTCTCTAATGTCCGTAACTGATCCCATCTGAACAACCTTTCATCTATCCTGGTGATGATCTTCTTCACATCCCTTATGTCCCTCGAATTCCATCTCTTCTTTGACCCTATGCCTTCATGGATCTCCTTTAACCGATATGCTAACCCGTCCGGAACCTTCTTTAACGTGTGATCACCAAACTTATGAAGCTCTTTGCACGCCATGAAGCAATTGTGGTGAAGTTCATCGTGGTAAACTACCCCAAATGTAGGTTGCCCGATGATGGTGTACCGAGCAAGATGGTTGATGTCGGAAGGTCTAGCAGATGGTTTTGTGAGATTAACATGTTTCGGTATGATTCCACGGCAAGTTGGATATCTTCTACACGTTCTAGATCACGATGCTTCGATGAATATTAACAATGACTTGATGTAATCAAGTGGATGATCGTGGAGAATTGTCGCATTCGCTTTTACTTTGGCAAGGTACATATCTTCAATATCATTGAGTGACAATCTTGAAAATCCGCTCGAGAAGTCATATTCCTCTTCGCCTTGTCGCTTGAATACTATTTTCTTTAGGAATGTAGTCCCACTTAGACGACAGGGTAACATGCATTATAGCAACGATCCGCTGGTCACCAGACACCTCCTTTTTCGATTGTAGTACCGGCAACACGTAGTAGATTATTCGCCGCTCGCCAATGATGAATCCCATACAATGCATCAAGGTCATACTTGTTAGGTTCCCATTTATGTAACACAAGAATCAATATGAAAAAATGAGATGAAGAAAGGATCGGATGAACACTTAACCAAAACACACGAATAAATATGAAAGGTTTATGCTAAGAGTGAAATAGAAAAGTGAACAACCAACTCCCAAATGGGAGTTTACAAGATTATTTATAGGAAGGAACTAGGGCAACATGCAAGTTCCCTTCCTTTTCTTATTGGGCTTGGGCCAAGGCTTATGGGCTTTCTACATAAGCCTTGCCATAATTACTAACATAAAAGCCTAATTAAGCTAACTATTACATATTAATTACTAACACTTGTAATCTAGTTTAGGAGTGATTCCAACAATCTCCCCCTAAGTGTTGGTGATTAATGATTTGAGTGATAACGTTGTAGGTGCTGATGTAATAGTAGCTTTGACGTCTTCTGACATTCTTCTTTCTTGTGAGAAGAAATGTCTTGATTCCAACAATCTCCCTAGTGTAGGGATCTTGTTTACTTTGAAGTTTTTCAGCTTTGACGTCTTCATTATCTTTGTTCTATGATCTTTGTTCTTTGTGGTGAAAGTGATAGTATGTTGTTGTTATCTGCATCAGGTCCACTTCGTTGCTCCAGTGTTCCACGCCTTTCTCCAACATACTCACACGCTCTTTAACGTTGGATTTCGATCGATGTAGTTCTCTTAGTCTTTAAACTTTGAAGATTCTTTGGCTTTGACGAAGAATCATTCTGACTTTGTGTTTCCTTTTGAGAGAATTTCAATTTGTGTTGTTGTTGGTATGAGCATGTGAACAATCTGCATGATCTTTTCCTCCCGCGAGCATCCATAAGTAGAAAACATAAAACATGGGTTAGAAATAATCCAAAGTGCTTACAAGTTTGAACTTGAGTGTGTTAACAAAGATAGTGTGAAAACACGCCTCTAATTCTTACAAAGGTTGTTCTGAACCGAGTCCCACAAGTGAGATAACGCGATGTACCGAAGTACACCTACTGATTCGAGATGAGTCGATGAGGTACAATCAAGCATCACCCCACGATCCTTAGACCATTTGAGACACACTAAGCGTAACCCACAAGGAGTTACCGGTGACTGTTGCCGTGGCTGTTTGATGTTGACCCTGGCAGGAGTTTCCATTCAATCATTGAGGATCACAGTTGTAAACCTCTCATAAATGTTCTCGACAGATTGCTAAGATCTGTGTAGGACTCTAGAATTGTATCACTTGCGTTCTTATTGTTGAACGACATGTGATGAAATGTCAAGTGTTCCTAAGAGATCTTTTGATGAATCTCGTGGCTCTAGACTCAATAGTGCGCTTTGGTTTTCCTAAGCGGAGACTAAGGAGAGGGTCTCCTTCTTCAATACCAATAATATCTAAGAGAAAGCCGATAGTTTACATAGGGTTCCCAGTGAGAATGAAACAAGCTTCTGTTGAGTGAAACTTGATTGGCTAAGAAGGTTTAGTGCATGCTTCACTGGGTCCATGACGACTTTTAATCTTTAATACCGGTGTCATCAAGTGACAACTAGTAGCATATGTATTGAACCCCGTGTCTGCACTAAGTTGAATAATCTGGAGGGCTATTTCTTTTCACCCTTTTGTTTACATTTCTTTTTAATTCTTCAACTCCTTCTTTCTCCGATTCTCATTTTCCCTTATTATAATCATACCTAAGGACTTCTAATTCTAACTATTGGTGGTATGCTTGGGTAGATCCTCCGGCTCAAGGCGGATCATAGGACGGTTATTCCTAACCTTAGTCACCTTATAACTTCATGACTAACCTATGTTGCCATTAAAACCATTTTCATGAAAATCTCTCAAAGTGGTTATGAGTAAAACATTTTGTACCACCGTGAGAGTTTTGTATTTTGCAGAATACTCCCCTCCACACGTGCTTAAGTGTTTTGACCGAAATCGCACGGTGAGGGAAGAGCGGCACTTTGAATTGACCGACTCAAGATAGACAATTCCTTGCGAGACACGATTATGTTGCGTAGTTAAAGAGATACATTGTCGACTTTTAGGTGACAACTAGCTCTAATAACTACCTTGAAGATCCGGACAAACCTCGAAAGGTTTGTCAAACCCACAAAGTTCATGTCTATCAAGAGTTTCTCGAATGGTACAATCTACTCGGATAAGTCTTGTAAGACTAATCTTTTGATGTATGACATGTTAGATCTTGTCAGTTCAAGGGTTAAGTCTTAGTCGCACTGAGATTCAATCTTATCCGCAACATATTTTATCACACTATTTTTCTCCCCCTCAAAAATGGCATATAAATATGTTATTTTTGATGAAATGTTGATATCAAATGTTAGGAATTAGAAATTCCAGGTATTAAAGAGTCGGTCACCTCAAGTATATGTAATCGTTAGAAAGCTCATAGTCGTAGTTATTTTAAGTTAAGTAGTATTTAGTTATGTAACACCGTGGAGGACTGACGGGTCTTTACCCATCAGATGCCCGATCCACAACCGAGGTGTGGCGATTTATGTAAGACTATAAATACTCTACCTCCCAAGGTAGAGAGTTGGAGCTCATAATAATATCTTTCACTTTCTCTCACTAAGTTCCCTAAACCTCTAACTTTCTCTCTAGAATTCCATTTATACGCCACTTTGAGTTATGGTTTGATGTGTATGTGAAATATTATATCTAACAATTGGTATCAAGAGCCATGGTTAGATCATATCTTACACATCTTTGGATTTCTAGTGGTTTTAGGTGGTTTTGAGTTTGAAAAGTTTAGTGGTTTTTGCATCATTTGGTTGATTTCTTGTGTTAAAGTTTGGATTTTGTTAGTACGCTTATGTTTAGAATCATCACAAGTGTGTAGGTTTTCATTTGGTAAGCTTGAATCATCTTGGTTGGGTTGTTTTGGATTGAAAAGTGATGTTTATGTGGTTTTTCTTGCTAGCGACTTAACTCACGGATTACTTTCTTCAGTAGCGACTTGCTTTACAAATTTGTAGCGAGTTACGCTTTTAGACCCAGCGACTTAGATCTAGTGATTTACAAGACAAGTAGTGGACTCTCCACTACGGGTAGCGACTTGGTGGTAGCGACTTGGTCCAGAGCGAGTTGCTCTTTAGCGACTTGTATCTTTAGCGACTTGAGTAGCTTAATTGTCGCCAAAATTTTGCTAGCGACTTGAGTCTTAGCGAGTTACTACTTAGCGACTTGCATTTGTCTAGCGACTTGGGACTCTAGCGACTTAGTTGTGTAGCGAATTAAGTGTTAGCGACTTGGTGCATTATCTTCTAGCAACTTGGGTGATTGTTTACGGTTTTCTCTTGATTTAGTAAAATCCCGTGAAAGAATCTATTTCTCGGTTTAATCATAGAGTTATAAAATCCCGTATTATCTGTTAACATGTCTACCAACGCTCCTACTATCATCTCCACTATTGCAGAGGATGTTCAAGCACCGGGTCGATACTGATCCACCCATGCTTGATGTGAATCGACTACGATTCTTGGGCTCAACGAATCGATTGTCTTGCCTTGAAAGGAAAATGGTGTCAACATTCTCAAATCCATTGATGAAGGACCATATCGAGTTGAGACGACTAGAGACATACTTCATACTAATGAAGATGGTACTCTGCTACGGAATGGACGGACCTAAAATGTATGATGAGCTTGATGATAAGGATAAAAGAGATTCGATGCGAGATATCGTGGCTTCAAACATTGTTCTTCAAGGTCTTCCTAAAGACATCTACAAGTCGATCAATCATAACACCGATGCAAAGGCGGTGTGGGATAATGTTAAGATGCTTCTCTCGTTCTAATTAACTATGGAAGACAGAGAATCCCAACTCTATGACTAATTTGAACACTTCAAGATGAAACCAGATGAGAATGTCTATGAGTACTATGTGAGATTTCATAAGTTAGTGAATGACATGAGGAACATCGAATGACTATGCCTAACATTCACCGAACTCAAAATTTGTGAACAACATGAATCCCGAATGGCACAAGTTTGTCACCACTGTGAAGCTCACTAAAGGATTGAAGAATACAAACTATGAGCAACTCTATGCCTTCCTCCTTCGAATGAGAGACATGCTATGTTTGAAAAATTGATTCTCAATCGGTTCAAAACCAACCAGGAGAGACAAGCTCGCCTAATGACTCAACCGCCTTCTACTCAAACATAGGAATCACAACCAAAGCATCACAAGTCATACCACTTGGGTAATGGTAATCACAAACTCATTCCCGATCCTATGTTCAAACAAGTCGATGCCGATGCACACGTGGGTAACTTCATTAATCAACTAGCTCTTCCGATTAGTCAAAACATGAATTCTCTCCACAAACCAACAACAACCTCGTATCGACATCTAACCCACACAATCAAGCCACCGTTAAAGATGGAAGGATCGTGGTGCAACCTGTTCGGAAAGAAAGTATGATCGGGGAAGAGGTGGAGCTGGTAGAGGTTATGTTGGCAACCGAATCGAGGAAGGAATGGTAACCAAGGTCAAACTAAGCCAATCAAATGTTATAACTGTGGTGGTGAGGGACACATTGCAAGGAACTACACATCTCCAAAGCGCCCACATAATGCCGATTACTTGAGAGATAAGATGTTCTTTGGTACAAGCTCGGGACAATGGTGCCGCTTTGGATGAAGAGGAATTGTTGTTTCTAGGCGAGGGCAATGCCAAGACCTATGATGCGATGTGGATGAGCAACCTATTCAGAGATAGGTCACAATCATCGAATGCCTTCAAGTCACTGATTGTGATGCATACGACTGATGTGGATGATGGACCTATGACACACACAATTTTATGGCTAGCATTTCTCCAATGGTTTCTCCCAAGGTCTCTTCTTCACCACTAGCTGGCCCATCCCAAGACAAACTCATCTCATAGGTATTAAAACTATACGATAATGCTGATGTGCAACAGATGCATGACAAAGTACATCCAACTGAAACTATTGAATCAAATGTTGAAAATGTGGGTAATATCGATATTATCCCATATGATCAATACGTGAAACAAAGTGAAAGTGAAGGTGTACCAAGTGATGCATCTTCTGCAGTCAACAATGACTATGTTTTTGATGAATACACCGCATGTGCCCCTCGATGATTCTCGTAACTTCCAACTAAATGCCTATAAAGAACGTGTAGCTATTTATGAACAACGTGCAAAATTTGAGTTGACCACTCATGAGCAGGAAATGGATGACCAAGCACGATAAATCATTAGAAAAAGTAATTTTAGAGAAGAAGTATTGAAACAAGAATTAAATTCCTTGCAAGAAAACTTTCTAAAACAACTAAGCAAAAACAAGAACTTCAAGAAAATGTGAAAATGCTTAAGCAAGAATTTAATGCAAAGGAATCAAAACTCTTGAGAGACTTTTCTAATCTGAAAACTTTAAAAACAAGCTTGAAAACAAGTTGTACATACAAGGAAACACCATTCGATCGCTCACATGGTCACCAAACATAGAGTTCTAAGCGATAAGCATAGTGTTCCCATTATAGATAAACCCAACCCCGAGTACGGAAAGATAGCAAAAGCAGCTCAAAGTGTGATCTATGATGACAATGAGACTCTTAAACCTAGACGAAACCTAGTTGCGTTGAGTGCACCGAGGAAGATAAGAAATCGATGAAGTCACTAGGAAAGGATGAACAAAAATTAGATGATCCTAAATGCAAAGAGAAAAAAATAATTATCACTCCCATGACTACAAAAGGAAAACTGGATTTCCTTGAACATGTTTAAGCCTCGAGACATTGTTGACTCCCGAACAAGTTTTGGAAAAAGGATTTAGATAAGCGTAAGCTAAAATATTGTTGAAACAAACCTCCCTATGGAAAATGCCTAGAGCGACGTGGTATCCTCCTAATACACCAATGCATCTTGTTCCTAGAACAATTGCCACCAAAAGCAAGACCTTAATTAGCCAATATGTTATATTTCAACTATTTGTTGATTTTGAGAAAACTTACAAAAAAGGATCACACCCACGGTATAACGGAAGGAGAAAGGGTTTTGAGCAAATGAAAGAATGTTATTTAATCGAGGTCATGCCTTTCTTTAAACTTCGAAAGATCACTTTGAGAGTCTTAAAAAGGGATAGAAACCGATATCATGGGAATGGAAAAGGAATTTGATGCAATGGTAGTTGAAGTTAGTGATTATGAGCGTGCACTAAAATATAATGAGATTGAGTGGAAGAACTTGCATACCTTAAATGAGACTCTTATTATCGAATGTGTTGCTCAAGATATTTTTTTCATCGCTTCAAATTGCTCTATTAATGTTTCAAAATTTCATGAACTATCTGTTGCCTCGAAAGTCTCCCATGATCGTGTCATTGAGCTTGAAAAACTAATTCTAAACTAAGCGAGAAAATTGAACCGGATGATCACGACAATTTGGTTAAACATTTTCTAAACTAGAAGTTGTGCATTTTAATTTACAACTAAAATATCAACATCTCAAAGAAAATGTCAAAACTTCAAATATCAAGACATCTTCAGATGCTCCGAGTTTGATGCGTTTTTCAAATTAACAAACGTGATGAAAGATTCAAGCTCGGTCAACACGATCGAGAAAGTTGAAAGCCCAAATCTCTCAATTAAAGGGTCAAACGAACAATATGACAGGCTCCCAAATGCCTCCTCCTTTAGATTCTCAGAATTCTCAAACGTTTCATCTTCAAAACCTAGTAAATGCTTTACAAAAGGAAAATGAAAGTTTTCTAGAAGAAAATGAAAAGGTTAAACGTCATTTCAATGAGTTATTTGAATCAATTAAAGTCACTCGTAACAAAAATAACGAACAAATAGCTTCATTGCAAAAGGAAATTGAGAATCAAGAGTCGTAAAAGGGAAAATGCCAATGACCAATGGGGAGAATGTTGTATCAAAGGTTCACTCTTGTAATAAATATGCTTTATCCGTGACATATGTCCTCCTCATCTAAGGAACAACAAACTTGCCATTCAAACATACTTCTCATCCCTTAAGGATTTCCTAGAATGTCTGCGTGAGATTGTTGAAGAGGATAAGATAGAGAAACCTCATGATAATGCAATTGGACATGCATGCTTATATGCCAAACGATCTCAAGAAATCTTAGAATGCTTGATCACAATATGCCCAAAGTCATTAGGTGAGAGTTAATCCTTTGATTCCATGCTCGATGCCTAATGCCAAGTATGATATGCATTCGATTCCCAATGTTTTGAATGTGAACCGTAGTGTGCCTTTAAGTAGTTCAGATTCCAGATCCGTCAATGCTAAGAAAGAGAACTCAAGTGTGCCTTCTAGGAGTACAAATCTCAAGACCTCTAGTTTTAAGAATGTGAACCTTAGTGTACCGCATGTAGTTCGGACCCCAAGACATCTAAACAGTGATGCAAAGTAGTTAAACCAACTAATGTTCCCATTCCTCTACAGAGTAATCAAGTGACATTAAACGGAGCGGTCAAAGTCTCAAGACAATACAAGGAATGATAGGACCTCTCAAGCTAAGAATGTGCCTTTGGAAGAGAGTGAAGAACACTCTAGGAACTTTAAGCTTGAATTGAATAAAGCGAATCGTGTTGATTCTAGTATTAGCCATAGGCGCATCGTAATTAATTCAATTCCAATACTATTTGCAAACCTTGTATCGATGTCTCGCTTGAATTCGCCTCTAATCATGAATGTGGTGTTAATGTTCGCCTAATGATGTTAATTGTCCAGTTAATATTGTTAATGTAAAATTCATGCTAAGAAGGCTAAAAGGCAAAACGAAAGAAAGTTAGAAAACAAAGGAAACCCACAGGAAGAACATTAAGTAAAATAGGCTTTTATTGGATACCGTTGGTCTTAAGACTAATCGATAATGCCCACTAGAAAATGGATGCCTCACCGGTAGAACTATTCCCTTAAGAAGT
>CM040240.1:46520213-46572029 GCA_022545495.1 Chrysanthemum lavandulifolium | reverse complement strand
ACATTTATCATGATTACCATAAAATAAACATTTTTACATGTTTTGCGACGACATGAGGCCTCGAATTAATTTCGATAGCTTAGAACTAATACTAGAACTAACACGATTCTTTTTTTCAAATCAAACTTCTTGTCCCTATGGTGTTCTTTAACTTCCTTATCATGAACACTTTTAGTTTGCGTAATCCTATCCTTCTTTGCATTGCTTTTAGGTTTTGACCGCTAACTTTAGTGTCAATCTTAACATCCGTAGAAGTAACGATGGGAACATTACATGGCTTCACTACTTTCGCATTTACGGTCTAGAAGTCTTGGGATCCGAAATTCTAGAGGCACATCAAAGGTTGCTTGCTTGAATTTTGACATGGAACAAGGCATATCAACGGTCACATGCTTGGCTTTAGGCATAGAACACGGCACAACTATTCTATCTCGCCTATTGCTAGATTTTGGACTTGTGACAATTACATACTCTAAGAGTTCACGAGATCGTTTGGCATCCATGCGGGCATAGGCTATAGTACTATCAAAAGGTTTTCTAATCTTTCATCTTCAAAATCTCACGGAGACCCTTCAAACTGTCCTTAAGGTATGAGAGATATACTTTATGTGCAAGTTCATTATTCCTAATGGGCGGGGAATATATAACATATCGATAGCATATTTATCACAAGCGAAACCTTAGGAGCAGTATTTGCAATTTGGGATTGGCAACTTTCCTTTCACCTCACGCTTGATTCTCAATATCGTTAAGTAAAGAAGTTATCTTTTCAATTTGTTTATCATGATTAACTTTAAATGAATCACATAACTCTTTGTTTGATCATTAACCTTTGAAATTTCGACTTTAAAACAATCATTTTCCTTTTGCAAGTTATCAATTATGTTTTGAAGTTGGAAATTCGAGAATCTAAAGGAGGAGGCATATGGGAACCATCACATCCTTCTTTTCACCTTTCGCTTATGAAATTTGGGCTTTCAATCTTTTGATCGTGTTATAATGAGCTCGAATTTGTTCATCACGTTTGCTAATTTCAAAACGCATCAAACTCGGGAGCATCGGAGGATGTCTTGATATTTGAGGTTTTAACATTTTCTTTGAGATGTTGATGTTTTAATTGCAAAGCAAGATGTTCAACTTCTAATTTAGAATAATGTTTGACCAAGTTATCATGATCATCCTGTTCTATTTTCTCATGCAATTTTGAATTTTTGTTTCAAGCTCAATGACACGATCATGGGAGACTTTCGAGCAACAGATAATTCATGAAATTGAGAAGCATTAATGGAACAATTTGTAGCGTTGAAAACACATCTTGAGCAATACATTCGTAAATCGATTCTCATTCGGTGTATGCAAGTTCTTCCTCTCAATCTCATTATATTTTAATTCTCTCTCATAATCACTAACCTCAACAATCATTGCATCAAATTCCTTTTCCATTTCTTTAATGTCTCGAATTCATTCCTTTTTAAGACTCTCAAAATGATCTTTTAGTTGTTTAAAGAAAGGCATGACTTGATTAAATAACATTCTTTAGTTTGCTCAAAACCCTTTCTCCTTGATGAATACCATGGGTGTGATCCTTTTCTTGCAAGTTTTCTCAAAATCAACAAATAGTTTAAAGATAACATATTGACTAATTAAGGTCTTGCTTTTAGTGGCAATTGTTCTAGGAACAAGATGCATTGGTGTATTCGGAGGATACACGATCGCTCTAGGCATTTTCCTAAGGGAGGGTTCGTTACAACAAGATTCTCCGCTTTTGCTTATCTAAATCCTTTTCCGAACACTTGTTCGGGGTTAATAGAGTCTCGAGGCTTAAACTTGTTCAAGGAGATCCAATTTTCTTTAGTGTAATTATGGGGTTTGATCGTTATGTTATTCTTTTTACACTCGGGATCTTCTAACTTCTTATTCATTTTCTCCTAGTGACTTCATCGATTTCTTATCTTCCTCGGTGCACTCAACGCAACTAGGTTTCGCCTAGGCTTAAGGATTTCATTACCATCATAAAGCACCTTATGAGCATTTCTAGCCTTTTAATTACCTCTGGATTTGGTTCCTCAACAAGGGAATGTTATGCTTATCGCTTAAGACTCGATGCTTAGTGATTATGTGAGCGGTTTGAATGGTATTCCCTTGTACGTACAACTTATTTTCAAGCTTGTTTTTCAAAGTTTTAGATTGGAAAATCATTCAAAAGTTTTGATTCCTTAGCCTTGAATTCTTGCTTAAGCATTTTAACATTTTCTTGAAGTTCGTGTTTTTGCTTAGCGGTTTTGGAAAGCTTTTCTTGTAAGGAGTTTAACTCTTGTTTTAATACTTCTTCTAAAATTACTTTTCTAATAATTGTACGCATTTGGATATCCATCTCCCGCTCACGAGTGGTAAGTTCAAACTTAGCACTGTTCGTATATGGCAACTTGATCCTTATAGGTATTGAGTTCGGTGGTCAAGAATCATCGAGCACAAATGCGGTGTACTCATGCAATTCATAATCATCATTTTGAGAAGAAGATGCATACCTAGGTACAGAAACTTTCATGCAACTTTCCTCTGCATTAACGTGCCGCAGTTGTGTCCGGTGCATCTCTATCTTGGGTACATCCAAGCTTCCATGGAGCGTTCCTTTGCATTAGCTTGCACGGGTTGTGACTGGTGCACCTCTCTCTTGTGAACATGAGCATGAAGATTCTATTTTAGCATTGTCCGACTCATCATTATTTGTTTTCTCTAACATTCGCATTCAAAGAACACCGATTCTTCCACATATACATTACCCAACTTATCACAACAATCTCTCAACTGCACGACACTCATTCACTTTTCATCCTTTTGTGCGGTTTCCTCAATGTACTTTTCACTTATCCATGAGTCGGATAAATGTCTCATTTGAATTGCCCCATTAATTTCCATTCCATGTAAGATATTTTGAAGGAAATTCGAAATTAAGTGTTGACTGTGTCAATGAATATTCCCCAACGAAGGAATGGTCAAATTGTTTGTAGATTACTTGAAGAGTCGTAACCGGAACCATCCTTTTAACTTCTTCATTGGTAAGTATGCGACTTTAAATGTTCTAAGTCTAACAGAAGTTTCTTGTCAATCGTAGGTAAGTCCCGCGGAAAAGAGCACTACATGTTCGATCCCGCCTATGGATAACAAATCAGTGATGAAGTGCGAGATGAAGTAGTTGATAGGGCTCAATGCTGCATTCCATTTGCAAGGCATTTTGTAGCAGTGCAATTCATTCTCATTGTACCTCGAAACATGAAGATCTCGCATCCTCGCTGTTTAATTCAAACATCTTTAATCGCTCAAGTAGCATCCATTATCATTATTATCCTGACATCATACAATTTAAGCACTTACAAATCACTGGTCGAGAGAGTAAGACATGATGTGGTAGAATGCACTGGATTTTACAAGTCTATGATTTAAACCAGAAATAGAATCTTTCGCTGAGTTTTACTAAAATCAAGACCAAACCGTTAAGCAATGACCAATGACATGTGTTAAGATGACGATGGATTGACACAATGATGAACAATTGTGTGTTAGGTCTTATGATTGTTTTGGGATAAGCGAGATGTTGTTTGGTTGCGATTTGGGTTGGTTGTTGCACGATTTTATGGAGAAATTTAGGTCTAAAACTTAAAAGCTCAATAACTTCCTTTCTGAGAGGATTTGGGCCTTCAAAATTCGCTCGCGACATCATAGTGAAACCTCAAAATATTCAGGCGTCCGGGCCGTTTTGACAGTATTTCATTGAAAACGCAGTTACTGGATCAAAAGTTATGGCGTTTGAAGTTTTGACGTAAAAGTCAACTTTGGTCAAACCTCTTCGTAGTAAAATCAACCAAGTCAGCTATAACCCTTGAACCAAGTCGCTAAGCACCAAGTCGCTAACACCTAATTCGCTATACCACCAAGTCGCTAAAGTCCCAAGTCGCTAAACAAAGGCAAGTCGCTAAATAGTAACTCGCTAAGCCTCAAGTCGCTAGCAAAATTGGGCGGCAGTCCATTATCAAGTCGCTAAAGATTCAAGTCGCTAAATAGCAACTCGCCATTGACCAAGTCGCTAACACCAAGTCGCTACCCGTGGTGGAGAGTCCACTACTTGTACTATAAGTCGCTAGGCCTAAGTCGCTTAGCTCCAAGCGCAGAACTCGCTATAAAATTGTAAAGCAAGTCGCTCTAAGAATAACAATTAAATTGGCTCAAGTCGCTAGCAAGAAAATCTCAAAACATCACTTTTCAATCCAAAAACAACCCAACCACGATGATTCAAGCTTGCCAAATCAAAACCTAAACACTTGTGATGATTCTAAACACAAAAGTACTATCAAAATCAAACTTTAACACTAGAAATCACCGAATGATGCAAAAACCACTAAACTTTTCAAACTCAAAACCACCTAAAACCACTAGAAATCCAAAGATGTGCAAGATATGATCTAACCATGGCTCTTGATACCAATTGTTGGATATTAGTTTTCACATACACATCAAACCATAACACAAAGTGGCGTATGAATGGAATTAGAGAGAAAGTTAGAGGTTTAGGGAACTCAGTGAGAGAAAGTGAAAGATATTATTATGAGCTCAACTATCTACCTTGGAAGGTAGAAGTATTTATAGTCTTACATAAATCGCCACATCGGTGTGGATCGAGGCGTCTGATGGTAAAGAACCGTCCGTCCTCCACGGTGTTGCTTAACTAAATACTACTTAACTTAAAAATAACTACGACTACGAGCTTTCTAATGATTACATATACTTGGGGTGGTGACTCTTTAATACGCGGAATTTCTAATTCCTAACATTATGTCTTACCATATTGCGTATAAGGATCATAATCCATCGTATCATGCGGTAGCGCCACAACCGGACACCCCCAACCATTTTTCTACTGTCAATCTTGAAGGACGATTTTGCGGTGATCAAGAAAAAAAGGATTAAATGAGAGTGGAAAGTTAGGGTTTATTAAAAGTCGATGGGTAAAAATAGATTGGGTTTATTAAATGAGTGGGTAGATTAATATAAGTGTTTTGTTTTGTAGTGACACAAAGGACTAAAATACCCTCGTTGAATATCCACTAATGAGACCAAAACTAACGGCGATTGAACCCGAGGACCAAACATGCGATAAAAGTTCAAAATGAGGACCATCATTGCAATTTCAAACCTTAGGGACCAAACACGCAATTTGGACAAACCTTAGGGACCAAAAATGCAATTTACTCTTAAATAAATATTACAATAATAATCGAACTTGTCGAGCTAAATACAATTAAATTCTACCATCTAGTCGAGCTAAATACGAGTTAAATTCTACCGTCTAGTTGAGGCTAAATATAGTTATATGAACCTTGTACAAAAAAAGCATGTATTGAAAGAGCATGTCAATATGGGCTACAGTGAGCTTTCAAAAGCATTATGCTCATAATTTATTAAATTTTGCTTGTCGGACATTTGGACCCAGTTGATTGTTTATCTATCTTATATAAAATGGAAAAATGGTCGAAGTGGAAAAGTGAAAAATGTTGAAAGTTGAATGTTGAAAACATGGTCGATGGAGAGAGAAATAAATAATATAATTAATCTCTTATTAAAACACTAATTACTTAAAGTCAATACTTTATTCACATTGTACACCCAATTAAAAGCACATCTACCAAATTAAAACAATCAATTGAAACCGATCTGGGTTGACCGTTGAAACCGATACCGGGTTGACCCGGACGCTTCAAACCGTGGTGACCAGGTTTAATTTGACATTTTGACCCAACCTATCGGTTTGACTCGGTTTCATCGACTGTTTTTATCGGACGGTTCAACCAGGTTGAACCACGCGGTGGTGTCGGGTTTCAAATTTGACAAAATTATATGAGAAATGATGAAATAGTTATATGAGACCAAGTAATTGTAGTTTTGGTTTATTTTGCTTTGACACATGTAATTTATTTTAAAAATGTTGCTCTTTACACCATTTAAAGGATAGCATATATGAATCGTCGTTTAAAGTTAATATATATTGTATAGCCATTTGTCAGGTGTATCAATAATGGTATGTAAGTTTATTAAAATCACAAAAATAAATAGTATTGTTATCTTTAACGATAATTATTTGTCACTCAAACAAATAAACTTTGAACAATGCGTAAATATCTATACAAATTGATAGTACAAATATGGTGATATCCAATTTGAAAGTTACAAGTTTAAAAGCGGCCGACGAATGATAGCGCTACACACGTAAAAAATAGTTATCATTGCTTAAATTCTTGACAAAAGCAAAAAAAGCAATACATTGTGTTGGTATCTTCTAAAGCTTCTGATATAATATTACTAAATATATAATCTGATTCTTTTTGTAATCTTGAATCTATTATTCTTAAAAATCTTAATAACTTAAAACAATCTTATTAGAAAATATCTTTCACACTTAGATCATTCCATAATTTTTTTAAAACTATATATTTATCTTCTACTATGCAATACACATCGCGATTGTAGTTATTGAAAAGGATTCTACGATCTTCTACAAATACAGGTTTGTTGAAAGAAACTTATAGGTCGTCGAATTTTGCGAGCCCAGGCATCAGCTATGCATTGTGCAGGTGCTAAATCTAGTATAATCGAATAACGTGAAAGTGTGAGATAGAAAAGAAATAAATAAAAGACACATTATTTTTCTTCTTCTTCATACGCAAAATAGATAAAAGACACGTTATTTTTCATCTTTTCATATGCTGCAAACACCCCAACTAAAACAAAAACACATTTCCTTTGTTTCATTTTCTACCCAACTTATCCAAGAAATAATAATTAAAAAAGACACACACAAATATACACAATTATTTCGGTTGGTGACAAACCAAAGATTAAAAGTTGAGAGTGACCGATCAAGATTCAGTTGGATTAGTGGGCGTAACTCGATCGCTCTTGGTTGGAGGACAATTAGCAATCTGAATTAGTGCGTTGGCGCTTATCCCGATAAAATATTAATGAATTAAGTCTAATGAAATTTGAGCGACAACCACATTAACCTCAAGCTAATATTTGAAAATAAAGTTAGCTATGTAACAGAGACATGTCAAACTCCATCTAGTATCCACTATTTCAAATTGCTTGTTGTCTAACAGGTACAGAATTGCAATGTGAACTACTTAATATCATGATGGAAGTAATAATGTTCATCTTTTCCATTTTATCATTTTACAAGTATTTCTTCATTCTCGTGATATATTGTACAAAGATATTGCAAGCAATAATGTTCACACTATGTATATCTATGTCTATCTACTTATAATAGATGAATGAATCTATCTTACCGTGGTCTTAAAATTAAAACTTACAACATACAAAGCTCTGTTGTACAATCACAATGCACTATTAATGATCTTTCTCATCAATCTTAATTTTAAGACTTACAAATCTTAAAGCAATGTACAAAATACAAAAGCAATATTAATGTAGTCAGATATTTAACATAGTCGATTAATTAACTTCGATAAATGATTAATGCGATTATTAAAATACCCCTACTGAAAGAAATACAAATTATCAAACATATTGACAACCAACTAAAACATAATTCATGCGTTAAATGTCACTAATCTGAATAATAAAGCAAATTATCTGAATATTGAGTAGAACAAGTGTGAATCCGAATAAGCCGGCCCGACGATGCAGTTCCAGAAGGTGATCTCGTTAGCTGAAACTATGAAAGAGTGGTCGATATGTCATTTTATATAGTGAAAAGGCTCATTGCAACTTCTATAATTATAAATTACTACTAGCGGTCTGGTATGATCTTGATCTGCTCGATATAATTATTCGGCGAACAAATATTATTTTATTTTGTCTTCTTTGGATTCAGATTAAGTTTTGGAAGTTTAATTAGATTATACATTGTGGTTAAATAGTTGTATATTTTAGTGAAGAGGATTGTGTATTAATTGTATGTGTTGAATAGTGTTTTTTTGTGTTTATTTGTGCTTCAACTATTTGTAAATTATGTTTTCACATGTATTTTTGAATGAAGAGGTGTTTTTAGTAGTGTATTAATTGTAATATATGAGTAGTGTGTTTTTAGTTTTATATGTCTTGAATCTTGTAAATAATCTTTCAATATTGTATTGCTTAAAATTTTATATATGAAAATCTTAAAATAATTAATATGAGAGGTCGTTCATACATTATAAGTAGTATAGATATTATCACACAGTCTCAAATTAAAGGTACAAAAGGTCGGGAGTCCTTTCTACGCTGGTAGAAGCTGAGCCCAGGCCTTTTCTTAGGTGAGGGAGTAAGGTGTCTGCATCTTAACCTCCCCAAGCACCTTAAGCGGTGTTGGACTGCATAACCCGTGGAAGGCGGCATTGAGAGTTACTTTTTAATGGATTAGGATCCTCAAAGTTTGTGTCTAATGTTTGGTAATGTTCGACCAATCAAATTATAAAAACTAAGGCGTGCTTGGTTAGAGGTTAAGGGGGTGGGGAATGGGTAAAGTATTGAGGCACACATCACAAATAAATTGATGCTTGGTTGGGAGGGTAAGGGTTTGATTACCGTGGTGGGTAATGAACCATTATAAGTAAATTGGGGTAAGGTATTGATTCTCCACCTCAGCTCGATTCCTTCGTTCCTTTCGCTTCATTTCCTTTTCTTTCACTTTGAGCCAAGCGGACCCTAAATAGTAGGGCCATCATTTAGTTGAGACCCATTAAATTGTTTCATCTCACAACAATTTAACATGACAAGAACATTAGAGATTTGAAAATGAGAGAATTTCAATCCGTCACGATTATATTTTGAGATGTACTATAATAAATGTCACGAGTAAACTCCAAAATACATCCATGTGGTTTACCCGTTTCGCGATACATCCTCTCGCAAAGTTTCAAGCGGATCATCACTCCGTTAGTAAAGTTAACCTATATACATCCCTCGGTTAAAATAAGGACTAACAGTGCAAATTATTTCTCCGTTATCTCTAACGAGATAGATAATTTTACACCGTTAGTCCTATGGGTTAACGATACTTGCGCGTTAGTCATTTTTACGTTTTCTCCGCTTTTTTTACGTTTTCACCGCTTTTTACGCTTTCGCCCTTTTTCGTTTCCTTTGTTTTTGTTTTAAATCGTTTTACGTTTTGCCCGTTTTTGTTATGTTTTCGCCCACTTTTTTACGTTTCGTATGTTTTCGTTTTAAATCTACATTTTTTTCGTTTTAAATACTGTTTTTAGGTTTCGTCCTTTTACGTTTCATCCGTTATTTTGAATTTTCGAGGTTAAAATCTCGCGTGTCTTGATGTAAAACATCATTAGGACAACTTCGTATTTTACACTTTTGATGATTCGGACTAGAAATGGGTCAAAATTGTTATTTAAGATCGATCTGAAACATTTTATCCATTTTCATACGTTTTATCCATTTCATACATTTTATCCGTTTCATACATATTATATGTATAAAAATGAATGAAACGGATAAAGCATAAGAAAAAATGAGCAACGTAGAATAATGAGCGAAAACCAATAAAAGTTTATGAAAATGGATAAAACTTGAAAGCGTGAAAAACAAAACGTAAAATCTGATGATAACATAAAAAAAGCGAAACATAAAAAAAGTTAAGCGTGAAAAACATAACGAAATAAAAAAAGCGTGGCGGCGTTTAAAAGCGGATAAAGATTTTTAAAGCGGACGAAAGCGTAAAAAAGTGAAGCGTAAAAAGCGGTAAGCGTAAAAAGCGGACGGACGTAAAAAGCGAAACATAAAAAAAGCGGACGAAAGGGAAAAAATGGAAAAGAACATAAAACAAAAGTAAGCGTAAAAGGACTAACGGTGCAAATACCGTTAACCCGGAAGATTAACGGTGTAAACATTATCTATCTCGTTGGGAGATAGCGAGAAATAATTTGCAGGTTAGTCCTTATTTTAAATGAGGATGTATATGGGTTAACTTTTCTTAGCGGATGATGTATCTGTTGAAACTTTTTCGAGAGAGATGTGTAGTGCGAAGCGGGTTAAACCACGAGGATGTATTTTGGAGTTACTCTAAATGTACACTTTGTGTTTTAACCAATCAAAATGATTTTAATAGGTAGGGATGATATTTGATTGATGAAAAGTATAACTACTAGAATTTTCTACACTTTGTGAAATATGAAAGAACATTTAATTTCGAGCGAAAAGTGTGACAACTTCTTAAATTTCATATTAAGAATGTTTAAATATTTGTCAATAGTAGCTAATGGCTGGGGTTTTCATAGGTTGGGTAATATCCGAATAAACCGCCAAAGCCGAACCGAACCGAAAATAATCGAACCGAACTCGTAATCGAGCAGAACTTGTCAAAACCGAACCGAACCGAAATAAAGTTCGGTTTTCGGTTCGATTATGGTTTAACAATCAAACCGAAAACCGAATTTAAATAAATATATATATATATATATATATATATATATTTATATAAAAAAATATATTAAAACTCTTTATAATATATATATAATATTTTGAAGCTTGAAATTATTTTTTTTTAAAATATATATAAATAAATGAATAATTTATTAAATTTGGGTAATTCGGGTTATTCGATTCGGTTTTGGTTATTGGGGTTCGGTTTCGGTTGGTTTAGTCAATTTGAATTCGGTTCGGTTCGTTTTCGATTATACCGGAAAAAAATTAGCCGAACAAATCGAACAAAACAAACCGATAACCGAGAGGCAGGTGAACAGCACTAATGGCACATTATTAGAAGTTGGAATTGATCCGGCCCAAACTACGTAAGCCAATACTAATAAAGCCCATCTCATTCTCGTACTTCATTACTCATTAGCCACAAGGCCATTTAGAGTTTTAGACTTGGCTGACCTGTGTCATTAACTGAACTTAAAAATAAGAAAACATATGAGAAGAAAAGTAAGTTGCATAAATTGGAATACGATTTAAAGTTAATTACATAAATGATAAATAGAATACGTTGCCCATACGAGAACACTTGGTGATTTTTATTACTACTATGTATGTGTCGTTAAGCCAAATCTAATATCTGAAGCAGGTGTTGCAAAAAGTTCTACGAGCCGATAATTTTTGTCTAAGCTAATCGACCACCAATTTTTTTATTAGTGCAAGCGGTCAACGATGAATAATGGTGGTCAATGATGGTCAGCGGTGGTGGCTGTGAAATCTGCAATCTTGCAAAAATATTATACACACGCGAAATTGATTTTAATCACTTATAATTTATAGTCGGTGTTTATATATATTACAGTTGTTGGTATAAGAAAAATCTTTGCTTGAATAGCTAAAACTCACTAAAATGCTCAAAATTCTTTGAAATAAGAAAACTTACAGAAATCGCCAATCCAATTACAACTTACAACAAAATCGATCTATCGATAGAGAATATTGTCTTTATTGATTGATCATCTCTTGTACAAAATACGTGAATATATAATGAGAGTGTCTAATATTTTGGGTAAATGTCATCATGTGTATAGCTAATCAACAATCAATTTGACAACTTATTGGGACTTATCCCTTTACATGTTTTACAGCTAACACCAACAACTACTAATTCAGTTTTTGCAACTTTATCCGAAACCTAAGTGTACAGAGAAGATAACCACTTTTATATATACTCTATTACAAAATACCGAACTCCAAAGGCTTGATCAAAATTAGCCGCCTAATTCACATAACCTATTTGACCGATACTCTATATCCTTTAAACCACCCGAATTTTGCCAAAAAAACCTTAATATAGGTATTTTAACACATCTAAAATACATTTTGCCAAAAATTTAGAAATCTCTCATTTATTCCAGAACACGGAATAAATAAATGTAATAATCAAATATTCCGTAACACGGAGAACTTAATGCATCATCACATTTCTCCAATTAAATTGATATAAGTACTTTTATCGCTTCAACTTAGTTTACTATAGTATACATTAGCCATAGCATTATCAAAAACAAAGGGTTGTCTTATTAGAAAGCACATGTAAGTCACATCCATAGGTTTGGGTCAAAGTATAAGTCGCGATCTGCCACTGTCTGAGCCAGCGATGCATAGAGAGGGTTAATATAAAATTATAGCCACCGTCAAAATAACCCCACCCCAAACAAAACATATCCCATATTAGTCAAGTTACACTATAATAATTAAACCAACCAGATTCATAATTAAAACCTTGATCTTTTAGGCAGAATCAACCACATAAGTTTGCTCGTCATTTTACTCATTTATATCTAAACATAAACTCAAAACTTTTCTCACCGTCATTTTCAAATTACAAGTTCATCAAAAAATTCCTTGTTTGTGAAAAATCCACACTTACACACTCATATAACATTTATAGTCAATTACATTAGCCTCTTATATAATACATGTGATAACATATTTCATATATATTGTTGGGATAAACATTACATGTAAAAATAAATGTTTTTGAGAAAAGAATCCTTTATCATGTACGACATATTTTCATAAATTTCACAATAAAGAAGATCGACATGAAGTTTTACTAAAACTTACTATATAAGCTATCTCGCCATTAACATAATATTTTAAGATAGTAGCAATCACATTGTGCCAATAATTTCGAGGACAACAAACTTCGAAATTTAACGCTAAAAGCTTGTCAGTTATCAAATAAAGATCCATGATACTCCTACCAACAAAAACGAAAGTTGATCATGAACAATATGTCCCTACATCAAATAACTAACGTTTAAGGTTCTGCCGACAATTAACTCACACACAAACAATACTCCATAAACTGGATAATAATAGAGATAAAAGTTTCATTAGAGTACATTTTTATATGTTTTTAAGTGCATATTTTAATAACAGAATGTATCCAATTATATAACTTTATTCATGTAATCATATAGATCAATTCTTTTTTGTCAAGTTTAGGTAAACTTGCTTTCCTTAAACAGTTTATATACACTTGCCTACATGCATAGACTTTAATTTATTGAGAGTGTTAAGTGTTATACCAGTTAATTTGAAATGGCCAAACTTGTATTTCCTTTAAACAAAGTATAAGTAAACCTCAAAGTTAATTGGGAGGTCGTGACCTCCCGGTTCACTAAGGTGGGTTCATGCCTACATGTATTAGAGAACAAAGAGGGCGTTTTGATCAAAATGGTATTAATACCATTGATTATTCTATAAAATAATCAAGTATTATGATGAGGCTTGTCTACAGCTTGCTTCTAAACACACGCGTTAAAAACATTTATTAAACTTAAACATCAACAAAACGGAAAACAATCCACTACACATACATGTATAATGTATTAGTGTTTGTGAATGTTTATTTTCCGTTTTATCAAAGTTTAAGTTTATTAAATGTGTCTTAACTACTTAACGCGTGTGTTTCGAGCACATGTTAGACAAGCCCCATTGTTACTACTGAAAAAATATGACTTATCGAATTGGGTTGTTAAATGGTTGTCATTTAGTTACGACCTACCTTAAAATGGAAGCAAACATCATAACTTTAGCTTTTGGACATTCTTTTCTACATATGCTTTGTTTGTTCCACTCCAAGAGCACATTCTAGTGGGTCCTTGGTTGGATTTTGGTTTTGAATACATTTTGCCATTTTGGATAACTTATTATTCCGTACAAAACAACAACAAATTTTGTAACAACTATTAAAAGATTTAGCGAATTAAAGTATAGACAAAGACAACTCTACAAACTAGTTATAGAAAATTCGGTGAACACAACTAGCAGTCGCCTAATCTAGAAAAAACCATGCATTTATCATGATCCGTGAGAAAAGTTCTTTGCTCATGACAGGGTTCTGCAAGATTGTGTGGATGTCGCTCGAAGGGATTATTTTCAAGAATCCAAGTTGGGTACGAAGTGTATATAGTTTAGCGGCATAACGACATTCATGTGCTTGATGATTTGCTCAACCCAGAGGCGGATCCAGGAAACAAGTTACAGGGTGCATACGTTTTTTTACAGTATAAAAAAAATAAAATATAATGAACAAAACATGTACGTATTTTTTGATATATTAATGGAATAACTAAATAGAGCGTATTCATGCGACACAAAATTTGGAGATCAAGTTCATTTCGGAAAATCAAAATTTTTAACGAAAATTTATCTTGGCGACGACATCTATCGATTCTATAAACCCCGAAACTCCCAGGTCCTCCTGCAACCAAGTACTAAGTTAAACATGTAATATATCTACATTATATCTTGAGAGTGATCAGCAAATTCGTTTGAAAACGGTTATAGAAATACTCTGGTTAGGTCGTTTATATCTGAATGAAATAATCGTCTTTCCTAGATAGCTTGAACATAACAACTTTCCCTTTCTTTTTGTGATATAAAAAGATACAAAATGATAACTTGGAATGATAGATTGTAGGTAAAGTAAAGAATGTACGTTTTCTTTAGTTCATGGATCCAATGCTTTTTCGATTACCGAACTCCACATATTCGACAAAATTTAGTCACTCACAAAAGCACACGACACCTCATTCCTCTTGTCATTACCAAGTGTCAGTCATGTGTTTCTAAAGCCAGCACCAATACACACATTCTTACAAACAAACCACTAAAATACACACACTTTTTAGAATCTACTTAGCTTGTAGCGGTGGTTTGTGTTTTTAGTGATATAAGTATATGGTGTTGACTCAAATGTAGGAATCTTGAAACTATTCTTTGTACTTTTTAGTATTTTTTTCTTTGTATAATGTGACATTATTGTATCAAAATGTAACAAGCTTTATTTAGATGATCATTGCATTCAATATAGTATGTTTTAAATCTTTTGATATAAGAAGCTTTTATTTCATCATCAACTTATGTTATTTTCCATATAATCTGCTTACTTATTTACTTTAGAAAATGAGTTACATATGTCGTTGAGAAAATAAAAGTTTGTTATATAAAAAAGTAACGATAAGTAGTTAGCTAAATACAACAATTTGATGAAATCACATTTACATTTTAATCTAACGGGGTCGCCTAGTGGTTAGATAGGATTTTCGATTCAAATCCAAGTTAACTTTCATCGATCGTAACTTTATAATAGTTTTCAGACATGTAGCTAAGTTGATCATGGACAAAAGAATAGTTGATAAAATTTTTAGGTATCCAAATCTTTCAACATGCCATAATAAACTAGAAGACCAGCCGTAATGGTTGGTCGGCCCAACAAAGATGTGTTCTCCTCTTACACTTCCCCTCACCTAATGTGTCGCTTAAGCCAAAAAGGAAAAACTCGGTCTAAATTAAGACCTAGTCATGTGAGGTTTTTGGTGTGCGTGATGTTTTTATTAAATGATTTTTGTGAGGTATATATGTTTAAGTGGAATATGTATTTAGTGGTGTCTTCGATTTTCTAAGTACACTAAATTAGTTATAAAGTTGTTATAAATAAAAAAAACTGATGTAACGATGAGGTTTCGGTCCTGCTTTACGAGTAGCCTTATAGCATTTAAAGAAACAAAAAAAATAGGATATGGTACATGGGACCATTAAGGTTGCTGGAGTGGTTGTAATTAATTGATGTTGTGTTTGTCCCATGGCACACCAAAGATCTTTTTTATGGAAACTAAACCCCACAAAAAAAGCAGCTTCCAAGCTGTATAATTCAATAGTAGTATACAACAAGACACTCACCATTATTAAATTTCTATTGCTTTTTCCCTCTGTCACCTCCAAAAAAAGATGACCCATTTTCATGACTCAGTTTCTTGATTCTTTATGTTATGTTGCTTATCTTTTTGTGGGTGGTCTGTTTTAAATAAGAATTTTGGTGATCATGGAGTTCTGATGCTTTGCTATGGCTCCTGCTGGGAAGGCTTTGGGGTTTTATAATGAAGGCAATGAATGGTTAGTTTTATATACAATGGCTTTTGATCTATTTGGTGATCATATATAAGTTTATGTTATGAATTCAAATTCTGCTTGAAGAACCATTTGTATGTTGTTTAGAATTTAGTGGTGGATGCATTAATTAGGTAAAGCTAGCTATGAATAGTTGGAATTCCTTTCTATAGTTATTATGTTGCTATAAGTCAAGGCTAGTTAGAAAATGTTACATTTACAATAAATAATTAGTGTTCTCAAAACTAGTCATTACTGATAATCATTGGAACTTACATGATCATAGTTTGCAAAACACTCGAATTGCAATTATCGTATCAAATGTACATCCAAAATTTGATGCTAGTCTTTGGCTAAAATTCTATGTTTGTTTGGGACAGGTTTTGTGATGCAGGTTTGCCGAGTGATATCACCGTTTTTGTAGATGAAGTGCAGTTTCACCTTCACAAGGTAATGTTTGTTCACAGTCGCAATATGCTAGTTTTTTGCTTTTGTTATAAATCCGACCAAAATTTCTGACACTCTATAAAAATTAGATCATTAAGTTCATATGTTTTCATATAGTATATGCGTATCTTATGTGCTCGTTTCAATCACAAAGTCAATGCTTTTATCATTTGTCCTACTTTCACAACAATACTTAATAACATATTGATAGTGTTATACTCTCTTTAATAGTTCTACAGTCGTGCAATTATGTGTAGACTGTAGAGGTGGAAAATTCGACCCCTTTGCTTATGAACGAGTTGCTGTGGTTTGTTTTTCATTTATTAATGCTTCAAACAACATAAAACCTGCTAAAGAAGGGCATAGGTTGAACGGGTTGAAAGTTGACCATAGTCTATTTTCAATGCATAATTGCATAGAACCTCCTAAATCGTTTGCCACATTTAGATAACTTTTTGAAATTGAAAAACTAAGTATATATAAAATATTACAAAATGGGAAAAATAGCGGTGTAACCCGATCTGTGCCAGTTTGACCGGTTTATAGATAATATGTTTTTACTTGAATGCAGCTTGACCCTTTACCCGACCGACCCATCTTTCCACAAATGTGTATTATCTGAATTCTTTGCATATTTTTTGTCCCCTAAACCATTCTCAAGTTACTGATATAAACTTTCATTCACTGCATTTTTTTTTCTAGTTTCCCCTATCATCAAGATGTGGGAAAATAGAGAAATTAATCGAAGAAACTCAAAATACTGACGACGGCTCTTGCACCATTACCCTCGAAAATTTTCCTGGCGGGGCCACCACATTTTTAGTCGCAGCCAAATTCTGTTATGGCATCCGGGTGGAACTTACACCAAGAAACATAGTTATTATACATTGTGTGGCGGACTATCTTGAAATGCTTGATAAGTATGGAGATGACAACTTATTAGCCCGTGCAGAAAACTACTTCCATAAGAATGTATTAAAAAACTGGAAGGATTGCATGGTTGCTCTTCAAAGTTGTGAGAATTTTATAGAACAAGCAGGTAATTTACAGATAATTAGTAAATGCTTGAATGCTATATCAACGATGGCTTGTACAGATCCTAGTTTGTTTGGGTGGCCAATGATGATGTATGGTCGGTTACAAAGTCCGGGTGGTAGTATTTTATGGAATGGAATAAATACGGGTGCAAGAATCAGAACTGTAGAATCGGATTGGTGGTTTGAAGATGTATCTTATCTTAGTGTACCTTTGTTTGAGAGGCTTATAAAGGTAATGGAAGCTAGAGGCATCCGACCGAAAAGTTAACAGGTATTGTCACCTTTTTTTTTTTTTTTCCATCGACTCATATCTTTTACAGCGAGACGTCTTATGTTCATGTAATCATGTGAACTGATATAAAAGTGTTACTTATATGTAATCTAATGAGCTCTTCATGCTAAGAATGTAGGACCCTACAAAGTAGTAAAACTTCAGTTTAAATATGGTCGCAATCAAGCAATACTTACTTCCTTATGGTAGAGGTGAAAAATTGGGCAGTTTGAGTAACGGGTCAAAAGGGTTATTTTTACAGGTGACATAGGCAGGTTGGGTTAATCTTCCTACAGTTTTTGTCCATTTCGTTTAAATTTTACCCAAATGTATAAGATTTGCCTATTAAAACGATATTACTAAAACATTTGCATAAAGGGTAACATCCGATATGTTTGCCTTTTGGTTTGTAGCTATGTTTAAGATTTCTCATTTGATTCATTGGAGATAAAAATATATCCCAAACGACCCATTTTTAGGTAAATAGGTTTACCCTTTGATATTGTTCTTGCGTTTCCTCTTATTTTCAGGAGCTATTATGTACTATTCTAAAAGCATCTTCATGGGTTAGGCAGATGGCAAGGTGGGCAAAATACCAATATTAAATCAATTGCAAGTTTTAGCATGAAACCTGCCGTCGTTGATCAAAGAGTTCTACTGGAAAGCATTATAAAACTACTTCCTGAAAGAAAAGGAAATCTTTTGTCGTTTCCTGTTGGGACTTTTACGAGTTGCCTTAATTTTGGGTGTTAACGACAAGTATCAAGATTCACTTGAAAGAAAGATAGGAATGCAGTTAGAGCTTGCAACACTTGAAGGCCTACTGATTCCTTCTTATTCAGATTCTGATACTTTATATAATAGTGACTGTGTTGAAAGGATGATCAATCATTTTTTGAATTCCGAACAAACTGTTACCCCTTTTTCTCCAAGATCAATTGTTTCGGAAGTTTCGCCATCTTCTGTACCATTAAGAAAAGTTTCAAAACTTGTAGACAATTATATGGCAGAGGTTGCTTCTGATGTGAATTTGAAACCTGAAAAGATGCAATCGCTTGCTGAGGCTCTTCCTGAATCTGCAAGATCTTTGAATGATGGGCTTTACAGAGCCTTGGATGTATATTTTGAGGTCTGTTTCTTTAACTCGGCAGGTAGGAAATTAGGGAGGTCAAAGCGGGTCAGTTTACCTAAAACATTTTTTGTCCAAATCTTTTGGATTCTTGTGCACATTAGTGTCACATATGATTACCAAAACTACAATTTAAGTAACTTTAGACGTGTTCGACCCGTTTTATTTTTTAGCTAGAAAGATACTTTACCAGTTTGACACTTTGACCCGTTAGCGTATAAAATGGGGCCAAAATGCTATTTGAATATATAAAAACCATATATTAGGGAAAAAAGACTTGATCAAATGAAACTTTATATAATCATGCAGGCCCACCCTTGGCTGGGGGAGAAAGAAAAAGAAGATCTTTGCAATATCATCAACTATCAGAAACTTTCTATTGATGCATGTGCTCATGCTTCTCAAAACAACCGCCTCCCGCTTAGAATTGTCCTTCAAGTATTGTTTTTTGAGCAAATGCAGCTGAGAGCAGCTTTAGCTAATGCTATTGATAACGAGAATCCTACTACGGGTCCAATGAGTATTGTACCAAGTGGTGGGACCGTTACGGCTGGTC
The DNA here is from genome assembly GCA_022545495.1 of Chrysanthemum lavandulifolium. NCBI lineage: Eukaryota > Viridiplantae > Streptophyta > Magnoliopsida > Asterales > Asteraceae > Chrysanthemum > Chrysanthemum lavandulifolium. The sequence continues at coordinate 46,552,704 of CM040240.1, read as the reverse complement.
AAATTGTACAACGAGATGGGTGGGTGACAGTTGTGCGTGAGAATCATGTTATGAAAGTGAATATGGAAAGATTGAGGGGTAGATTGCTGGAACTTGAAGACGAGTTTAACAAAATGAAGGAAGAGATGAAAAGGGTAAGTCGTACACGTAGTTCTATCGATTCTCGGTTTCTTTATAAACCGTTTGGAAAATGCAAGCTCCTTCCTGAGTCATCAAATGTTAAAGAAGACGTTGTGGAAAGCACGGGACCCGCTACCCCAAGAGGGTCAACTGAACTGCCTCGGCCCTCCAATCATTCAAGCTCCGTTGATCATCTTTGGAAGAAATGGCGTATAAAAGTAAACATTTTTGGTCAAGTTTCTATTTTGGGTAACCAACTCTTTACCTGAGAATAAACCTTTCAAGTTTGAAAATTCTGATTTAAGATAATTTTAAAATACGTCACGAAAAAAGTCAACATGGTCAAGATTACTGGCATGCCGTCATTTTAAATGGATAGCCTAAACCGAATTTGATAGTTGAACACATCACATCAAAAGAATTTAAGACTTTGATGGTTTTTTTATGGCTAAAGATGTTGGTTACGTAAATTTGATATTTCACCAAAGTCAGTTACCTTATATTGTAATTAGCCAGTAAACAGAAATTTCAAGAACCCGAGAAGGGGGGACAGTTTTCAAGTGGAAACGGATATACATACAATCTTGTAAGTAGTATCAATGGTTTATGACACCAGAAAATCCATCTCAGATGTTTAGATATCGGCAATGTGACATCTTATATGGATTTTCCTTGTTACCTGTAAATCTTCAGGCAGTTACATAAGTGTGTATCAAAAGCCTGTCTTGTGCACATTCTTTGAAAGCTAATCTATATAGTTATACATCTTTTTATCAAGCATGTAAGTGTGTTCATAGTTCGGCTTAAATTGTAGTTTACATCGTAGTTTCTTGTCTTTCATGGTACATGCTATGTCCATAATTTTGTATTTGTTTTACAAGTTACATTTTCTTAGTTTATGCTGTAAAGATAGAATTAATTCCTGTTTTGCACGATCATGCGTATATTGTAATTTTTAGAAATGAAATATTTTTGGGGGGCAGATTTCAGTTGTATTTTGCAGATATTCTGATTGCATTGCATCCATTGGCTGATGCTCTCACTAAAGGTTTAAGCAGATCTCCCTTTCATAACTGTATATCCAAGTATGGCATGTGTGATCCATACACACTGCCAACTTGCAGAGGGGTAATGGAGCTACAGATCCTCACAAGTTAAAAGTAATCAACACTGTGCTCTCAACAAACTATCTTCATCACCACAAGTGTTTACATGATTGTATTTTCTTGTAGATGTATACTTTGTAATAAGTCAATGCAGTCTTAATAGAGTTAGTATAGTTAGCTTAGTTAGTTGACTTTTATAGTCAAAGTATTGTAAGTATAAATACTCCTTGTACCGGTTCATTTCATTTTAATAACAGATTTACAATCTTTTTCCCTCCTCTCAGCTTCTCAAAAGTTATGAGTCAGTACGACTTGTTTCAATCCGTACCAAAAAATGTTGCCATCGATCTACATTCATGTCAGTTACTAATCTTGGGTTTTTTACCACCTTTAAATGTTTACAGAATATATACAATTATTAATCTTAGGTATTTGTCGATATTTTACTACCTATGCGAGGCTCCCAGCTTTCATCCATGCTATAACGGGGAAAGCCACCACCAAAGTGATCATGGACTCCACCTCCCAGCTTTCACATGATTTTCCTGATTCTTTCAATTTGTTCGACTGATATTATCATTGTTGGAGGTTTAGATGGGCAAGAGAACATGGGGGACCTAAATCCACCATATTTTGGATCGTGACATTCGGGAAACTACATAAAATGAAAGGAATAAATAAAAGACGGTGCTTTTGAGAATTTAAGTAACCTAAAGGTGTCAATTTTGACCCATTTACATATGAATGGGTTGATTCACGTTATGTTTCATATTTAATGGGTCAAGCGCGTCGAAATTCTTCAAAGGTGTATTTTTAACGCACATACAATTTTAAATAGTTTTATTCAGTGATCCAGATTATTAGTGAAACAGTACAATTCTCTACAAACTTTTAGACATAAAGTGTTTAAGGTAAATCGAACTGAACCCACACAAAAATTTACCCCTTATGACCATTACATAACCTTTCCCTTTTTGCTAACAAAAAATAATACAGGATTTGGTATTTACAGTTTTTATGAAGTTGAGACTTCTTATAAAACATAGTATATCCATATATATATGTGATTTCATTTGCTTATTGTGATGGAGTATTTTTTTTCCCCCATCACGGATCAATGTTTGCCATTACTGGTGTAGGAAGGGTGCAAATTATCATAGCTAAAAGATACTTTGATTTATGAGGATCTTTTTTACTCGGCATCTGATGCATATGGACGAAACATACTCATATGTTATGTATTTTTCATAACTAAATACTAATCTTGGAACTAATGATTTACCATAACAGAGAGATCTTAATTCATGTGTTCAACATTGCTGTTAATACTCCTAAAAAATAAAGTCCTTGACGGATGTTCACCAACAACTGCGTGCACACCATTTGGTAGCGTGGGACGCTTAGTACCAATTAAAAGTATACCATTAGACATGCTCCTCCACTATAAAAAATATCATCATAATATCCTCCACTTGAGTAGGAAATTCTAGGTCAAATTCAATTCCTGCAAGATCGTCTTTCGTTCTTAGGAACCATAGCTTCAAACTTGTCATCTAGAGGAAATCTATCAGAAAGAGATTGCTTATCACATGCTAAACAAACTTGTTACAGTACTAAAATACAGTCAAATTTTTTATATAAAGATGTTAATGTAAGAGATTAATTTTGTGGAATGAAATGCAATTAATGAGCTTGAAAACAAACTAATGTCACTTGATGCACGATAAGCATTTTTCAGTTTTTGAAATGCATTCGAAGTTAATGAGCGTCTCCCTTACCTACGGTTTTGTTACTTTAATACATACTTTAACATATACACTAACAAAGAGATTAACAAACCTGAAAACAGCTACTCCATTTAGTTAGTTCATACCACCATCAAATGCGAGCAAATTCTATCTTTCATAATTACCTCATGTTTACCGTAAGATAAATATTGAATATTTTATAATACATCTCTAATATAAAATAGCAAATGCATCCCAAATTGATATCCACTGTTTTCAAATTAAGTCATTATCAGAAGACTATTGAGAAGCTTATATTTATAATACATAACCCGTCTATGAACATAAGCAATTCTGAAAACAGACCCTCACCACCATTGCCACAGGTGAGGCAAAGGTGAGTGTCTTCTTTTTCTAAAAACTGACCCATAAAACGTCAACGTTGAGTCAATGTAGCATTTGCAAATCTTGACTTGATGAATGTGTTTGTGTACTTAAGGGACCTTGAGATGGAGAAAAGGGACCCAAGGACTGTTGTGGCTGCTATATTGGGAGGTGGAGCTGGTACTCGTCTTTTCCCTCTCACAAAGCGTTGTGCAAAACCCGCAGTATGCATTTTTTTGCAGATTTTTACTAAAACTGAGTGATTTATGAGAAATGTAGTGAATTGATGTATGTTAATTATAGGTGCCGATTGGAGGAGCGTATAGGCTGATTGATGTGCCAATGAGTAACTGCATCAATAGTGGGATTAATAAACTCCACATTTTGACTCGGTTTAATTCAACGTCACTTAACAGGCATTTAGCTCGTGCTTATAATTTTGGCAATGGTGTTACCTTTGGTGATGGGTTCGTTGTGATAACCGTTGATTGTCCTTATGATTTTTTGTATGTGTTAGGATCTTGTGGTAGTAATAATGTGATTTCAGGCATTGTCAGCAACTCAAACTCCGGGCGAGGAAGGTAAGAGGTGGTTCCAGGGTACCCCAGATACTGTTCGCTGGTTTCATTGGCTCTTTGAGGCGCCCACCATTTATTTATGGAAAAACTTGAGATAATTTTTCTGGACTCTCATAGTTTATCAAGAATGTGTGGTTATACTAGAGATGGCAATTTTGACCTATCACTAATGTCACAGATCAAATGAGGTAATATAAATAAAGCTTTTGTTGGAAAAAAAGGAAAAATATCAGCTTTTTACAGAAACAAATCAAATGGGTAGAACACATTTAAAAGTCGCCTAAATCGTCTAACTAAAAATAATATGTAAGTGTTTTAGACCAACCTAAACCCACTTTTTCCAACCCATAATACCAGTTTTGAATAGTAATCCAATCGCCGTGTGCCCATTTTTCCACTTCTAAATGCACTTGCCGCATTTTAATATTGTTCGAGTCTGTAGGATGCAAGAAGAAAGGATATTGAGGATGTTCTTATTCTATCTGGAGATCACTTGTATCGAATGGATTATACGGACTTTCTTCACGTGAAATGTTAAAACCTTTCACAAACTTCGTACTCCTATGATAAACACAGTTGAGACTATTTCTATAATCGATAGACTCTGGGAAACACAACATTTAACAGCTCACGAGTATTCCTATTTATGAACTTCCACCAAAGCTGATAATAGGTTTTGATCATTCCAAACAACATTAAGAACCACAAATCATGCTACCCACCATAGAATCCAAAATATCTTGTTTCTCATAAATAGCAATTACCACTAAAAAAAAAAAAAAAAAAAAAAAAAAAAAAAAAAATTACTAACCCATTCATGATAGCATAGAAGATTTGAGGTTTAGGGTTTTGAGAAAGTTGAAATCATTAGGTTGGAGAAAACCAGATCTTTAAATTTGTTCTTCAACCGTTGTGAATTGATCAATGGATTATGAACCACTTATATATTCATCATCACTGCCTTAACTGATTTATTTTCTTCGCCTGCTTTTGATGCATGGAAAAATTGCAGACCTTTCTTTGGAACGTATGATAAAGAAAAAAATAAGGTCGGACTCTTTTTTTAGAAATTTACAACTTAAGGTGTCATAACGCAGGAGCCGACGTTATGCAGATGCAGCACTTGCGTTACCAGCGATATCACATCGGGGTGGGTTGCCTTGGGTCGCGTTGGTTTCAGCGTTAACTCACCAACTTGCGTTGGTTTGTTTGATTTTTGAAAAAACTAGCTGTTGGCAAAAGCCAATGGTTATAAACTACTTTATTTTATTTTATTTTATTTTATGGGTCATTTACATACGTCCATCCAACTTCGATAATTACATATTTCCCAAAGACGCTTTAATAGGGTATTGTTGATCACGCATTAAAAACTTGTTTTGAAGAAATATGTAATTTTTAAGCTTCAAGCAAATATATATAAAATCCTTTATTTTATTTATTTATTTTTTAAAACCCACTTCATATATGTTATACCTTATTTAACCAATTTTCATGCAAATTTCTTAATTCTCTGTATTAAAACACACATTCTTGTAAACTATGAATCTGAATCCTAATAATGAAAATGTTAACATTTTCGATGTCGATGATGAAACTGAAATTTTCTTTATGACGCAAGCGTATCAGTATGTGCAAACATTGCAATAACAAGCTCAAACTTTCATCGTAAGCCATACCCGTAATCCGATATACTGTGAACGTGATGTTGCTGATGAACATATAATGGGCGACTATTTTGGTGATGATGATCCAAAATATCATGCGTACTATTTCAGACATCGATATCGTATGAGTGGGAAACTATTTTTTGAAATAGTCAAAGGTATCGAAACTTATACTTCCGATCCTCTTTCATGCCATTTAAAATTCTTTGAAGTCCAACCAATTGTACATGTCTAATGAGTTTTAGTATTATTATGAAATGCACTTCCATCATACGCCAATTGGCATACGGCATATTGCCTGATGCATTTGATGAATGTTGCACACTGATTGTATAAGGAAACTCGACTTTAACGACATTCACAACATATATGCAACACATGAGAGGGTTTTATGCGTGTCCGAAAATGCTTGGAATCATTTTGATTGTACGCTTCGGGAATGAAAAAACTTTCTGAAATGATGGCATAGACAATTTGGGAGATGTGATAAAAAAAAAAATACCCAGCTATAATGCGTGAAGTTGTTGTGTTGTATGATCTGTGAATTTGGCATGCTTTTTAAAATGTATCGGGTGCGAATAACGATATTAACATTTTAGATAATTCTCCATTATTCGACGACCTAATTAACAACAAGAAAAATAGTTTTTGATATTTTGAAGTAATTTTAAATTCTTGTATTTTTTTAATTTTTTTCCTTTTTTTTTTTAATTTTTGTAATATTTTTTTCTTTTCTTATTCTACTTTGTATTTTTATTTAATGAATGAAAAATTTATTTATTTGAAATAATGGAGAATAAAATAAAATAGACAAGTACCCGTGCATAGCAACGGGATTTTATAGCGACAGATAGGGGTGGTAATTTTCTAACCCGACATGAAAACTGACCTGAAACCAACACGCAAATTAACATGTTCCGGTTGACTCTATAATATATTTCAGGTCGTCTTTAGGTCGACCCAACTAGCTTGTTTATTAAACAAGTCAGGTTCGAGTTGATAATAAATTAAGCGGGTCGACCCACCAACCCGTCTAAAAAAAATTTACTTAAAAAAACTATTTATATTTTATTATACGGGTTAATCGAGTCTACTCGCAAACTCATAAATTAATTAATTAGTTTCAACATTTCCTTTATCAGTTTAAGTTTTCACATTTTCTTTATTAGTTTAACGTTTCAACATTTCATTTTTTAATTTTAACTTTTCACTTTTTACTTTTGGGTTTTTCAGCATATATATGGTAGTGAGGGAATATTTTATGTGTTAGCGTTAAAATTAAAAATAATAATGTAACACTAAGGTGGCAGCATTTTTTGGTGTTATGTGTGTTACCACACCTAACGCTCTTAGCACAATAGTTATAAACAATTAAGTGCATGTGTACATTTGTTATTTATACACCTCAATATATAAAAACGTTTCTTTTTTCTTTTCTTTTTTTTAATTATGGCCAATTAAGGGAACAATTAGCTTTTTTTCAAAATAAAATAGTAAATAAATAAACCAAAATTCTAAGAATCTAATTATAAAGATTTAGTTTTTATTATATAATAAAGATAAAGTAATAAAGCTAGAAGGAAATAAGTTACTTATAAGTCTTATTAGTAAACTTTTACCATTTTTTTTTATAAAAAATTAATATTTTAAACCGTTAATAGTTAAACAAAACTTTATACTATTGGGTGAGCTTTTTATCTATCCATAAAAGTCACTTTGATATATGTTCGAAAACTTTTTTTTTTTTTTTTTTTTTTTTTTTTTTATTTTTCTATTGAAACTTGCATGATAAATCATAAACAATACTTTCATGTTCAAACATTTAAACCATTTAGAAAAATTAACATAACTCTTTTTATAAAATAATAAAAGTTTCATTATTTTTTACTGAAAAAAAACATTTAAAACTTTCCAACCATATCAAAAAGAATGTCATTTCTATTTACTTCATATAAATATTTAATGCCTTATTTGTTGTATGCCTGAAGATCTCTAACAAGTTATAATTCATAAGTAGTAACCTTTTGAAGTAGTGACAGGATATTCAAGAGAATCAAAACATCTAGCTTACAAATCATGTTATTTTAGTCGTGCACGAATGTATAAATCAGTGTCACAAAAAAATGCTTAAGCCTAACTTTCAAAGTAATTTACTCTTCTGTAATTTGCCAAAAGTGAATTTGATTTTTATTTTAACATACCCCAAACACAGACTAAATTACTTGATGAAACATCCTTCTATTTTTCGATGATGAAAATTTCTTGTTCAGAACTAGAAAAAACGAATATTTGACAATGAAATAAAACATAGCATGATCAGAATCTAACAAATCTTTGATAGGGAACCTTTAAGAAAAGCCACAATCTGTAAAGAAAGTTGCAGCAAACAAGTTTACAGATCCGGCTGCTCCTCAGAGATAAGTTAATCTAAATTAAATTACAGAGCGAACCAACCAGCTTATCAAATACGATAAGCTATAAAAACCTAGCCTGTCTAATAGGCCTCAGCTACACCATCACATAACTATCAAAATGGTATAAGGCTCCCCACAAAACCACAGGGGAAACAAGTATAATATGAACCAAAGTTTTAGCAACGCCATCTAATCAACCACACACATTTGGGCATTTCAAGATCAACGTACACCAAACTTACCGAAAACCCACAGTTTAACCACCACAGACCACCATACTTGACCACCACCCCCTCACACCATGAGCAGCTCTCTATAAATGCACATCCATGATCAGCCATTTTGCTTGCGGTTTAAGGGATAAGACCACCTTTTCCTCGAGAGATGCGGAAACGTCATTAGCACCAATCTCTACAGTTGCCGCACTTCCAGTCAGTCTCTGGATCCCAAGACGAGTCCTCGATCCATGGTGAGCAATGCTGGTGTAGCCACAGACCACATGTCTGGCAGAACAGGTCTGGTATTGGGTCCGCTTGGGAACAGACCCTACAAGGCGCCATTTCGAGTCCAGATTCTACAGAGAACATCGGTTCTTGTTGATCATAAGTTACGTCCATTTGAAACTGCTCAGGCTTAGGACCATCTATTGATGGGTTAACCACTTTCTCAGTCATATCTCCAGGAGGGTTTCGGTCCCCTTTGTCTGTCTGGACACCATCATCTGCTACAAGTAACTCGTTAAACGAAAAATATGTCTGTGGTTCAAATTCCATGTCTTCATAATTCAGATCCCCATAGTCAAACATCATATTATCTTCAAATCCATTTGTGGAAACGTTCCATTCCACAATTGGAGTTGATGATTCCCCTGCTGCAGAGTTCAGGTTGTTTGCAGGCAGGTCGCATGCAGAATTGTTTTCTGAAATTCCATCTGATTCCTTCTCTGATTTTATATGCCTCCTGACTGCTAGCTTTTTCGAAACGGGACCGGATACAGAAAAGGGAGGTTCAAAATCCATTTCAAGTCTCTGATGGTTGACTTGGTCAGCCATCAGATAAGAATCATAAGGATTTTCTTCTTGAACATCTCCAGCCTCCACCGAGTCAAAGGCTGGAGCAGAATCCGGTTCCGAATCAAGGTCGTCATTAGAGTCAAGTTCAGAATCTGTATCCATATACCTTCCCTTAACAGCCTTTTCCAAGGCCGCCTTCCTTGACTCCAATTTCTTTCGCTCTTCAGGATCCGTATAAGGACAAATAGGTATTCGTATCCTGCGACATCGACTGCATTTAAACCCAAACAATTCCATAACTTTTGACTCTTGCAACTCAACGGAATCCGCATGAAACCAATCTGTAGTGTACAAAACCTCAACCAATTAGTAACTTATATACCATTCAGTTAGAAAGTAATATAATGTTTTAAATTAAAAGACTTACTTTTGCATTTCTCGCAACAAATATACATCAGATCTTTGTTATACGGTTGCATACAGAGTTGGCACTTAGGTGCCAGCAGATGCCCATTTGGATTGTTCTTCATAAGTATATTACGTAATCTAAAGTCGATGCCTGTATCACTTGGGTTCCTCTTCTTCCAAATCAACCCCAAACAATACTTGCTGGCCTTACTATTACTGATAGAACCATTTGGATTAATCTTCTTTTTTTGCTTCTTCACATATGACTGGTAACCAAATCCAGTTAGATGCTTTTTTTGATCAATTTTTTTTCCACTTTTACTTTTATTTGATAGATTGGATGGAGGATTCTTCTTCTGGGAGGACTGATTAGTATATTCTATCGGCTTTTGGAAACTGCTTTGTTTCCCCAACTTAATGACTATTTTTGTTGGCTGTTGACTTTCTTGACCTCGCAAAAGCAAAGGACTAGTAGGAGAATCGCCAACAATTTCCCTTTGAGGTGTGGCTACCTTTTCAACGTAACACTTTTACAAGTGGTTATGAGCTCGATCTTTCCGCCGCTTGAGCACGTGAACCAACAGCACACTGCTCATGACAGTAACCTGAAGCACCAGATAAAAGTAAACATTTGTAGCTTTAAATAGTGTATTGACATACTAAACAATAAACAGGTTCTCCAAAAAGATGTCACAAACACCACAAACGAGTGACTGAAACCTTGCTCAGATACAGTAAGTTTTTGTCCCAAAATATGATAAAGTTCTTCATATAACATAAAAATCAATTAATACAATATGAGCAAGGCAAGGCTGGAAGACACGAATGACGGGTTGACCTTTATTTCTTTCATAAACATAATTCATTTGCATACAACCATAACAAGGTAAAAGCACTACTGTGTCCCTTCTATTTGGTTATTTTCTTGACCACACTACTCCGACCTAAACTAATAATTTTGCATCAAAAGGGTATCATTTCATTTCCCTTCTATTCCTACTAAGGAACACATTAAAAAAAATTAAGGGAGAATTTTATATACATCCCTGCCAGAGTGAATAATTAACTATATATCCTGTGTACAAGTGTTTGATACATAAAAAAAGTACTTAATGCATATTTAGCAATATATGTAAAAGCCCCAAATTAAAACCCAAACACATTTATTTCCGATCTTTCAACTTAAGAACATACAAAAACCAAATGATACCCTTTCTTTTCTTTTGTCTTTAAAACTCGCAAACACAAAGCAAGTTCCCCAGTTTGCAGATTAAGCAGGCAGCATCAAATTTTACATATACAAAAGAACATATTCACAATAATGATAGTAGTCTGCCAACACTTGTAATATTAATCATTAAAGCTCACTTCTCCCCATACTACTAGATAACAACTACAAGATACCTACTATAGAGCCCAAAGTCAATAGACACATATTTTAGCAAGTAACGTACCTTGACATGCACTGCACTTTGCAGAAACCCTGAAGACAACAAGAGATAATTATATTAGCTGGTGACAATAAAACATTAACTAAAACCGATATGGTTGATGAAGATAATATATTACCTGAAAGAAACATCAAGTTGACAGGAAGTACAGAGGCACTTCCCCAGATTATCCCTCTTCTGTACCAGAAAAGAAAATATATTTTTGCCAGGAGCCTTAAATTTCTTTCTACCAAGGCTTGATAACGCGCTCACATGCTTAGCAGCACTCGGCATAACTGTTTCCGCCACTTTCTTCTCATAATCTTTAATCAGATATAGAGGAATGTGCATCTCAGCAAACCAATTTTTTCCTTTTGTCTTCAGTTTCTCTACTTCCAACACTTTCTTTAAAAGCGAGAAGGAAGGTGCTTTTGATTCTCAAAATGACACCATAGCTGATCTTGTTTCCCACTATTTTCTTATCGACAATGCAAGCATTCCTAAAAGCAGAAGCTTCTGCTTCTGAACCTTTTCCATCTTGAAGAGGTTGTTCAGGACAAACAAGTTCATTCCATCTCACATGAAGGTCGAGGTACCTCACCTGTTGTAACCGGAAAAGTGGTTGTTAATAACAAGTAAATGTGGCAAAATCTACCCATTTAGTTATAGATGGATCAATTCAGGTTAACCAGCTAAAAATATAAAACACGTAGAAAGTCACCAAATTATGTATTATTGATGCAAACAAGCTCCTAAATGGTTTTAATCAAAAATATATACACATATATTAAAAGAGAGAATAACTATATGATTGTATTTGACACACTGCATTTACATAGTAAGCTTGAACAAATTGAAAATGTGCTACAGGACAACCAAGCCATACAGAATGTACCCTTCTATTACCTAACCAGTATTGAATTATTACCCACCTGCCCAATTTTCCACCTCTTTTACATGTTTCAAGATACCATACAAAATGTACCCTTTTATTACCTGACCCGTATTGAATCATTACCCACTAACCCACCCGCCCATTTTTCCACCTCTTTTACATGCATCAAAATATTTCAAAACTTGACAAAGAATTTTAATAACATCACACAAGCAAACCTTTTCTTTAATCTTACCTGAAGAGCAAGTTGTGATGCAGTCTTACTCATGTCTACTGCAGCTCGCCAGATAAACTGCCTGCTTCTTTTAGGAACCTCAAGACCATCAATATATTGCACGCTATTTATCGTTGCACAACCACCTTATTTGACAAATGAAAAATATATAAAAATAAAAGGATCAGTTAAACCATATAACAAGGTTTGCTTGAAGAAAGCAGCTAAAGATTGTTTAAAGTGATTTCAATTTACCCTGTCGAGCAGCATGCTTAAGCATCTTCTGTGGTAAAACCCCTTTCTGGAATATGTGCTTAGAAAGCAAACCACCTCGCCACCAAGCAATATCGGATGATGAATCTTTCCCATCTGTTTCTGTAATTTCAGATATTACTACAGGTGGTGGTTTTCGACCACGTCTACCCTGTCCACGTTTTTGAGTTGACCCCACCACAGTTTTAGCATTTTGGGTGGCTTGGTTTTCAGCACCTATATCATCTACAAGCCTAATCCAATCTGCTGAAAAAGCAATGTCGCGAATGCTCCTCTCAAACTACATAGAAACAAAATAGCATATCAATGAGAAAATTCCTACATGTAGAATAATAATAATCTAAAAGACATTTGCACTAACTTCTGCATTTCGCTCTTCTTTTAAATAATATGTTCCTATTTAAAAGAGTCTAGAATAGCATGAAATCAAAATCATTAACAATCTCAGTATTCCAACTTTGGAAATAACTGACATCCAGCCATTTCCGCGATGGCAATGTTTTAATTAAAAAATGTAACATATAAGAAACACCACTGCTTGGGAAAATGTTGCGAGTAATAGAAGGCACATAAATTCATCTGATAACCAGGTATCTTCTAGGAAAATGGATAAAGTGAATGACTTGCCTGAACACTGAAATGATTTCAAAAACTAATATTCTATACTTCTCAACCAAATTATCGTTGAGATGCTTAAATAATCAATGCAGTCAAACTCAAAACGATCTAGCAGGAAAAGTAGCAGAAAGGGATGAAAGAAAAAAAAAACTCACTTCTAGCAAGAAGGCCTTTATTTCCTTCAAAGTTGTAGCCTCCTCAACTAGTTTGCGCCATTGATTTCTATAATTTCCAGTTACAAAAGGCCCAACAGTGAGACCTAGCAAACTCTCTTCCAAGAACAAAACGTAAGTTGCAATAGAAGCAAGACTGCCCTCCACATTTTTTGACGACGGCATACCGTTGAGTATCTTTAGAGCACCTTTAATGGCATTTGAAAAAGCTGAATTTAGATAGCACCCTCGTCTGCTATTAATATTGGCTTGGCAAGCAACACACCAACCACATCTTTCCCTTGGAACTTCAAAAGTTTCCGTTCAGAATTCGGCCAATAGAAACGTTTAGCAGCAAGCGCAAATGCTTTTGCTTGAAGTGTGTAATTAGCAGACATAAACTTCCTATGGTTCATTGAAGATTCCGCTTGGATAGATGGCTTTTCTTCTGATGATAGAATAGCTAAACTAGCAGCAGCTGAAGCAGCAAAATCCCCATGAACGTATGCATTTGCGTATGCTTGTGCTTTAAACGATGAGCCGTTGTACAACCACCCACCAGCAGCCCGTCCACCAAATAGTAAAGTAGCTTGTTTGGTATAATAAGCCATGTTGCTTTCATTATTGCAGTTTCCATTCTCAACAATGCATATAGCAGATTCCTTCACACTTAAATTGCCACTCAAACTTGAAGGTTCAACCTTAACAAGTGCCAAATCGGTGGAGTTGCCGAGATGGGTTTTATCTTCAACCACCAGTTGATAAGGCTGATGAGAGTCTTTGACTTCAACTAACTCTTTACATGTTTCTTCAGGCAATGTAACAACCGCATCCTTTAAGCTGAGTTCACCAACACCATCAACATTTCCAGTATTGATTGCATCCGCTACATTATCACTTACCTTATCCATCAAAGAAGAGGGAGTTAATTGCTCACCATCCTTGTTTGGAAACTTCTCATCTATTTCAACTTTAGCAAGAGAAAAAACATGTTCAGGAATTTCCCAATATTGCAAGATACCCTTGCATATCTCCATGTATAATGTCCTGTGCTCAGCCGAACATGTAAGTGCATTCACGACATTCAGAACATCAACTGGAGAATAGTATCGAACATGTAATTCCGAACTTCTCGAAGTTTTTGTCCTGCATTTATTATACACAAGGCACATTAGAAACATCTCCAAAGAACGAGAAACATATATGAATAATTAACCCTATATTCCTCTTTTATATTTGGAGGAATTTACACTATTAGTAAACAGCGATACACTATGATTCCAGCCCAACCAAGTAATACTTCAAGTCACAATCACAAATTCATGAAAATTAGTAAATATAAGTTTAGCAAACACCAAACAAGCGTAAAAATCATGGCAAGTCAATAAATTCTGAGAATCGAAAACATACACTAGTAGATGATCGCAAGAGCCCAAAAACACTTGTTCATAAGGATCAATGCCAAAAAATTCAGCTCCTCTTAGAGACGTTGTGTTGGTAACCTTTGGCCCACTTCTGTTGATTGTACACTCAGGACAAAACCAATCCCCTTGAGGAATAAACATCTTCATTACTCCTATACATCTGGAATGATATGATGATGGGCATCCATCACAACAAATCAAAGTCCCATCCATGCCACATAGGCGGCATTCATCACCATTACCATCGTCATCAACATCAGCACCATTAACAGGTTTGGAAACAACAGCATAAGGTGCAGAAGATATTGCCTTTTATGGCTTTCGGAAACATCTTCTTGGTCATTAGAAGCAGGATTCTTACGAGGACGGCCTTTTCATGGACACTTTCATTTGTCTTGGGGATAATTTCCACGGGCGTTACAACTCTATCGGGATCCAGGCCAAACTCAGATTCTTCACGATTGTCTATTTCTGCCCTTAGTTCAGCAGAATTTGATGCATCGTCGCACAATATCTGCAAAACGGTTAACTTCCTTCCTGCAGATAGAGTACAGTAGTCTTTTTCAAGAACAGTAACATAGAATTCTTTCCATTCTGGGCCTTCTGCATATCTCATATTCGTTAAATATTGTACTATGAACATCGGCCAAGTTAATGAATCAAGCAAACTCCAATCCATGCTTCTGAGAAAAAATGGAAATATTCAGTATTAATAAGAACACGAGACAGCATCGATATATATAATTAATGAGTTTCATTTGTAAACATTTTTTTTGAAAAGCCGTAACACGTGTGATATTAATGGCGTTTTATATAGGAGCTTAACTTATAAAGTAGAAAATTTTCTCATCTTTCCTGTTTTAACACTATCTATGTTTGACGTTAAACGCTACAAATGTAAATGTTGTTATAAATTTCTAACCACGTTAGATATACCCTAAACGTGCATTTAATACATTAATGAATTAACCTAATAAAGCATTTCCTTTCCCGTGACCGATTGAACTTTCTATACATATTAAACTATCTATGTTTGACGTTAAACGCTACAAATGTAAATGTTATAAATTTCTAACCACGCTAGGTATACCCTAAACGTGCATTTAGCACATTAATGAATTAACCTAATAAAGCATTTCCTTTCCCGTGACCAATTAAACTTCCTATACATAATAAACACAAGGAATAAAAGCTACGAATAAACACTACATTTAAAGCATTCAACGTTTTTCATGTCATTGACTACATAATAAACACTAAGAATCACGCAAACAAAGAGATGCGTAAAATAGTTACCTCAGGCACTTTGCTGCAACCTCTGATCCTTCCGAAGAAAGGTTTTCTACATTACTCTTCAAAGTACGTATAAGAGAAACATGAATAGAATCCAACAGTGTATTATGAACAGTACTGTTAAGCGCCCCAACAAACTCATCGAGCCCAAAAGGACTCAAGAACAAACAAACACTAAACGACCGCAAGAAGCTATATACAGAAAGAAGATACGACACATGCTCCTCAGGCACCGCAATATTCCCCGAAGAAGGCGGTAACTCTGGTGGCGGAGCCAACGGAACTTCAACCTCAATCACATCAAGCGACGGCTCATCATCACTTACATCACTCGACGATTCATTCTCCACATCAGCTTGAGCACCGCTACTTTCAACCTTATCACCATTTGCTAACTCAACACTCACGCTTTTGCGCTTTCAACTTTATCATCGATATAACTAACTCATCACTCACCACATTTTCAACCTTCTTATTAGCACCACCCGATTTAGCCTGAGCCTGAGCCGAGCGGAGCTGAGCCTGAACTTGAGCCTGAGCGCCCTAAGTTTATTATACTTCCTCGTAATAAAACCATCCAGCGCCTTGCGTCGCTTATGAAACGCCGCATCCATCTCCCCCTCCTCAACCAAAAACCCTTTCACCTCACGCGTCTCCAAATCCTCACAATCGCCATCCTCGTAATCAACTCTATATAATCCAGCATCATACGAAACAATCTTACCTAAAAACTCACCACTATCATCAAACTCCTTCTTCACATACCTCCCTACCAACACCGTACTCTTCCCCGCCCCATTTTTCGCGCTTTTCTCCGCCGCGCCTTTCTCGTTCTTCCTCTTACGTTTCCTACCTCTACCGCGCTTAACCGCCTCAGGCTCCATCAAAACTCAATCAAAATCTCACTAATTCAGATCCAAATCACACTTTCACTAAATTTATCAATCCATCAAACCCTAATTTACACAATTAACACAGATCTCAACCAAATTAACCTAAAAAACACAGAAATCGATAAAATTAACAAAAAATAATCAAAAATTACAAAAAAATAAATAATCAAATCAAACAGTGATTTTAATTTTTATTTTTTTTTTTTTTTTTGTTATAATTGAATGTAAACCGTACCTTGTGATGAGCAGTTAGATGTAACGAGATTCAATGTGTGTATGTGTGTGTTTTTGGTGTGTGTGAAGATGAGCCCTAGATATGTATGTATAAATAAAAATAAATATTAGTTGTGTTTGTGTGTGAGAGGAAGATGAGATGTGTTTTATTTTGGGTAAAGGCTTCTTTTTTTTGTTTTATAAAAATTGAAAAAGATGGGATTTTATAGATTTAAATTTTAAAGTAAATGAATCGGTTGAGTTGCTGACTCGTTCGAGTTAGGTTTGGTTTTTTTTTTCTTTTTTTTTATTTATTTAAGATATTAGTTGTCTGTATTTATGTTTAACTCTTTTTTAATAAATACTAGTAATAATATTTAATTTATTTATTGCTTATTGAGGAAATTTTATGCTATTAGTTGTCTACATTTAAGTTTACTTTTTTGTTTTTAATAAATACTATTATTTATTGCTTATTGAGAAATTTTCATGCCATTCATATTTTGTGAATAAAATGTTATGTTATTACAAGCATCTTTGTCAACAACTTTTTAAAATCTTTTTAGGAGCTATAAGTTTTTTATTTTGAGAAAATAAGCTCTTATAACAAATAGGTTTGTTTTGTGTAAATAATTAGAGCTTTTAATTTGAAAATACTTATATTCTAATAGCTCAAGAATGACTATAATTTTCGAACAAGTTAATGATATTGTAATTTTGTTTTTGTATAACGTTTGTGAATTGTTTTGGTTTAGAAAAAGGTGATAGTAAAATCATTTTAATGTATAGTCGGTCGGATTTAACTGAGATCGATAATATTTGGTTTATAAAATAAATAATGCGAGAAAAAAAATTGAATACAAGATATTATCTACTAAATTTTTTACCTATAAGGGTTTTATTTAGATGTTGTATTAACCATTCAATTGTGAGTCATTAATAACATTTTATTTAGAGCGTGTTTGAATAAACATGATTAGGTATCGTTGTTGTTATTGTGAATGAACATGATAAAAATGAAATAAAATCGATGTGATAAATGCATTGGTAAAATAATATTACATAAGATTTTTTATATTTCATATTAAAATTATTAGTATTATAACTATAATTGTCAATTTATATATTTACCAATGCCATCATTTTTACTAAATGAAAAAACCTTTCTGTAATAAATTTTCGTCTAGTTTAGTTGTTTTTTAATTTATTTTGTTACTATATAAGCATGTAACACATTTAACCTTTCAAAATTTACTTATAATTTTATAATTGTAAATTTAAAATTGTACTCCGTATCTTTTTATTATGATTAGTATTGTATTGTGTTGCATATAGATATTATACCTTGCAAAGTTGCAAAGAAATATGTAGAATCTAAAATAACACTATCATATTGATAAAAAGATTATTACATGTCATATCTAATATAATATGTCTCTCAGTATATCGCCACATTCTTGCTAAATAACTAAATAGTTAGAAATGTTACATTAGGCTTATGACTAAGCATCACTAGGATAACTCAAAGATTGCCACGTGGTGTATACTTGTTACTTGTTAACCTAGAAGCATTGTTAATAGTAGTAGCGGTATAGTAAGCGTGAACATGGTTTGGTTTTGCTCGGTTTTAGGCTAGACCAAAATCGGAAACAAAAATTTCGGTTTCTTTTTTCTTAAAACAGTTCATTTTCAGTTCTATCTAGATTCGATTTTTCGGTGTTTAGTATCTTTTCGGTTTGGTTTTATGGTTTCTGATTGGTTTATCAAGGTTTGATTATTCTAAAGTTGAGTTTTTTTGCATCATAAATTAATATTTTCAAATTACAACAATAAAGAAACACAAATTAATGGCAATAAGAAAGTAATGACAATAAACAAAATATTATAAGATGATTATTTATATTTCATAAATTCATACAATAATAACAAAAAAAAACTAATTACCATATTCTTAATGACACATTTAAAAAGCAATATATATTAGAGCGTTTTAAGATTATACGTATTTTGCAGGTTTGGTTCTTTTCTATTTGGTTTATACGCTAAAACCAAACCGAATCGTAAACTTTGGTTTTTCCAAAATACAAAAAAACGAACTATCGATTTTTTAATCAGTTTGGTTTTTCAGTTCTCGTTTTTTTAGTTTAGGTTTGGTTTTTCGGTTACTACACCCCATGTTAATAGTTGAGTAATAAGCAATTGAATGTGGTAAAATTAAGAGTAAATTATATCTTTCGTATTTAATGTTGTATCAAATTCGCACGTTTAGTTTTAGTTTCAAAATAAAAGCACCAGACTTCCCTAGCGTCTCCATTTTGCTTCATTGGTGGCCCTTTTAACTAACAGGCGTTAGTCAATACTTGTTACACGTCTCACTTGCCTTTCACGTGAATGCAAAAAGTCATTTAGTGGTTTGTCTTTTTTATCTTTACCCTCAAAAGTTAACATTTTTGTAAATCTACCAGTAACACCATTATCTCCACCTTTATCCTCAAAAATTTACTTGTACCCATTATTCATCTAACCATCCGAATAACCCTAAAGCAATACAAAAAAACCATTCAGGATAACTAAACCATTTTCTAACACTACCATAAACCTCAAGCACAACTTCACAACTCCAACCACGTAAACCATAAAACCACAAAATTTTAGTAGCAATAACTTTTAATAGTCACCATATTGCTAATTTGCCTATTCATTATCTACATGTTAAAGTTACCATTTTCTATCATAGATAAATCATCACCAGCAAAAACAATAATGTCATATGACTCATATGATTAAAGGAGGATAATGTAAGTTTGTGTATATTGAATGAATATAATGTTTGGTACATGATAAATATATATAAGATACAATATGGGCCTAAACACATAATGTGCCTAAGCCTTATACTAATCGACTAACACTCCGCAGCTTGAGCGGAGGAGACCGAACACTCAAGTCACACAAGCTCAAGAACAAGATGGAGGTAAACCTTGGTAAAATATCGAAGATATCGAAACCGAGAAGGAACATGCGAACTCGAACTTGACCAAGAGCAACCAAATCACGAACAAAATGAATATCAATCTCAATGTGCTTTGTCTTGATGTCGAACAGGATTAGAGGACAAGTACACCGCACTCACATTATCACAATAAACAATAGTAGCAGAGGACAACGGTGTATAAAGCTCACGTAGTAAATTCAAGCCAACATGTCTCGATCTGAGATTGGCAACACCACGATACTCAAACCTCATCATGGAACGAGAAATCGTGGTCGACGCTTAGAGGACCATGAAAGTAAGTTGTTGCCAAGAAAACACAATAACCCGATGTAGACCGGCGAGTGGTAGGCAACCACCCAATCAAGATCCGAATAAGCAACCAAGGAATCGGTTGTAGAAGAAAATAATCAGTAAACCATAAGCCAAAGTCCTCGAACATACCGTAAAATCCGCTGAGAAAAAGAAATGAGGCTCGCGAGGATCATGCATATATAGAAAACTCATTGCACAAAGATAAGTAATATCGGGTCTAGTGAAAGTGAGATCTCAAGAGAACCCGCAAGACTCCGATATAACTTAGGATCGAAACCGGATCACCATCATCACCCAACTTAGACTCGGCGTCAACAGAGTCCGGAAGGGTTACAACCAACCATATGTGCACGCCTAAAATCTCCATAGCATACTTACGTCGTGACAAAAACATCCCGTAAGAGTCACGCGAATCGATACACCCAAAAATAATTAAGAGCACCCAAATCATCATAGAGAACTCCTTATGCAAAGCAATAATCCGCTGTAATAAACTATCGAGGAAGCAGATAGCACAATATCATCCACATATAGTAGCGAAGCGATTATCATCACCGCCGGTAAATAAATAAAGAAGAATCACACCGACTCAAGTAAACCCAACAAGAAGAATATAAGCAAGAAACCGTGAAACCATGCCCGAGGCGCCCGCTAAGACCATAAAGAGAACGCTGTAATAAACAAACATAATCCGGATGCTCGGGATCCCGAAAACCAGTGGGCGATGCATATAAACCGTTTCACCAAATCACTATGCAAAACGCATTCTTGACATCAAGGCGATGAATGTGCCAATGTCGAGAAATAGCTAAACTAAGAACAATCCGAATGGTACCCGCTTAACAACCGGACTAAATGTCTCATCAACATCTACTCCTCAACCTCAGATGTTACCATTGGCAACAAGACGTGCCTTGTACCGACTAAGAGTGCCATCACCAAATACTTATGGCGAAATAACCACATCCTAACAATATTGACACCCGCAGGACGAGGTACACAAGTCCAAGTTTTATTCTTAATAAGAGCATTATATTCATCAAACATAGCATTTCGCCAATTTGGATCATCAAGAGCAACCTTATACGACCTAGGTGAAGGAGAAACAGTGGACACATGACCAGCATACTTAGGATTAGGACGAGTAGTCCCGACACGAGAACGTGTGACCATGGGATGAATCGAAACCGGATTTGGATTAACAGTTGGAGTTGGTGGATCTTGGGAAATGGAAACGGGGGTGGAATGTTGATTAGATGGGCTAATGGCATGTGTGGAAAGTGGGGTGGTAATATGAGGCGCATTGGGGAAGGTGGACCGTGTGTAGGAGCATTACGCTCATCAAGATGGATAGTAGAAGCATCTTTGTTGGGATGGAGGTCGAGGTGAAGCGAGAGTAGACGTAGGTGAATGGTTGATGATATTGAGATTAAATTTGAGGTGTCGTCCAAAAATCATACGAGGACCCACATTGGGTATCGTGGATCCAAACGGAAAAACTGTTTCATCAAACGTAACATGTCGGAAATTATTATTTTATTGGTGGTGAGGTCCGGATAACAGTAGCCACGATGATTAGTAGCATGGCCCAAAAGATGGAAGGTGTAGCACGAGCTCCAAGTTTGTGGTCGAATCAAGATGAGGGTAACAAAGACACCCAAAACACGTAAATATTATAAGTGGTGTAGTGCCAGTAGGGCGGGTGTATGGGACTTCATTGTCAATGGCACGGGATGGTAATATATTCAAGAGGAAAACGCCATGTTGAGGCTTCAACCCAATAGTTAGGAGGAGATGAGCTTGAAACAAGAAAGTCCGAATTAGAGTATTAATGGTGCGAATCATCCTTTCGGATTTTCCATTTTGTTGGGAAGTGCGTGGACAAGAAAATCTAAATTCAATCCCATTGTCGGCAAATAATTTATGAAATGATTGGTTATCAAATTCACCACCATGATCACAATCAAACGACTTAATTTCACTCTTAAATTGAGTTTTAACAAAATTACGAAACAACAAAATTTGGAAAAACATCGATTTATTAACTAAAGGATAAACCCAAACAAACCGAATAAAACATAGTACCGAAAACCGACATGACTCGGAATTGGGGAAGTCCACAACCGAGTGAATAACGCCAAAAGAAGATTGAACTAAAGTAGAAGAACTAACAAACGGAAGTCTCACGTGTTTGCCAGTCGACACGCATGACAAAGCACGGAGACTTCTCCTTATTACACGAAATAGAATTATTGGAAATAACACGATTTAGCACTTCACTCGGATGTCCAAGTCGTTGATGCCACGTATCTTGACTAGTGAGATAGGCTTGAGGAATAGGAGAGGGTCTGCGTGACAGGTATAGATCTCGGTGCTATCACAATCGAGCAAAGACCGGCGAGTATGGAAGTCTTTAATGTAAAACCAAAGGGATCAAATTCAACAAAGACAATAATTATCACAAACAAATTGACGAACGGAAATCAAATTTTTGACGATATTAGGAGTAATTAAAACATTATTTAAATGAAGAGGCGAAAAGGCGTAGGCAAAATACTATGTCCGAGTTAGTAACGGAATAGAATGCCCGCCACCAACAACAGACGGATGAATAAAGACACGAATTAAAGACATCACTAAGATTATTGACATTATCGTTAAGATGTGAGGACGCTTTGTGTCCATATTCCACCACTGGAAGTAGTATCCGTTAGAGTCCCTAGAAGAAAAGCATGTGGCGAAATAGTTTCTTGACCCACGGGACCCGGTTGACCGGTTTGACCAATTGGACCCCCGACGTCCTTGATGAACTGCGTACCTAATCGAACCGGTAAACGAAAGACCCCCACTTGTTGGCCTTGCTAGCAATATGAGTCCTTGAACTCCCTGGTGCACCACATGTGCATTCTGAACCCCGACCCCAAGTGACCTGCGTACCAAACTGGACCCTCAGGAACTGCGTGGACTAGTTGTGGAGCCCGGTGCATAAGTTGAGGTCTAAAGAGCACAGTGCATAACACGAGACTTGTGTTGGATTAACAAAACCCGTTGGGCCTGACATAGAAGCATAATATGGACTCGAATAAAAAGCCATAGGAGTAGTAATATTGTGAGACTGTGTCACCGAAGGAGTAATATTATGTTGCACACGAGGGGTATTGTTCACAATGGGAGTCAAACCATTATATCCAAGTGTGAGCAAGAGGCGTTGCAAGATTTCGAGTTCATTGTTTGTTAAATTGATGCCAGTCATGATGGAAAACTGATAAGGGTTTTGTAATGATCGGTTGTGTATACGCAACAGTAGGCTAGAAAAGCAAGCGACCAAAGAAAAGGAATAATCTAACAATTATTTAATCGTAGGTTTAGAGAATTGGTAACAAAGTGATCAATGTAAATACCGAATGAATAACAAATAGGTTGAATAATACGAATAAAATACTGGTCAAAAATTTAAGGAATCTTGAACAAAGTGGTTTAGTGAGGGTTGGCTTTAGGGACACTGTAATTGGTGGTCGAATAAAAAACAAGAGGTTCGACAATAAAGGTTTTGAGTGGTCGAATAAAAAAAACAGCTTGGTTAACGTTTAGGGAATCGTGAAATAAGGAAGGTCGACAACACACTTGGTCGACAAACAATCAAACACACCTCGACAACACACAAGGTCGAGAAACAATAATATTAAACGAATAAAAAAATTGCGGAAGCAAATAGTGGATCGGTTAGGGTTGATACCATGTAAGTTTGTGTATATTGAATGAATATAATGTTTGGTACATGATAAATATATATAAGATACAATATGGGCCTAAACACATAACAGGCCTAAGCCTTATACTAATCGACTAACAGATAAAACCACCAAGGCTGCAAAATAAATTACCACGCCAAAATACGACCAATATCACACTTTATTCAATTCAATCAAACAAAAACCCATTCATCAATATCATCACGGCCTCATGACAATAGTAACAAACTATGATTTTTTTTTAATGAAGATGAAGATGGTCATTTGTAACAACAATAAATGTTTCTTATGTATTGTGTGGGGTTCTTGTTGGTGTTGAAGACATTTTTTGTTTATCGTCACCATCATACCCCTGTCCAGTAAAACAAAAACACACAATTCAAAAGCGACATAACAAGTGCCGTAATATACCCAAACACCACAATCTCAATTAAAAATCAAAACCCTCCTTTATAAAAATCACATTCATATCTCAAAAACCCTGAATCAACACGCGATACCCGTGATTTGTACAACAATAGTTTGCATTTTATTTAACGACTCTTTCATCATAGATCTTGAAAGACATCAAACCCTCAAAATATCTAAATATAATTAATTCAAGATTCAAAGGGTTTTGTGTGTTTTAATAGTGGTTTAGAAAGAAAGAAAAACACTATAAAAACCGAGATCTAGAAAACCTTGTTTCACCCTCGATCTTAAATAGCTATACCCAAGATCTTCAAAACCTACCAAAAAAATTCCCAAGATCTTTAGACGTGACCTTCAAGAACTTCAAAACCACAAAATGACTTTTTTGCCCTCACGTGAAAGGCATGTGAGGCGTGTAACAAGCATTGACTAGCGTATGTTAGTCAAAAGGACCACCGGTGAAGCAAAATGTAGACGTTGGGGAGGTATAGTACATTTTATTTTGAAATTGAGACTAAACGTGCGAATGTGGTGCAACCTCAAGGACGAACAATGTACTTTACTCTAAAATTAAATTAGAAAATGGCAAGATTGCTTGGTTCTCATTAACAAAAATTGTTATATACATTGATGATCGGTTTAAGTGAGTTTCATGGGGAGTCGTATTAACCACACAAAAAAAGGATTTATATTGGAAATACCTTCTAACCTGTATTAGTATTTGAGCTTTATGGTGTTTGGTTTGGGTTTCTGGCACTACAAGCAACAAATCTTTTAGCCACAAAAGACTTTTAGCCATGACTTAAGTCGTGGCTAAAAGTCCGCTAAATTACAAAACAAGTGATCTTTAACTTTTGACTATGACAATCACTTTTAACGACGTCTTGGTCGCCACTAAATCAATTTCAAACTTTTATTTTTACTTCTAATGCAAGGTTTTGAGTCGTGGTAAATGCCCTGATTCTTGTAGTGTGGTGGGTTATGGCTCAAGTGTCATGAGGTTGTTCTCAAAATAACATGTGCTATGTTTTTTCATGTATTGTGTTTGGTGGGTTTGAAAGTAAATAAATTACCTTGATGTGTTCGATTTTCACTTTTTAGCTCTCTTTTGTTCCATCACAGTTGTAACCTTCTAATTTCGGTGTCGTAAGTGTAGAATCACTTATCGTTAATGTCAAGATTGGCATTGTTGTGTCATGTTAGTGTCATGATAATCATGACTTCTTGTACGCTTATTATTCTTGTATATTGTATACGGAGGCGACCCAAATATTCGAAATTTTTCATTGATCGTTCATTTATAGAAACTACTTTATAAGGCACTCATATATGTGTTTGTTTACGTTTATATCAGTTAACCGAAAAAACAAGAAATCGATGCTAACAATATATAATAATATGAATAGAAAATTTATGTCAAGTATGAATTATAACATGCTGAGTCGTTTTCAATATGATAAAGATGCATCTAAATAAAAGACATAATTGGTACTTCACAATTAAACTTTTTTTTTCGTATTGTTTTAGTATGTTAGTTTTTCATTGATTTTCGTGATTTTATAATAATTCGGCACAAATGTGGTTCAAATTAATATAAACGAAAACAAACACATTACTTAAACGGCATATACAACAGTCTTGGTAAATGAGTGACCTTAATGAAAAAACGAAATCTTTCAACGTCCTTTATATACATTATCCTCATATCATATAAGAATTAATTGACAGTCCTGACTCCTGAGTATATGTATAAAATTTAATTACAATTAAATAACAAAATTTTCGCAAATTAATAAAACACTGACACATAATCTTGCTTGTATTACCTATGGCTCGAGAAAAGCTACTAATATTGACTAACATTACGAATTTGTATTGGTAAATTAACTACTAGAAGAGAGAATTCATAAATAACTCTAGCGAAAGAAAAGTAAAAATATATTATACCTATATCCACAGAAATGAAATAAATAAAATCGTTCATAAGAAAATGCGATCAAACATAAACGTTACGCGCGTATGTAAGCAAAAATCAAACAAAACACGACTCAGCCACCGAGTCAACTCATTTGGAAAAAAACCGTGTTACAATAAAAAGGACTTATATTTTATTTATTTATTTATTTTGTCACTTACAAAAAACAAATCGGTACGGTTTATAAACACGTTAGGATTTGGCGGGAATGATTTAATTGTTGTATTACTTTACCCGCCTATTTGTTTCAGCTTTGAAAGCGTGACTTCGTTTGTTTTTTTAAATATATTTGTTTATTGCAAAATGAAAGAAAATTGTTAGTCGTTGGTGTGTGAATATTCTATGTTTTATCTTATACTTATTGAGTGATTGATTACGTAGTAGTAGTACTACTTTCTTAACCATTAAATTACGTCACTATTGTGTAGTTTTAATTGAACAAGACTTTGAATAAGATGATGCAAATAGTTTTTTTTGCTTAAACACATGTGAATATTTTGTTTTTTACACAACTTGCACTATACATGTAAATTTTGTTACACTTTTATGACTGATTTTTATCACATTGAGATATTTAACTTTGATTATATTGATCATTAATTAAACAAACTTGATCATGATAAATTTCGTCAAACAACTCAATATAAGAGTATTTGTTACGACTAATTCGTACATATTACCGTATGACGTGCAGACAACCCACGCCCCTCCCTTTAGACAAGAATGGTATGTATCGGTACGTGAACTTTATTCTTAAAGCATATTTGGTTTATACGATTCAAAGTGAAGACGAGGAACCATGTTCCTGGTACCTATAATAGATTGACGTGTTATATGGCTTAGGTTAGTCATGTAAAACGGGTTACAAATTGTGTATGATTATCAATGTATTATGGCAAGTTTTTCATGTTCATGTTACTTAGGAGAGGCGATGATTTTATTCATATGTACGTGATCTAATCAAGGTGATCTCGTGACCGAATCCGACTATTTCACTGGCCATCCCAAATATATGTTGTGACTGAATCCGATCATTTCATTGATCAACCCTAATATCTATACTACATTATAATGTATTTAGGATTATCTATAAAATAAAGTCTTAAAAATATAAGCCTACACATGTTGGTGGGGTGACCGATAAAAGGAAGTCTTCAAAACACCCACACACAACAAACTCACACGACTCAGTCGTGCAGTCGACCGAGTCCTCCTTTTTGGCTCAGGAGACGCGTCGGATGAAAGGGCCGTAGTGGAGGAAAACATGTCTGTTGGTGGGGTGACCGAGCATCACGACCATCCGTTACGGATGGTCTAACAAGTGAACATTTCTTTGACCTTAAACTCTTGAGTTATCGTCAGGCTTAGTCTTTTCACACGTGAACGTTTGTTGCATGTCTTTTATTCCAGTTGAGTCATTACAACTAGTACCATCACTTTCCTTCATTTGTCGCGTGTAATTTAGTCGTTGCTTTAGGACTTGAAGATTGATTGGCAAATTGTATCTGACATTTTCGACTTGGTATAATCTAATATACGTTGGCACATATTTAACTTGTGCATTAATCATGAATAGAGGTGAACAAAAAAACCGGTTAACCGAACCGTAGCCGAAAAGAAACCGGAAAACCCAACCGGTCAAAACCGGTTTTGACCAAAACCGGTTCGGTTTTATCCAAACCGCGGGTTTGGAACCGTTTAGGTTTTTGAAAAACCACCGGTTTGGAGACCGGTTTTATAAACCGAATAACCAAACGGTTTTGCTTAACGGTTTGGAACCGTTTTATGGTCTAGGCGGGTTTTGGGATTTTTGAAATTTAAACTTTGAATTTGAATTTTGAAGGGGCGGATATTATTTATTTTGTTTCCAAAATTACCATTTTGCCATACAAATGTTAGTATAAATAGATGTGTTATGTATTTGGTTAATTACCACTTTCAAGCAATCAAAAACACTCCAAAAAATCAAAACCGAAACTATTTCACTAAACACTAATGGAAAGTTCAAACAACACCACCAACACCGGCCGGTTCAACAAGTGCAATGACGGTTCGTAAAGTTTTACCGTGTGACCGTGTAAAGATCCATGGAACACTTTGACTACGCCCCAATGCCGGACAAGAAGAAAAGGCTCGATGCAAACATTGCTTGAGTATATTGTCTCGCCGGTTCAACTCGGCGTTGAGGGCTCACGCCAAACAAAAGTATTGCAGGCACTCAAATCGGTTCCGGAGGCGGTCAATCGCCTATGGCTCGAGACGGACTATTTTGCATACGATCATGATTTACTCCGTGAAAAAGCGGCGGTTTGGTGATTCAACGTGGTTTGCCGCTCAACCACTATGACAACGAAATGACGACGAGGTGTACCTGTAATTATATGCAACCGCAATACAATCATGTAAGTCGATGACTCTTAAACGCGATGCTATGAGAATGTGGAAAATGGCTAAGCAAGATTTAAAAATAATTTTTAAATATGGATGCTTGTGTTAATTTAACAACCGATGTTTGGGCGCTCCTCATAATTTGCCATTTTCGCACCTTTGTGTTACCGCAGACATTGGGTTGATCCCGAAAGTTGGCAAATGATGAAGCGAGTTGTAGCATTTGAAAACTTTCCTGTTCCTCACTCCGGAGAAGCTTTATACAATTTGTTGAGAAAAGTGTTTCATAAGTTTAACTTGACGGAAATTTTTTTCAATAACGTTGGATAATGCAAGTAACAACACAAATGCAATGGTCGACTAAAATGGAATATGAGCCACCTTGCAATGGCGAATTTTTCATAGTCGATGTGTTGCACATCATTAATCATTGCAAGGCGGGATTAAAAGATCCGCATTTGAGTGAAGTGAAAGAAGATTTTAAAAGAATGTTAGTTGATGTTTTAAAAGGGTAATAAAAGATATAATGCATACATTCGGATGTGTGATAACGCGGGGAAACATTGGTTACAACCTTGTTGAAATATTGAAACACTTGGAACTCCACATATCTTATGTTCATAAGTGGCTTAAGACAAAAGGTGACCTTGCAATATTTTCATGACGAGAAATTGTCGGGGAGGGGTAGGTGTGCTCCATTTAGTCAAGATAATTGGGATACTATTGAAAAAATAACCCGGCTACTTGAAGTTTTTTACAATGCAACCAAAAAATTGTCGGGGGTTTATTATCCTTTGATGTATTTTCTTTAAGGTTATGTATTTCCTTTCAGTTTATGTATTTCCGACGTTATAAATAAAAGTTGAAGTTTATTCAGTATAAGTTTGTTAAATGTTGAAAGGAAAAAAAAAAATAAAATCCGTTAACCGGTTAAAAACCGTTAACTATTTCAAAATTTGAATTTTCTAATAGGCGGCAAAACATTTTCAAAATAAACCGTTAACCGGGTTAAAACCGTTACATTTTTTAAAAATTCGAATTTTTGCAAAAGGCGGGAATTTTTTGAATTCAAAAATTTAAAATCTCAACCGGTTAACCGGTCAAAAACCGGTTATGAACCGGTCCAAAAACCGGTTTAACCGGTCAAACCGGTCCGAAATATTCAAATTTTAAAATTTCAATTTTTGATTTTTTTTTAGCGGGAAGGTGGGTAAACTTTCAAAATTTGAATTTTTTTTTTATATATTTACATGTTTGCCATTGTAAGACTAGTATAAATAGATAAAATGTGTTTTTATTTCTTTGAAACTTTTATACTTACATTTTTATATTTACATTTTAGTATGGTGATCTTGATCCTGCACCACCTCCGCCACCGGTGATTGTTCGATTTTACCGCTAAACCGTGCACCAAATGTTTGGGCTCACTACAACTACGTCCAAATGTCGGATGGCACGCTAAAGGCTCAATGTAAGTATTGTTTTTGTTTATTCAAACCCACTTCCAACCCGCCGTTGAGGGCTCACACACAAGATTGCCGCCAAGCACCGCAGCTGATGCTCGATTCGAGACCGCGAGTCGACGTTGAGTAATGTGTTATTATGTTATTATGTGTTATATTTAAGTTTATGTGTAATGTGTGATGTATCGTGTATTATCCGCTTTATTAAATAAAGTTATAGTTTATTAATACACGAAACAAAAAGTTATAGTTTATTAATACACGAAACAAGAAACGATTACAAGCGGCGGCGGAAAGCGAAAAAAAAAAAAAAAAAAAAAAAAAAAAAAAAACTAAACCGGCCAACCGGTTAACGGTCTAGACGGTTCCAAACCGAGCCCAAACCGGTTTGGACCGTTGGTTTTTCAATGCACTACCGGTTCGAAACCGGACCGGTTAACCGCCCGACCGGTTTTTGGACGTTGACCAAAACCGGTTCGGTTTTGACCGGATCAAAACCGAACCGGTTAACCACTTTGTGCACCACTAATCATGAATAATAGACTAATCTTAACTATGATAAATTTGGTCAAATGACTTAATACAAGAGTAGTTGTGTTTGTTACAGCTTCAAATCACACTACATGTTTTTGTATGACGTACGACCCTCCTTCCGACCGACTGGGATATACAGATAAACCAAATGCCTCACGAACCATATTCTTAAAGCACTTACTGTTTCAAATGCCACAATGGAAGGTGAGGAACCATGTAACATAAATCAATAAGTGTTGTATATATGTTAACTTCTTTAGTGGCTCAAGCCAATTATATAGACGGGCTTAGGAAATGTATTACTGCTTAGTACTAGTATACAGGGGTGGAGCAAAAAAATTATGGTCGATAAAACAAACTTTGATAATTTTTAGAAACTACATTACAAATTGGTTCGTTAGAGAGACAAATTATAAAAATAGTCAGATATTTTAAAATTTTTACACTGAATTTTTTTTCGCTATAAAAGCACGTACCCATCTTATCCCCTCCTATCTCCGCCTCTGCACGTGTACCTATACATGTGAGGAGACTAAGAGGCGGTCAAAGAACTCGTCACTTATTATGTCATCTTATTTACTCATGTCAAAATCAAAGAACTCGTCATGGACATGTACTCATGTATGGTTTTATACTATATAACATGGCGTAATAGGTGATGACATTTTTGATCTTAGACTCGTAAGTTAAGTCCTGTTTTTTAGTCTTTTTTATTTATAGGCGTTGTTTGTCATATTTCTTTTATTTACTCATCATTTCATATTACGAATGTATCATACTTACTACTTTTACTTTTAATTCACATGCTCCGTGTCATTCTAGTCATTCTAACATTGCTTTACAACCGTAAAGATTGATTTACACATCGATCTCAAATAGTAATATGAAAAAACATCTTGTTTTTCTAACAAAAAACAACTGCTTGTTGATTTCGATTCTACCTAATACGTGATTAATATAAAGGAACATGTAGAAAAAAAAGAATGAAACATGCAAAAAAAAAAGAAAAAATTAAATGGTGGCTGTGGGGTTCGAACCCACGCGCACTTATGTGCAGAAGATCTTAAGTCTTCCCCCTTAACCACTCGGGCAAACCACCTTTTGTTGTTAGTCCTTCAGATTATAAAACTTAACATGCTGCATTTTCACGGATCGAGTTTTTGTCCCCTACTCCTTAACCTCCTTTAAGCCACTTCATATTTTTTAAAGCCCATATCAACTGTATGTATTTAAGTTAACCCATACTGTTTTAAAGCCCATTTCAACAAGCCCCTCGAATTTCAGATATGAATCTATGATGAATTAAAAAAAATCCGAGGAAAAAAAAAAAGAGAGGAAACGAACTAGCAAACTTATGTAAGAAAAGTTTTCTTGTATAGTGTAGATCAAGTGGGCGGACGCAGGGACTTTAAGTTATCGGTCAAGACAATTTAACTTGTGACGAAGATAAGAAATAAATAATAATTGAACTAAAAGTTACGGTTTCATTACAACTATCGAAGAAATGTAATTATTTTGACATATTAGTGGGCTAATTGACAAGACATGTATTTGCTTGATTCGGGACCAGATTCATTTAAGAAAACTCAATATTTTTAACGAGAATTGACACTAGGTGGCAAACATCCATCGGGTTACCGTGAATCCCCGAAAACCCCCTGATCTGCCCCTCTACACCACCAACGTACAACATGTAAAGCATACCCCTCTCTCTCTCAGATTAAGGATGCTGCTAATCAAAAATGTTCTGTCAGTTTAGGGTTAATGATTTCAATATTTATGGCTACCAATGTGATTAAACGTGAGACTCCAAAATTAATAGAAATGACATTATGATGA
>CM040240.1:46488236-46518745 GCA_022545495.1 Chrysanthemum lavandulifolium | reverse complement strand
TATAGTGTAGTACAAATCATCAGTTATTTAAGCCATGACTTAACAAAATAGTTAAAGTTAATGAGCAAAAGAATGTAGTCACTAATCAAATCAAATATATGGAATATCGGTGACATATCTGAACGGGTATGTATAATGTATATGTTAGATGTGTGAATATATGTAGCAGCACACAATATAGACGCAAGTTCATCAGAGCACACGCGCGAATGTTACTTGACACATATTATGAAACTGGAATGCATATAAAATGGTAGTAGTTTTTCTGGTGTATATTTACGCGCTAATAACCTTTTAAAGCCCTATAGTTGTCAAGAATGGCAGTTCTGTGTAGTGAACTAAAAAAAACTCTTTTAGATATTAATCTTGACATTTTGTCTTTCTTTAGGTATTATGACCATTTTACCCTTTCTGAATTTTTTTCTAAATACTTTTTTTTCGAAATTTTTTTTCCAATTATTTTTTCAAATATTTTTTTCGAAATTTTTGTTCCAATTTTTTTTTATGAATTTTTTTCGAAATATTTTTTTTTTTTCAATTTTTGTTTTTGAAATGTGTTTCTACAGAATTTTTTTTTGACACGTGAAAAAAATTGATTTTTTTTTGTAATATAAAAAATTTTCGACAAAAAAATTCACTTGTGACAAAAAAAATAAAAATCAAAAGTGAATAAAAAACTGGTGAAAACGTATAAAAACGGAGTAAAACGTATAAAAAAAATTTTGAATTTTTTTTCAAATTTTTTTTTTTTTGAAATTTTTTGTGACATGCGATTTTTATTTTTATATTAAAAAATTTTATGAATTTTTTTCAAATTCTTTTTTTTGAATTATTTTTCAAGGGTAAAATGATCATAATATTTAAAGAAAGACAAAAATGTCAACATTAATGTACAAAATTATTTTTTAGTTATTTCGTAGAACTCATTATTCTCGATAACCATAAATAGTCAAAAGATTATTAGCTCTATATTTATTTGTTGGATAATGGTAAACGTGCTTCATATAGGTGTGTCGGAAACGAACCATGGTTTTAATCATGTGCATTTGAGACACAGTGTCAAGTTTTATCAATGCTCGTCAATGAAACTTTTCGGTGTAAGCTACACAAGCTCATACTTTTGTTATATAGATAAAACAATCGAGTTATATGATTCAGGGGCGGAAAGATTTTAGGTTAAGGGGGGCCGAGTCCGACTTTACTATATAATAATAACGTTATAAGTTGAACGATTTAACAATTATAAGGACTTTGAGTTTAGTATTAAATGCAAACAATAAAAACCTTTAGTAGCTAAAATGGTGTTACATCTTACATGAATTTACCACAGCCACAAGTAGAAAATCAGTTTACAAACTTCTACCAAACTTCCACTTAATGTTTGATATAAACTAGCCTAACAAAGCATAATATAAGTGTTAAATTTTCAATAGCATAACATGAATTCTTAAATCACATATACTAAAAAATAAAGACGGAGTCAGGAACAAATATGATCGGGTGCACAATTTTTTTTAACCATAATATAATAGAGTTTAAATGCTAACTAAATAAGATTAAAAACATATTTCGATGGACCGGGGTCATTTAAGATACATTTGCGAAAAATCGATATTTTTTTTTAAAATTAGCACTACATCGAAAAAATTCATAAGTGTCCCGGACACCCACGGGTCCCCGCCTGACGCCATCCCTGCTCAAAAATACTAATGAGAGACATGTATATTAATTCATTATTAATTCATTAATGTTCTACAATTCCTTCTACACAACCTCTCTGTTGAAATTTGTACTATTATTTTTTTTGCAATTAGTGAATAAGAACATAACAAATATTAAGTATACAAGCAATTATTGTACGAAGTAATAGTTATCAAGTGATTATTAAAGGTTCTACAAAAACTCTCAGTGCAATTCAATCATTCAAAGAATACAAAAAACAAAGAAATAAATGTGACCAAGTCACTTTCTTCATGTCGATCTTGATCTTGATTCTAAAAGGAAACTTCGTGACAAGACTCGCCTTATTCGTTTCCAATGTAACCGTTTTATCTCGCCCATTCTTCGCCTTGATTTGGTTTGTCTTCAATATAAGTAGTTGGGAGGAGTTTAGGGATTCAATGAGTTATTGTCATCACTCACCGAATCCACCATCTTTTCTTGACTCGATCTTCACCCTTTAAGTTTCGCCTTCGAGTGGAGAGACTTATTCTTCGCCTCTTGAGTATCCCAAGATGGCTCACCGAGAGACTATGCACTTAGTGACCGTTAGTGTTTAACGATATAGACACTTAGGGTATTTTCTATTCAAATCCTTGACATAAGGGTTTGGGTATTCTTGAACCCAACAGTCTCCCTATTTGGATATACAAATAGCCTAAGTGTTTGATCGGTGTAAGTGAGCAAATGACTTCTTCTTACAACCGAATGTACTCTTCGAACATAATAAGGAACGCTCAATCTTTTAACAAAAGCATACATCGTTTATTGCAAGGTTCCTATTACTAGTACAAAAGATAAATGATAATGATGTCGGAAAGATGGATCCCCAGTGCTTCAAGCTTAGGTTTCTTTTTAGGAGTGTTTCTTTCTCGTGGTGCTCTCTTATCTTGGCATTCGGTCATGGCGTAACCCGATGTTTCTTGGGTTTGGATCCGAGAGGCCACGGTATGTAGCTCAAAGATTGCGGCCCACACCTGCTCGATCAATGTCACTCCATCTTTGGAATGTTGGGTTTCCATAGACATCAATGTGGAACAATCCTCTTCCGGATTTTCTATTACAAGACAGTTCATGAACTTTACACCTTCATGCGACTCCTGCGCATTCGAGTCCGAACACTTTGATCTCGGTCGAACTCAACCTCTTCATTTTCCTTGTGAAGACCGAGGTTGAGATCCTTGTGGTGCGATTAAGGCATTTGAATCCCGATTGTCTTGGTGCATCCCTCGATCTTTCATACCTTTTCCGAGCATTTTCATCGACTCCTTAACCACCGCATTTTGCTTCTTTTCAATTATTGGACCCGACTCATTGAGTTCAAAGTGATCCCAAAGTCGATTAATTTCGGGGATCATGAACTTTGAAGTGTCTTTATCATCCCCACAGACGCGTTCATTGCCGTGGTTTAGACTTGGGATGATTCGACATCGATGAACTTCTCGAGCACCTTCTCACGGTCATTGACCAATTGTAGTGGTCAATTCTTGCTTTCACGATGGTCTGCAGATTTCTTGTTCTTTTCTTCCAACTATTTTCTCATTTCAGCCATCTTGGCAGCCTGAGCATCCTTAAACTTTTGTCCTGCCTGACCCTTCTGAAGGTTATTAGGATTTATTCCCAAGTTCTCGCCTTCTTCAAATAACTTTTATCAGCGATTCTTTGCTCTTCCTTTCCTCCTCAGCTAGTTTTTGTTTCCTTTCTTCTTTTGCAAGATAGGCACTTAGTTGTTGTAGTGTGGCAGTATTCGGTCGCCGATCTTGTAGGGAATCTTCTCGTGCTCGGGGTTTTCATTTTCCTTTTCCTTTGTCCTAGCCTCGAGGAAGATGATGATGCTACCGAGTGGTGGTGTTGTTGTTGTGATGGGTGCAACCGTCATAGCCATTGTTGTTGATGATGATAAGGGTGGGATTGATGAGATTGGTACGGTGGGACTGGTGGTGTTGGCTCCCCTCAATGTGAGAGGAAGTCTCTTGTTGGTCTTCTCCTCAACTGCTATGCAACGTTAGTGAGAGCAATAGTTGGCTCATTTCTTGGGGAGTTTGGGTGGCTTGACCTTTGAAGGCTTGGTAGATTTCAAGTGACCATAGCCTTGATGTCGATGTATCCTTTGAAGACCGGTGACCTTTATTTCCAGTTAGCTTGAGAAAGTTCCAAGGCGGTCATGCGTGGCCCAAGATTCCAAGCCATTGATGAGGAAGCTTTAGCTAAATTGGCCACTTGAGCATCCAAAGAGCCCAATGTTGTCTGAAGAGACTGAACCGAAGATTGAAGACCTTGAACATTGGTAGACTTTAGCATTGTGATCAGTTCAGTGAGGTCTGAGGAATTCTTCAAGTAAGCCTCAGTAGCCTCCAGCACTTTTGAGTTGAGTGTTGGGTCTTCTTTGACCGATTCCCTGATTTCATCAATCTTGGTCCCACAACCCTGAAGATGTTTGAAAAATTTAGCCAAGTTATCATCCAATCTGTGAAGGTGCTCATACATAAGATCTCTGTGTTCATCAGTGTTAGCATTGAAGGTGAGCACATCGGTTTAAGATCGGCATAATCGGCAAAGAACCTCGGTGTGTTGATCCCACATTTGGTCAGTGACCCCAGAGTATAGCTTCCTTGAGGCTTTGGTGATCCACATGACTAGCTGTCATTTAGTGATTGGAAGAATGTTGTCATAGCGGCTAAATTCACCAGAACTGGATGATGAGGAGTCCGAGTCATTGTTTTCGAGTTGAAATGGTGACTCGGTTTGCTCTCATGGATCGTGCTAAGGTTCTTGTTCGATTGAACCTCGGCGTCCACTTCTTCCCCGCCGATAAAATTTCATCATCACTTTCAGCAGTTCATCATCGAAAAGAGTATCCCTGTAACTTCACCATAGTTAACAAAGTGGGGTGATGGGTTCCGATCGATGGGTGGTTTTAATCCTCCGAGTCTTTGTCCCCTTTGACCCCTCGACATCGATGGGTTTTTCCAGGTCTTCTCCGGAGTCGGGATTGGTGATGGGTTCCAGACGGTGGGTTGTTCCTTTCCTCCGAGTCTTTGTCCCCAGAGACCCCCGAGACACTTATGGGTTTTCCCAAGGCCTTTAGCGGAGTCGAAGTGATATCCCTATCGGCGGGTTGTTTAGTTCCTCCGAGTCTTTGGGATCATTCACAGCCCTCGACAAAGGCTATGATTTGCTAATGTCATCATTGGGCGTGGTGGAAGGCGCCCCTACCAGTGGGTTGTTTGTTTCCCTATGGATCATGGGGAGTAGTAGTTGGGACCAAAGGCACCGATTGTGATTTATCAAGATCCTTCGTTGTCACTGTGGTGGATGTTGCTTGGTCATCGATGGGTGGCATATCGCCTTGGGCTTCTTTTGCCTTTTGGTCAGTGTTCCTGAAGCCTCGTGGCCCTAAGACTTGGGTTTGGTCTTAGTCCTAGTCTCGAGACTTCCCTTTCTCTTTATAGGAGCGGGGTTGGGAGACATCGATTCCTCCAGTTGTTTACAACAACCATATAGGACGTCAATTCAATATTAGTGACAAAGGATGGGTCCTTTTAAAATTTGATTGACTCGTGATGCCGAGTAAAGCACAATATTTATCTTCCCGAGGATAATTGGAACCCAAGAACACTTGTAAAGCACAAGAGACAAACCTAGGACACGAAACGTATTTCGTCCTAGTTTTGCTCAGAGCTTGTTACGAGATCACCGTAAATGATCTCCCTATGTCGACAAAGTGACCCCATTCATCAGCAAGATGCCATCATCAACTGAATAGAGTTAACTTGTTCAGTGGATGAGTGGTTCCCGCCGAGGACCCGAATCACAAAAGTGAATAGGATCCTCCAAGCCACGGAAATGAACTTTTGGTGACTGGGTCTTGTCCAAAATGTTGGATCTAAAACGATTTGTTTTAACACATCCTTCATTGTGGAGGGTTCGTGGATGGGCGACATAAACTCCCTTGTGGTAGTCTAACCTCGCTAGTGCAAAATGTTTTATAATCCGGGGTGAATTGTCGTCCCGTTAAGACCGAACTCGATGAGATATTTCCGAGTGGTCTAAGGTTATTCTCATCGATGAGGGTGTCGGGTCAAAGGCCTTAGCTGTTGCCCAAAACTCCCCGAGGAGGTTTTGGTGCAAGATAGAGGACACCGAACAAAGGCCGTTTTCGGTGGGCGATTGAACAAAATTTCATTATGTCCTTATAGGTCGGACATTTTGTGGGTATTCAAAATTTCCTATGACATTATTTGTTTTAAATTCAACGTTCTCGAGATCCCTACCCACCGTGATGCAACCGATGAAATTGTGTTCTTGCCATTTCCATTAAAAGGTTTTAGGGTTTTGAAAAAACTTTCTTGACAAGAACAATCAAAGGGTTTTGAATCTCTCAAGTTGTGATGAAAAAACTTTGTAAAGGTTTATTGATAAGGTTTTAAAAGGTACCATTTTGAGGGTCGTTTAAGTCCTCATTTGATCACTTTTGTATCCGTTATTGCTTAATATCGTTCCTTTTCACTTTTAGGTCTCTTGAAGGCAAAATGTCGGAATGGCACTTATTTGGACGAAAAGGCGCGAATATATGAAGAAAATGGCCAAAGTCAAAATCGAGACACTCACGATTCTTTGAAACTAGAAGGCGACGGCGTCAGTGCTAATGGCGACGCCGTCCCAAAATTATTGTGACGGTCCAGACCCAAAACTCAGATTTTCAAGCGACGGCGTCCGGTTGTAAAAGAGTAGGCCGTCGCTACTCGGACGGCCTAGATGCAATCCGCACGACGCCGGTCAAGAGGATGGCGTCACGGACATAAGGTGACGCCGTCGCAAGGTTAACGTGGCCAAGACGAAACCCTAATGGCGGCGACACGGCGTCACAAAACATAAGGTGGCCGTCGCATATGTAATCTTATATATAGAATCCAAATTTTTCACTTTGGGTGGAGAGTCTTTGGAGTAAAACCTAAAACCGAACCTAAGGTGTCTTGTACAAGATTTTAGGGTTTTAAACCCTATCTTACATCAAGATAAGTCTTTACTTCATTAATTCAATTATGTCTTTGATTATTTGTGTGTATGCTTGCATGTTCTCCATGTCCGGCTAATTTACTTGTGTGTTTGCTTAGGAAGTATGAAACTTAATTATTGAATATTGATTGGTTGTTTCTTATCTTAGTTGATTAATGATCTAGTAATGCGATAGGTCATTCGTTGTGTACTTAATGCTTGATTCATCTTTGTGAACCTTAGAATATAATTACCGAGTAGTTGTAGGCTAAACCATCCAAAGAGCGCCTTAGAGTAGGAGTTTATCATCCCTAGTGGGTTTGTAGACGAGACCCTGGTAAGTTCAAAGAGTTAGGGAGAAACGCACACCCTACAACTTTAGACACACAACGCAATTAAGAATAAGACGTGACACTCAACCATCAATAGGAGATAATTAAGGAGTAATACAAACTAAGTAAACACATCTTTAAACTATCATACGAGCACACATTAATTAGACATAGACTCCCACAACCTTAGTTTAGATAATTAGATAATAGTAGAGTAATCGGTAGAAATACCAACCCCCCCCCCAAATATAATACCCGAGATTCGTACCTTTCCCTTTCATAAAACATAAAAAGATAAAAAATAATCTTCCTCAACCTTAACCTTAGCGTAGTAACTCCTTACTAGCATTCCTATTCCCCAGAGAACGATATCAATACCCGTGGCTTACCCTAATTACTACACTACAACGATTAGGTTCATCGCCTGGGTTTTATAAAACTTGCTCAAGAAAGGAAGTTTCCTTGACCCCGAACGACACGTGTGGCGTTATCAAGTTTTGGCGCCACCGCCGGAATAGAATAGCTAGTTAGTAGTCCACCTCGTTTAGGTTCTTTGCTTGATTCCTATCAAGTAAATTTTTTCTCATTTTTAGCTTTCTCTTAGTCTATCCCCATTCTTCGTGACTTTTGTTCGTAACCCTATCACTTTTCATCATGGAAGGTGATAACCCACTACCATTCATCAACCCACCACAATTGACCCACCAAGAGCCCGTACTCTTGGTGAGTATTCGAGACCAAGCCACTTAGGCTATAGGAACACCATTGAGCTTCCCGACCAAGCCCAAACTACGGCCTGCGATCCGACACCATCCGGTTGGTGCAAAGCGGATGTGCATTCCATGGACTTCGTTCAAGATCCAAATCGACATCGAGGATTCCTCAAAATCGTCGATTCCATTGACCTTGATGCTACTACTCGGGAGACCACGCTGCGTCTCTTCCAATTCTCTCTACGGGACCAAGCTAGTAATTGGCTTGAGCGACTTCCCACCGCTCCATCTCAAGTTGGGATGATCTTACCTCTCGCTTCCTTGCTCAATTTTTCCCACCGGGAGAACCACTAAGCTTAGGAATGACATCTTGATGTTCCAACAACGTCAAGGTGAATCTCTACTGACATAAACCCGATTCAAGGACTTACTTCATAAAGTCCTCATCGGCATTGATCTTTGGCTCCAAGTCCAAATCTTTATGATCATGTCAATTTCCCACTAAGCGATCCATTGACCAAGCGGCGGTGGAAAACTTAGTGATCTCACCGCAAGAATCATGGGATATAATAGAGGACCTCGCCTATGACAACGAAAGTTGGGATGACCCCGTGAGTGCCCAAACCGTCAAGGCAATCTCCTTGCCTCCTCCCGACCGTGGGATGATCGAACTTGAAGATCAAGTTAAATTCCTCATGAGTTCCTACGAAAATCCTAAGTCTTCACACCATGTGAACAAAGTCTCTTCCTCGTGCGAGCCGTTTTGTGATCCTCATAACACGCGCTTTAGCACCGATCCCGAACACGCTTCATTGACTCACGCGTCCTCGGCGTATTAATGGAGCGGAGGAAGATTCCCTACAACACCCGGACCTAGGAATTTCAACGAAACCCGTGAAGCATGGAAAAACAAGCCCGACTTCTACCGGGACAAACCAAAGAATTCACCTCAATGATTTCTCATGGCCCCCACCTAACGGTCCTAACCAACAAAACATCGAAGGGATGTTGCAAAACCTAGTTGCATCCCAAGAAACCCAAATGGCTAAGCTCTCGGACCGCTTTAACCATCAACAAGCCGAGATGGATAGGAAAATAGACTACCTTTTGAAAGCTATAGCTAATAGTGATAAGAAGGTTAATGCTATCTCAACTCCCGAGCCTTCAGGTATAGAGATTAAGGATCCAAGCAAGCTAACTAAGCATGTCCAATTCGTCAATACCATCGCCTTAGTTGAACCTAATGGAACAAATGACGAAGAGGACTATACATTCATGGATGAGGAAATACCCGAGGAAGTAGATGAAGTAGACATTGACTATTTCAACAAATTTCCTACGGAAGAAGAACTATCTCGCCACCCTCACTTAGTGCGTGACCTCCGTCACATGTATGTTAGGAAAAGTCCTCGAATCAAGTTTGGGAACCCTTGGAATCTTAACATACCATGTGTCATAGGACACCTTTTTGTGGCAAAAGCCTACATTGATCGCAAATCCCCAATCAACATAATGACTAGCACCTATTACAATTGGATATTGAAGAAGCCTATTCCAACTAGGCAAGACCCCAATGATCCTAATGATAGTTGCAATTTTCTAGGAAGAATTAAGGGATTGCCCATTTATGTAGGTAGTTTCACGTTTCCTACTGACTTCATAATTGTGGATGATATTAGCACGCCATAGACCCTAGCTTGTCCCATGTTATTCTAGGAAAACCTTTCATAGAAAGCAGGGTATGACCTATGACCCCTCGTTAGGAGTAGTGCGATTCAAGAATGAGACCGACGACATAGCTTACCAAATGCCGTTTAAGATTGATAAGTTTTCATCACTCTAATGATGAAAAGGAACTTAAACTGTCGGTCTATTATAGGAATAATGAGGATAGGGAAAAGGTGTTGATTATGTTATAGCTAAGATTTTGGATTCTATAAGGATTGCTTGAGCCTAGGACCGGAATATAGGACTGATTGGGAGAGGATGAAATCTTAGAGAAGCGCATTTTAGGGCACTTCTACAACATGGAACCCCCATTAGAAACCGTCAAGAGGCGGTAATGAGAAAACGTGAGAACACGACTACGAGTCTAGCTACAAGACTCTTAAATAAAGAAAAGCGCTTCATGGAGGCAACCCATGCTTAATTGTTTGCTTGTTAGTGTCATATATCTTTTATTAATTGTTTATCCTCATGTTTAAATTTGTAAAATGCTATATTTTGTTTTTAACCTCGTCTTAATTGCATATAAAGGTATTTTACATAAGAGATAAGTGTAGGAGGATTACACACGTTTTCAAAAGAAACGTAAACATGAGAATAATAATTAACTAAAAGATATTTATGTTTGTTTTTGAGTCAAATGCTTGTATCGAGTCATAATGGATGTTTTGCGAAATTTTCCAGATTCTAAAGATGTAAATTTCGAATTTTTCCAGAAAATCGAGACCGGTTTTGTCGGGATAACTTTGACGGCGTCAGATTGCAACTGACGCGTCGGGAAGGAGTAAAACATGAGATTACTTTTTCTCGTTTTCGAGCCACTTATAAATTTTTGGAATTTTCCAGGTCTTAATTTTCTTAGAAATTGTAAACATCCATTCCACAAGCATTATATCCTAGTTTAAATCGAGTCTTATATATATTATTACCACGATTTTACGAAGGTTTCGTTTGTTTTCTTCAAGTGTGCGGGTTTAATTTATCAAGAAGAAGTTACATAAGATTGAGGAGCTTTTCACGCATAAATTCTTCTTGGAAAGGATTTAACCACCACTTTACACGGATCCTACCGAGCTAATCGGGGAGTATTAGTTTCTTCGTTTTTGATTACCTTCTTTTATCATAACTATGATACTTTGGGAACATTGGGGACAATGTTCGGTTTAAGTGTAGGGAGGAAAATAAACGGAACTTTGAAACTATGCTTATCCTTGACTATTTGCTTTGTCCAATTGCACTTTGTAATAAACCATGAGAAAATGTCGGTTAGGGTAATTTTGGCACCAAATTTAAAATTTTTCATGACATATAGGAGTGGGCCATTAGTCTTAACAAAAGCGTCTCACGGATAGGAAGTTATATGACTAGCACAAAACCCTTTACCACTTAAATTCCACCAAAAATGTGAGGATCGCCCTTAGATTAGTAGGAATTGAAGCATTCATCTTCAATGCTTAGAGTGTGAACCGGTAGTATATTAGATTCTAGAACTTGTTTTGTGATGCATTCCGAGATCGCAAGTGAGGCTACACTTGTGTAGTTAGGAATAACTAAATGATAAGAGGCATTAGGATAACCCTTGTTTAATACACCTTAATATAATTACTTCTTCCACATCGGTTGAGTAATTCCCCACACCCTTTGCGTTGTACTCATCTTTAGTACACGATACCCCTAGTTAACCCTCGAGCCTATCCTTTTCGCGGTTCTCGTGATGTTTTGGTTTTTCCGAATATCAATGAAGAGCATTATTTACACCCCACCCCAAATATACACCCAAATCGCCTTAGCCTACCCCTTATGCACTCACTTTTAGTGCAAATGTTTGTTATCACCCCAACCCTTAGTTCAATTATCTAGTTGCTTGCATAAGTTGCTAAGTCGAGTCATATCCTTTGTATCTGAGCTTTGGGATGATTGAGATTCATGGGAAAAGTTAAAGTTTATGAAA
Source organism: Chrysanthemum lavandulifolium (assembly GCA_022545495.1). Lineage (NCBI taxonomy): Eukaryota > Viridiplantae > Streptophyta > Magnoliopsida > Asterales > Asteraceae > Chrysanthemum > Chrysanthemum lavandulifolium. The sequence continues at coordinate 46,507,307 of CM040240.1, read as the reverse complement.
TGACGGGAAGGGACGTTAAAATTCAAATTCCCTTTGTTTGCATAATAATGTACCCCAAGTGTTTTGATCTTTTCGATTCGGGTCATATTAGTGTTAGAGTAATAAAACTCAAGTGTAGGGATGTGCCTATAAATCCCTAGTATTTTGATGTTATCGTAGAGGATGGTAGAGTAAAAGTGTATGAAAAAAAAAAAATTAGAGTGAAAAAAAAAAAAAAAAAAAAAACGGGCTACCATCCTACATCTATCATTTAAATTTATGTTTGTTTATTTCATTATCTAGAGTTTAGAGTGTCGAGTCTTGGCTTAGCAACCATTCTTCGTATGCATTTAACATAGAGATTTTGACTTGCCACCACTAAATAGCCTATCCCACCAAACCCTTATTTCCCTACCGTAAGCCTAACATTACAACCCTTTAAAAGACCTCTTTGATAGTCTTTCCTAGGTGCTTCATGAAAGCGATGAAGGTTTGATCTATTCTCAAGCTTATGGTAATCTATGTACTAGGACCGGTTAATGAGTGTTTATCTTCCATTTCTATTTGTTATATTTCATATATACACCCGAGAGAGATGTGAGTATCCAAACACCCCATGTGAGGTGCTAGTATGTAATTCCGTGCTTGTTATGACTTTATGGGGCTTATATGTGTTGTGGACCGTTTTGAATTAATGCTTCATGATCCCTAACTTATAAATTAATTGGCTAAAAGCACATTCGTTTGAGGACAAGCAAATAACAAGTGTAGGGATATTTGATAAGGTTTTAAAAGGTACCATTTTGAGGGTCGTTTAAGTCCTCATTTGATCACTTTTGTATCCGTTATTGCTTAATATCGTTCCTTTTCACTTTTAGGTCTCTTGAAGGCAAAATCTTTGGAATGGCACTTATTTGGACGAAAAGCGAATATATGAAGAAAATGGCCAAAGTCAAAATCGAGACACTCACGATTCTTTGAAACTAGAAAGCGGCAGCGTCAGTGCTAATGGCGATGGCGCCGTCCCAAAATTATTGTGACGGTCCGGTACCCAAAACTCGTATTTTCAAGCGACGGCGTCCGGTTGTAAAAGAGTAGGCCGTCGCTACTCGGGACGACCTAGATGCAATCCAGACGACGTCGGTCAAGAGGATGGCGTCGCGGACATAAGGTGACGCCGTCGCAAGGTTAACGTGGCCAAGACGAAACCCTAATGGCGGCGACACGACGGCGTCACAAAACATAAGGTGGCCGTCGCATATGTAATCTTATATATAGAATCAAATTTTTCGGTCTTTGGGTGGAGAGTCTTTGGAGTAAAACCTAAACCGAACCTAAGGTGTCTTGTACGATATTTTAGGGTTTTAAACCCTATCTTACATCAAGATAAGTCTTTACTTCATTAATTCAATTATGTCTTTGATTATTTGTGTATGCTTGCATGTTCTCCATGTCCAAGCTAATTTACTTGTGTGTTTGCTTAGGAAGTATGAAACTTAATTATTGAATATTGATTGGTTGTTTCTTATCTTAGTTAATTAATGATCTAGTAATCCGATGGGTCATTCGTTGTGTACTTAATGCTTGATTCATCTTTGTGAACCTTAGAATATAATTACTTGAGTAGTTGTAGGCTAAACCATCGATGAGTGTGTAAATACTCATCATTTTGTATCAAAATAAGCGCAAAATCATCGAAAACACTCGAAAACACATCAAAATGATCAAAATATCACAAATCAGTGTTTTATGTGTTGTAAATGCAAAAATATCAAAATCAGATGAAAAACATATCAAATTTGCAAAAATTGCAGTTTTAGTCCCCCAAGTTTCAAAAGTTGTCAAAAACAGTCCCTGAGCACATAATTTCAAAAGAAAAGTCACCAAAGGTTCTCTTGAAATCATAAATTGTCATATTTAGTCCTTTGGTGAAAAATCTAAAAGTTTTGAGAAATTACATGTTTAGTCCCTGAAAATCCAAAAATGTTCAAAACTAGTCCTTGGAAATTTCAAAAGTGTCAAAAATTAACCCTTGGATTATTAAAGTTGGCAAAACCAACCCTTTGACTACTCTTCATAAGTTACATGTTTGGTCCACAGAATTAAAGTTTTACACATTTGGTCCCTATGTTATAATCAAACCAACCTGACCTTACTTAATTACCCAAGCCCAAACAAACCCCTTGGCCCAATTATATTACCCGGTCCAATCCTTAACCCAATATCCCAACCCGACAACCCAAAACCCAAGATTTAAAATAATCAAACCCGCCTTTTTCCCTGCCACCCACCAAATTATACGCGAACCTCCCTCCTCAAACCCTCCACCACCTCTACTACACCCTTTGTCTCCCCACCTCACCAACCTCTCAAACCACATTAAATGCTTCCCTTTCCACATCACGATATCCAACCAAAATTGGCGCAAAACGAGATGAATGGCGGGATGAGTTCTAGCGATCAATGGCTCATATTGTTCTTTGGAAGTGCTCGAAAGGAGAGAGAAGAAAGTTGGTGCATAAAAGAGCCATGAGGATGCAACAAAGAGTAGTTAGTTTTAGTTTTATAAAATGTATGTCGTTTCTTTAATTATCATGTTTTAGATAATTTGTAGTTGTATTTTCCACTTATCTCGTATTAATAAAAACACTTGATGTATTGCAAGTTATTTCAATATCAATTCCAAGTTTATGTGCAAGTTTCAAATTTTAAGCTCTCATTGCAATTTTCATTTTCAAACTCTAAGTCCCAAGCTTCATACGACTTATTTTTAGCTCAAACAAGCTTGCACTAGCTTGTTATAGCTTTACAAGCTTGTCCTTAAGATTCAAACAAAATTGGAAGTTAGTCAACAAAAGTCAACATAAGAGCAAAATGGTTGCAGAAATGGAATTAGTTGATTCAGAACTGGAAATGGGTTGAAATGGAAGCAATGGGTTGAAATTGATAGGTTAGTGTCCTTGGTTTCCTTATTGGCAAGCCATAGTGGCAAGGGACTTCTGTAAGTGATTTTCACAAATCTTGCATACAATGAATTTGTGCTCATAATTTGTTGAAACCTGTTTTAACAGTTGTGTTTTAGTTAAATAAGTTTAGGTTGATTAATTATTAGTGCCTGTTCAATCTCTAGCTTAGTTTTTGTTTGAAAATCAGTGAAAAAAGGGGTGTTTGGCTCTGCTGATCTCACTGACTTTTAGTCTTATTCAGTGTTAGCTTTTAGTTGGATCAAGTTTGTTTAGCACAAGTAAACTTATTTGAGTCATTAAATTGGTGCCTGCTAGTCTTTAAAGTCAAATCTCAATAAAACCTGTCTCATCGCTTAACTGTTGTGGATTGGGATTTACAATCACTTATTTTGTGTTTAAAATCTTAAACATAGCTTGCTTCATTCACATTTCATCAAAATAGATCAATATCGGTTCTTAAATTACATCGAATCTCAAAAAGTCAAACTGTGCATCTGTTTCAAAAAGTCGAAAGAGTCAAAATTTGATTTGTGCGAATTGCAAGTGATTGCACGATCTTATTAAAGCTTTTCAAGGTCTGAATTTTTGGTCTATAAGTAGTCAACTAGGTGGTCTTTAAGACCTCTTATCAGTTTTTAGCTTAAGCTTTCTGGATAAGCTTGAGCATAAGCTCAAAGTTAAGTCCTAGTGCCCTGCTCACAGGGCCCAGCTGACACTGAGTTTTCTCAGGTCTTGTGCAAGCTTGCACAGGATTCATTAGAGCCTTCCTAGTTCTGGTCTTTTGATTTCAAGTAGTCACTTAGGTCTAGCTTAGGTCTTAATAATTGGTTTTTAGTTTGTAGCTTAATTGAGTGCTTTTTCTTGGACTGCAAGTAGGTACCCATTTCTGTTTTTAGCTTAATCTCATAATCTTCAAATCTGTGTTACTTTGTTATTTAGTAGTTATAGCTTATTGTTTTTAGTTTCAAATTGGTTAATTTAGTATATTGTAGCTTCTGCTCCAATTGGTGGTAGCTTATTTTGCTCATTTGCTTATCAAGTGCTTATTTCAATAAGCACTTGATTCATCGATTCATTTTCTTCCACACGACACTGCTTTTTCCAATTTTCATAGCTTCTTAATATAATTTTAGAATTTTCCTGAAATTTTCAGATTTTTCCTAAATTTGTTTTGCTATTTTTCTTGATTTTAATTAGTTTTTAGCACTTTTTAAATAGCATTTAATACAAAAATTCGGAAAAGGTTCAAAAATAATTTTTCAATTTTCTTAGGATTAGATAAATATAAAAAGTGAAAAAGTAATTTTCCAGATTTTCATAGTTTATTTGGTAATTTTAGTAATTTAATTAGTTTTAATAGTTTAAAATTCCTAGAAAATAGAAAATAATCGAAAAAATACAAAATAATTTTGAAAATTCTATTTTGATATTTTAGACTTTTCAATTCATAATCTTATTTTTCTAGCCTAATTTCCTATTTTCTTGAAATTTAGGTAATTATTTAATAGTTAAAAATAGTTTTAATTAGATAATTAGTTATAAAATTAATTTTCTTTTTCTAAATATTTTCTTATATCATTAGGTTTGTAAAACTTCATTTCATATTTTTAGGGTTAATATTGATTTAGTTTCACGTTTTTAGTTGTGCGTCGCGTTGTTTTAATTTGCTTTATAAAACATAAAACAAAAACATCATTTTAATTATAGTGATAGCGTTTATTTAATAGATCTTATCTTTTAATTTCTTTTAATTTGCATTTAAGCCGTTGTATCTGCTTGATATTTACGTAGTTATAATAATCGCCATGACCCCTTTTCGTTCAAATTTCTCGATCACTATCGTTGATTTATAGCTTATTGTTTTAGTTTAAAATTGGTTAATTTAGTATATTGTAGCTTCATTTCGATGTGGTAGCTTATTTTGCTCATTTGCTTATCAAGTGCTTATTTCAATAAGCACTTGATTCATCGATTCATTTTCTTCCACACAAGACAATGCTTTTTTCCAATTTTCATAGCTTCTTAATATAATTTTAGAATTTTCCTAAATTTTGATTTTTCCTAGTTGCTTTGCTATTTTTCTTGATTTTAATTAGTTTTAGCACTTTTAAATAGCATTTAATACAAAAAATTTCGAAAAGGTTCAAAAAATAATTTTTCAATTTTATTATGATTAGATAAATATAAAAAGTGAAAAAAGTAATTTTCCAGATTTTCATAGTTCATTTTGTAATTTTAGTAATTTAATTAGTTTTAATAGTTTAAAATTCCTAGAAAATAGAAAAATAATCGAAAAATACAAAATAGTTTTGAAAATTCTATTTTGATATTTTAGATTTTCTAAGTCTTAATTTTATTTTCTAGCCTAATTTCCCATTTTCTTGTATTTTAGGTAATTATTTAATAGTTAAAATAGTTTTAATTAGATAATTAGTTTTAAAAATAATTTTCTTTTTCCATAAATTTTCTTTTATCATTAGGATTGTAAAATGTATTTTTCATATTTTTAGGGTTTATATTGTGTAAGTTTCACGTTTTTAGTTAGACGTCACGTAGTTTTAATTTCAGTTTCGAAAACATAAAACAAAACATCATTTTAATTATAGTGATAGCGTTTATTTAATAGATTTTATCTTTTAATTTCCTCTCATTTACATTTAAGCCTTTGTATTTGTTTGATATTTACGTAGTTATAATCATCAATTCATAATCTCTTTTCCATTCAAATTCCTCGATCACTAAACGTTTGATAATCCATTGCACAACTCATTTGGGACATAACGACCGGAAACACTATACTCCTCGGATCTTCATTGAGTTCGTGCTAAGCAGTTTTAAATGGTTACGGTCCGCCATTCACAAGTGGCGGGCTTGTGTGATTAAGCTTGACCGTTTGGCACGCATCAAATTTTAGGCGCGGAGTTGCGGGCTGTCTTGATCTATCTTCCGTGTAGCAGTTAGTTGTTTGAATCCTCACTCATTTGTTTATATCATCCATATCTATCTATATATATCCATATTTTCTCATAAAAATCCAAAACCCAAAAATGCCAAAACGTATAAAACACAAAATATTTTTCTTTGTTTCTATATATGTATCAAAATAAAAATACAAAAGAATCGTCATTTTCTTTAATAATAAACAACTTAAAAGATTACCACCAAAACCAAGGCGATTGCACTACCTAACTGGGGTGCGACCATAATAAGTTCTCGAACTAAAGATTTAAAACTTGCCTTTGTGTCCTTGTGATTGGTGTACCTTTTTCAAAGAAGCCATTCATATTGTGATTATTGGTTAAGTTCATCGTTGTTTTGCCTCGATTTTGTGTTAATTGATTTTGTTGTGATATCGAGTTTCGAACCGAAAACCCATAAAGATTCTTCTCTTTGATTTTTATAAAACGTCTTCATAATTCTCATTCTCATCGAAAGATTTTCATAATTCCCATTTCTCCTTAGCTCGAGTTTCCTTAGAGTTAACTCTAGTGCATGCGCACTCGCTCTTCTAGATCATTGAGTCCTTTGCGTGATCTAGCGAAATTCCTAGAAGACGTTCGTGGGCGTCTTGCCCAAATAGTCGAACCGAGATTCGTACTATTTCTAACAACACCATGGCGCATTTAACGTATTATGGCGAAATGCTCGAGCACACACCGAGGGTTATGGAGATGCCATCGTTTTACCGTTATCAATTCCGATCACTTGAATTAAAGACACATTTGATCCAACTTGTGTCTACAATCAATTCAGCGGGTCCGATCGAGAAGACCAGTATGCACACATCCGTTGGTTTAACAAGTTAACCTCAACTATCAATTTCAAGGATGTACCTCAAAAGTCATCAAGTTGATGCTTTTCCATTCTCTCTTGAGGGGCAAATCGGTTTGGTGGAAAAGAACCCCTCGATCTATCGAAACTTGGGAGGATCTTGTTCAAAGTTTGTAAATTACTTCTTTCCTCCATCAAAGACGACTAATCTTAAAATGAAATTTCGGATTTCGTCAAAATTTCGATGAAAATTTTGGAGAGGCATGGGAGAGATTCAAAGATCTCCTCAGAAATACCCCATCATGAATTCACGGAGCTTCAACAAGTCAATATCTTTTCAATGGGTTGAACGGTAATGATCAAGATTCCTTGAATGCAGCCACAGCGGCAATATCTTGAATCGTAAACCTAAAGATGTGATTGAGATTTGCGAGCAAAAATCAAAGTTCCTATTTCTCGCAACAAAGTCAATGTTCCAACACTCGCTTCTTCATCCGTAACTCTTCCGAAGTTAGCCGCTCCGCTAACCGCTCTAACGGACATCATCCATTGTATGATAAAAGAGGTAAAGGAAATCAAAAGCGAAATTCATAAGCGGAACCAATCAAAGCCGTAAACAAGGTGTGTGAAACTTGTAGTGGTCCACATGCGTATTATGATTGTCAAGCAACCGATGCTTCCTTTTACCAAGCTCCGTAGCTTCGTAAACCACAATCAATACCGACCACGGTGATCCTCACTACTGCACCTAGCGGTATGACACCACCGTTTTCCTCCTGTGCAAAACCATGGCAATCAAAACCATGGCAATCAAAATCGCTTTGTTCCGAATCAAGGACAAAATTTCAATAACTCTCAAAATTTCAATCAAAACCGGAACAATTTCAACCAACCTCAACCATATCAAGCTCCTAATCATCAAAGCTATCAACAACCTCCTCAAGCTCCCATGCCAAATGACTTCATGAAAATGACTGAGTCAAACATGCGTTCAATGCAAACTCAGATCAATAACATGAGAGTTGAGCTTAAAAGGGAAATTGATACCACAATGTCTCGGCAGACAAATGAGTTAAAGAATATGATGAGCAGTTTCATGAACATGAATATGAACAAAGCTTCACCATCTTCTGGGGGACTCCCAAGCAATACTATTCCCAATCCTAATGCCGAGTTGAAAGCCGTCACCACTCGTAGTGGTAAGACGCACAATGGACCTTCGACTCCTATGCCCCTCCTCCTGTGGCATTGAGTCAAGTTACCAAGGAGACAACGGACAAGGTGCATTATTCAAGCCCACGGTACCAAGACACGTCCCACCTTCGGTAGTCCAAGCCTTAAGTCCGAACCCGATGTTCGAGGAAAAATCTGAGCGAAAACACTTCCATCCGGCTCAAAAGTCTAGTCATCTTCCTTACCCATCAAGAATGAATGATGAGAAGCTCAAAGACAAAACAAAGAGCAAATGGAAAAATTTTTCCAAATCTTCAATGAGCTTCACTTTGATATAAGCTTCGTTGATGCTCTCGTTCTAATGCCTAAATTTGCATCCACGCTTAAAGGCTTACTCACCAACAAAGATAAGCTATCGAGTTGGCTAAAACTCCTCTCAATGAGCAATGCTCGTGCCCATTCTTAATAAGCTTCGAAAAGCTTGAAGACCACGCCGGTTTTAATCCGTGTGATTTCTTGGGATGTTTCAATGCTCCGCCTTGGCCGATCTTGGCGCTAGCATTAACCTCATGCCACTCTCGGTATGGAAGAAACTGTCTCTTCACGAACTTTCATCCACTCGTATGACACTCGAGCTAGCGGATCGTCTGTAACTCGTCCACTTGGGATAGCCGAGGATGTCGTGATGAAAGTGGGAAAATTTCACTTTCATGCCGACTTTGTTGTAGTAGACTTGATGCGCATCCTAGAGTTCCCTCATCTTAGGGAGAGCTTTCTTAAGAACGCAGTCGTGCTCGATTGATGTGTTTGTGAAGAGTTGACCATACGGGTTGACAACGAAGAGCTCGCATTGAATATCAACCAAAACTCCAAACCTCAGACAAACGGAGTGTTGCCACAATTGATCAAAAATCGAAAGAATCAATGCAACACTCTCAAACTTCACGGTTAAGAGGAGTTTTAAAAACGTCTTGAGCTCAAAGCTTTGAAAATTACCCCGGTTTAAACAAATGGTTTGAAAGTCGCACTGTGGAAGTCAAGAGTGTTCTTGATGATGATGATGATGATCTAGAATCGAGACTTCATCGGAAGTGGTGGAAACTGCTAGCTCTAAGAGCACACCACTTGTCCCACCTCCGGAATCGGTTTGTCGATCGAGATTGTTAACTCGTGGATGAAACTAAACTCTCTTGATTTCATCCGAGTTGGAGGATGATGTTTGTGATTCAATGGGAGACATTCTTCCCATTGATGAATTGCTCAAAATGATCCATCATCTTCTAGTCTTATTCCCGACTCTTCCATTCCTTCTCTCACTTCGATGAGGAAGATGACAACTTTGGAATGAAGTCGATGCGTTTCTTAGTGATGAGTCAATTCCAACGGAATTGATAACACTTACTTTGATCCGGAGGAGACATCCTTTTCCGGAGAATCATTAATTGAAGAACCGTTTCCCACCCTCCTCCCGGACATCTTCTTGACAATCACCATCTAAGCTTCAAGTTTAAGCTTAAAGATGTCAAAGCGGTGATTTGCTTCTCTCTGTGAGGAAGGGACATGCATTCTCATGTATCGTCTTTATTCCATTCCGCACAGATGGTGTGGTTGCTCTTTCCTTTTCTCTTTCGGGAATGAGGACACCATCTTTGACCCCGTATCATCCCTTATAGTTTCTACTATTAACAATACCGAGGTTGTATCTCGTCGGTGTGGAACTTTCGATGTTCATATGTTCATTAACATTGTGAATCGAAAGTCCGATCGAGATTGGTTTTCCACGTTACTTTCCCCATGAACCAATGAATCGGGGTCGAGTTAAGCTAGCGACTCGGTAACCAAAAACAAGAGCTAAACATGGGTTTTCACCGTGTGTACCACCAGTGTGGGGAGTTGCCCACATGTTGTATATAAGTTTTCAAAAAAAAAAAAAAAATCTCTTCTAAATAATGGCCGAGTATTTCCTTTCACGTTCTTTGTTTCGGCATAACCACGGTACTTTGAATATTGAGGGCAATATTCATCTCTAGTGTGGGGGATTCTCACGAATTTTATCATGTAATTATACCACCTAATCCCCGTTTTTGGCCAAATTTTTTTGGAGTAAGTGTTTTACACTTACTCAATTGGTTATCGATCCGCCATGTCGTAAGACAAAAGGATTGGCTAATCCAGAGCAAACGGCTCTTGGTAAAGATATCTCAAATCCGTTGACGGCTTGCAATTTGCCCAAAATTGTATGGTATTCACCACCATATCCTAAAAAGTGAAGAGTTGGCTAGCCCAAGATTATGGCTTGTGGTAAAGGCGGTGGAAAAACCATAATTGGTAATCACTCACCAAAGATAATATTGATAATTTATCTAAGAGTGGCTAGTCCAGAGCAAGCGGCTTCGGTAAAGACAAATCAAATCAGTTGGAAGTCGGTGATTTGCTCAAAATCACATGGTTATCGGTGTACCATGGTTCTTACTTGAACTAAAACATTTGGCTACTCCGAGTAATGGCTTTTGGTAAAGAGATTAAAATCCATTATGTTTTCTCAAATCATTGCTAGGACTAGCAATATCTCGATGTGGGGATTGATGAGTGTGTAAATACTCATCATTTTGTACAAAATAAACTCAAAATCATCCGAAAACACTCGAAACACATCAAAATGATCAAAATATCACAAATCGGTGTTTTATGTGTTGTAAATGCAAAAATATCAAAATCGGATGAAAACATATCAAATTTGCAAAATTGCGCTTTAGTCCCCAGTTTCAAAAGTTGTCAAAAAGCAGTCCACAGAGCACATAATTTCAAAGAAAAGTCACCAAAGGTTCTCTTGAAATCATAAATTGTCATATTTAGTCCTTTGGTGAAAAATCTAAAAGTTTTGAGAAATTACATGTTTAGTCCACGAAAATCCAAAATGTTCAAAACTAGTCCTTGGAAATTTCAAAAGTGTCAAAAATTAACCCTTGGATTATTAAAGTTGGCAAAACCAACCCTTTGACTACTCTTCATAAGTTACATGTTTGGTCCCTGGGAATTAAAGTTTTACACATTTGGTCCCTATGTTATAATTTAGCCAAACCAACCGGACCTTACTTAATTACCCAAGCCCAAACAAACCCCCTTGGCCCAATTATATTACCCGGTCCAATCCTTAACCCAATATCCCAACCCGACAACCCAAAACCCAAGATTTAAAATAATCAAAACCCGCCCCCTTTTCCCTGTCACCCCGACCAAATTGTCTGCAACCTCCCCCCTCCTCAAACCCCTCCAGCCACCTCTACTACACCCTTTGTCTCCCCCCACCTCACCAACCTCTCAAACCACATTAAATGCTTCCCTTTCCACATCACGATATCCAAACCAAAATTGGCGCCAAAGCGAGATGAATGGCGGGATGAGTTCTAGCCAATCAATGGCTCATATTGTTCTTGGAAGTGCTCGAGAAAGGAGAGAGAGAAAGTTGGTGCATAAAAGAGGCCATGAGGATGCAACAAAGAGTAGTTAGTTTTAGTTTTTATAAAAATGTATATCGTTTCTTTAATTATCATGTTTTAGATAATTTGTAGTTGTATTTTCGACTTATACGTATTAATCAAAAACACTTCAAAGTATTGCAAGTTATTTCCAATATCAATTCCAAGTTTATGTGCAAGTTTCAAATTTTAAGTTCTTGTTGCAATTTTCATTTCAAACTCTAAGTCCCAAGCTTCATACACTTATTTTTAGCTCAAACAAGCTTGCACTAGCTTGTTATAGCTTTTACTGCAAGCTTGTCCTTAAGATTCAAACAAAATTGGAAGTTAGTCAACAAAAGTCAACATAAGAGCAAAATGGTTGCGAAATGGAATTAGTTGATTCAGAATCGGAAATGGGTTGAAGCTTTTTTGTCAATGAGTTGTTTTTAAATTGTTTCGTTCTTGTTTGTTAAAGTTGTTAAGAAAATGTTTTGGTGAATTTGTTTGTGCCCTTTGTGGTTGTTTTGTGGATTGATTTGAGCTTCTTTGTTTGTGTTTTTATGTTCAATATGTCTTGATCTTTTTTGTTTTTTTTTTTTTGTTGTGATGGCTGATGTTTTTATGTGTGTGTTGGGTTGTTTTTAGTTGATTTTGTTTGTGTTCTTTGTTGTTGAAACGTTGTTTGACTGTTGTGTGTGTGTTTGATTTACTGAGTTTTGTTATTTGTTTTGAATTTTGGTTTTTTTGCTTATTGATTTTTATTTTGTTGATTGTGTGTTGTGTGATTTGATTCTTTGGAAAATGCTTGTGTTGTTTTTTAGTTATTAGTTTTTTGTTGTTCAGTTGTTGTTTTATTTTTTCTTTGTGATTGTTTTTTGTGTTTTTTGTTTTATTGTTTTGGTCGTGTATTTATTATTGTTGATATGGAAGCAATGGGTTGAAATTGATAGGTTAGTGTCCTTGGTTTCCTTATTGGCAAGCCATAGTGGCAAGGACTTACGTAAGTGATTTTCACAAATCTTGCATACAATGAATTTGTGCTCATAATTTGTTGAAACTGTTTTAACAGTTGTGTTTTAGTTAAATAAGTTTAGGTTGATTAATGATTAGTGCTGTTCAATCTACTAGCTTAGTTTTGTTTGAAAATCGGTGAAAAAAGGTGTTTGGCTCTGCTGATCTCATGACTTTTAGTCTTATTCGATGTTAGCTTTTAGTTGGATCAAGTTTGTTTAGCACAAGTAAACTTATTTGAGTCATTAAATTGGTGCTGCTAGTCTTTAAAGTCAAATCTCAATAAAACTGTCTCATCCTTGTCTGTTGTGGATTGGGATTTACAATCACTTATTTTGTGTTTAAAATCTTAAACATAGCTTGCTTCATTCACATTTCATCAAAATAGATCAATATCGGTTCTTAAATTACATCGAATCTCAAAAAGTCAAACTGCGTGCATCATTTCAAAAGTCGAAAAGAGGTCAAAATTTGATTTGTGCGAAATTGCAATGATTACGAGATCTTATTAAAGCTTTTCAAGGTGCGAATTTTGGTCTATAAGTAGTCAACTAGGTGGTCTTTAAGACCTCTTATCATTTTTTAGCTTAAGCTTTACGGATAAGCTTGAGCATAAGCTCAAAGTTAAGCCACTTGTTGCCTGCTCCACTCATTATTAAGCGAGTGATTTCTCGATTTTGAACAAGCACGAGCGAGCTTGTATAAGCTATTAAGGCTGGTCTTTTAGTTATAAGTAGTGCCTAGGTCTTATTTAGGTCTTAACATTTGGATTTTGCTTCTAAGCTTATTTGAGTACTTAATTGTTGTTTATGTAGGTACCCGTTTATGTTTTAGCTTAATCTCATAATCACCAAATCGTGTTACTTTGTTATTCGGTGAGTTATAGCTTATTGTTTTTAGTTTCAAATTGGTTAATTTAGTATATTGTAGCTTACATTCGATGTGGTAGCTTATTTTGCTCATTTGCTTATCAAGTGCTTATTTCAATAAGCACTTGATTCATCGATTCATTTTCTTCCACACTGCACTTTGTTTTCCAATTTTCATAGCTTCTTAATATAATTTTAGAATTTTCACAGAAATTTTCAGATTTTTCCTAAATTTGTTTTGCTATTTTTCTTGATTTTAATTAGTTTTAGCACTTTTTAAATAGCATTTAATACAAAAAATTCGAGAAAAGGTTCAAAAACAATTTTCAATTTTCTTAGGATTAGATAAATATAAAAAGTGAAAAAAGTAATTTTCTAGATTTTTCATAGTTCATTTTGTAATTTTTAGTAATTTAATTAGTTTTAATAGTTTAAAATTCCTAGAAAATAGAAAATAATCGGAAAAATACAAAAATAGTTTTGAAAATTCTATTTTGATATTTTAGATTTTCTAAGTCTTAATTTTATTTTTCTAGCCTAATTTCCCATTTCTTGTATTTTAGGTAATTATTTAATAGTTAAAAATAGTTTTAATTAGATAATTAGTTTTAAAAATAATTTTCTTTTCCATAAATTTTCTTTTATCATTAGGATTGTAAAATGTATTTTCATATTTTTAGGGTTTATATTGTGTAAGTTTCCGTTTTAGTTATGCGTCGCGTAGTTTTTAATTTCGGTTTAGTAAAACATAAAACATAAACATCATTTTAATTATAGTGATAGCGTTTATTTAATAGATTTTATCTTTTAATTTCCTCTCATTTACATTTAAGCCTTTGTATTTGTTTGATATTTACGTAGTTATAATCATCAATTCATAATCTCTTTTCCATTCAATTCCTCGATCACTAAGCGTTTGATAATCCATTGCACCTTCTCATTGGGACATAACGACCGGAAACACTATACTCTCGGATCTTCATTGAGTTCGTGCTTAGCGGTTTAAAGTGGTTCTGATCGCCATTCATGAAGTGGCGGGCTTGCGTGATTTAGCTTGTTTGTTTGGCGCATCACCATCAAGCGCGCCTGGTAGGAGTTTATCATCCCTAGTGGGTTTGTAGGCGAGACCCTTTGGTAAGTTCAAAGAGTTGGGAGAAGCATACCACAACTTTAGACACAGCGGAATTAAGAATAAGGCGTGACACTCAACCATCGATAAGAGATAATTAAGGAGTAATACAAACTAAGTAAACACATCTTTAAACTATCATACGAGCACACATTAATTAGACATAGACTCCCACAACCTTAGTTTAGATAATTAGATAATAGTAGAGTAATCGGTGAAATACCATCCCCCAAATCGATACAGAGATTCGTACCTTTCCCTTTCATAAAACATAAAAGATAAAAAATAATCTTCCTCAACCTTAACCTTAGCGTAGTAACTCCTTACTAGCATTCCTATTCCCAGAGAGCGATATCAATACTAGTGAAACACCTAATTACTACACTACAACGATTAGGTTCACTACCTAGGGTGTTATAAAACTTGCTCGAAGAAAGGAAGTTTCCTTGACCCCGACGGCAGCGTGTAAGCGTTATCATTCTGAGAGAAGATTTTTCAAAAATATTTGAAGAACACAAAGATTTATGGGTTTGAAAGAGATTTTGTGAAATTTTGTTAGCGAAATCTTTTGTGTGTGTTATAAGGATTTTGTGAGGGTATTTATAGAGTGATGAGAGGGTTGTTTGTGCGTACTTGTGGATTTGTAAAGTCGGTTTTGAAAGCGTTTTGAATTTCTACATTTAATGCCACCTCCACTACCCGCGATAAAATCCGTTTTCAAGGAAATAGTTGCGATGTCTGATAAAAGTGCACTTTTGCGGTAATAAAATATCCACAGGATATTTTATGTGAGGAGCATTTAAAGCAGTGGCATGAGGTAAGTATTTGAGGACCACTTGGTATAGATGACGATAAGAGCGAGACAAATATTCCTATATTAAATTGGCATAGTTACCAACCTAGGACATTTAAGTAGCGATACTTGGAGCATTTAGTTACTTATTCAATGCTCGATATCAGCTGTCGGGGTCCCTAAGTGAGTCTTACTCATTCAATGAGATGGTTATTTTGGGGTTTGTTCGGGGAGGATGAATTATTTGAGAAAACTTCTTGAGATTGGGATTGGTTTTCATGTTGTTGACATTCAATGTCAAGCATTCTCAATTCGACTTCGGTCTTTTGAAGGTAGGTTCATCTAAGGGTTTGGTGAAGATATCGGCAAGTTGATATTCGATAGGGATGAAATGAAGCTCTATGTCTCCTTTCGGTATGTGGTCCGGATGAAATGATATCGATATCAATGTGTTTGGTTCTTTGGTGAAGGACAAGGTTGTTGGAGATTGCAATAACTTGGTGTTATCACGGAAGATGGGTACCATCTTGTAATGGATATCATAGTCACCGAGTTAACTTTTCATCCATAAAACATTTGCATAGCACCACAACGACCGCATACTCGACACGATGAAGACATAGCCAGCGATTGTTGCTTTTAGCACTCCAACACACGTTTTCCTCAAGAAATTGCGGACCACGAGGTACTTTTTACATCCATGTTGCGACCAGCATAATCGAATCGAGAATACCCTTTGAGGTCAAACCACGAGCACTTTGGATAGTAGAGTCAAGGCTTGGAGTTCCTTCGGTATCTTAGTATTCTTTTAGCTACAGTGAGGTGGGATTCTTTGGGATTGGTGATATCTTGCTATTAGACGGATGAGAATTGTATGTATGGTGCAGGCGATGAGATACATCGGTGAGCCAACAATCCCTCGAAATGAGTTTGGTTGGTGATTTGCAGTTAGATCGGGTCCAAGGTTGTTAGGAGGGACCATTGGTGTCTTCATTGAGGCGCGATCGGATATCTCATATTTCTTTAAGAGATTTACGGTGTACTTCTCTTGGTGATGGAGATTTATTTATCGGTTTGCACGATTTGTAGTCTAAGGAAGTATGTGAGTTCACCCATCATGCTCATTTCAAACTTCTTTGTCATCGGTTTTTCAAGCTGTTTGCAAAGAGTGTAGTTTGTTGAGCCAAAGATGATGTCATCAACATATACTTGGACTAGTATCATATCTTGTTTTGTCACATAGATAAACAATGTGTTGTCTATCTTTCCTCGACAAACTTGTTTTGTTTGGGGAAGGCCGAGAGAGTTTCATACCATGGCACAGGGGCTTGTTTTAGTCCATAAAGGGCTTTATCAAGCTTGCGAGATATAGTCGAGAATTCACTACTCTCAAAGCTTTGGAGGTTCTTGAACATACACATCTTCCTTGAGTTCACCATTCGAGAATGCACTTTTTACATCCATTTGGTAAACTTTTAAGTTCATGTAGGTAGCAAATGCAAGGAAGATCTGATGGCTTCCATTCTTGTAAAAGGAGCAAATGTCTCATCATAATCAATGCCTTCTTGTTGATGTAACCTTTGGCTACAAGTCCGGCTTTGTTTTTAATAGCGGTGCTGTTTTCATCGGTTTTGTTCTTGAAAACCCACTTCATTCCTATAACTATGACATCTTGAGGACATTTGATCAAGGTCATGACCTTGTTTTTATCAAAGCTGTTGAAGTTCTTCTTGCATAGTCGAACCCGGCTTGGATGTTTTAGAGCCTCGGTGACACTCTTGGGTTCTATATCGATAGGAAATCGGCATATAGACATTCATTGGTTTGAAGTAGTTAAGTTAGCGACCATGCTTCTAGTGAGCATGCCTTGATGGGTTCACCAATGATGTTTACAAGCTCAATGTCACGAGATTTTGTCCACTTACTTTGTGGTCTAGGATCGAGCTTGAAGAGGTCATTTGGAAACTCGGGAGTGAGTTCGGTCTTTGGAGCCACGAATCATTAAGAACATCGATGAGATGTCTTGTTCGAGTTGGGGTTCATGAATCACGGGTTCTGAACATTTGGTTCGATGTTACCTATCCTAGCGAGGATGATTGATTATCAATGAATTCATTGATAGTTGGTTGTGACGAGTTGTGAGGCAAGGCGTAATATGAGATGTCGACATCGACTTGGTATGAGGAATTGATTTGGTGTTATACTCATCGGGAGGATATCTTGATGAGTTATCAATTCCTATTTCCTCTCGAGGTGTTGGTGAACTTGATGCTTTGAACTCTCATCAAAGGTGACATGAAAGGTTTCCTCAACTTGTTGTCTCCTTGTGTTAAATACCACGAAGGCTTTGGAGATCGTTGAGTAACCTAGGAAGTATCCATCATCGACTTTAGCATCAAACTTGCCTAGATGATCCTTGTGATTATGAATAAACACAGGACATCCAAACACATAAAGTAGTGATATTAGGAAGTCTACCTTTGAATATCTCATATGGGGTTTTGTTATGTCTTTTGACAATGATTGACTGTTTTGAGTGTAATAAATTTTTTTGATTGCTTGATCCGAAAATGTTTTGATAGAGTGAGCCATTTAACATAGTTTTAGCGACCTCAATGAGAGTTATGTTTTCCTTCGACTACCCCATTTTGTTCGGGGTGTAAGGAGATGAAATTTTTGGGAGATCCCTTTTCATCACGAAATTCTCAAGCTCTTCATTTCGAACTCGATACTATTGTCGGTTCGATTTGTTTAAGCGTAATGTCATTACGGTTTTCAATGTTCACGATGAATGACATTATAGTGTCATTGCTGACTCTTTTGGAAAGAAAGTATACCCAGTGTATCTTGAAAACTCATCAACAATGACAAGTGTATACTTACCATCTTTGGATTGATCTAGGGTGACATGTCCAAAGAGATCCATATCAGGAGGCGAATCACGACTTTGATTGAGAAATTTTGTTTTGTTTTGAAAGATGCTCTTTGATGTTTGCCTTTTTCACGGTGAGCATGGTTTGTCTTTTGCAAAAGCAGTGATGGTAAGCCAAGGACCTTGTTTGTTTTGCCAAGTTGTTGAGATTTTGAAGTTTAAGTGAGAGAGTCTCTTATGCCACAACCAGTTGGCGGTTTCGATGGCTTTGGCAAAGAGACAAGTTCCATCTTTAGAGAGTGTTGACATGTCTAAGACATAAACATCATCCCTTCTAGGAGCTATCAAAACAACTTCTTTGTTGGCATTTAAAATGGTACCTTGTTTATCATTGAATTGCACAATGTACTTTGCATCACGAGTTGGTGACGATGAGATTGTATTTTAGACCATTGACATATGCTATTCTAGAAAACTATTCCATTACGGTATCTTGAACCATAACCTTTAGTGGGACATGATGAGTTATCACCGAATACTACCATGGGTCTGGTTCCTTTACATACTTGTGCGAATACTCCTTAACACCGGTCATGCTTCTTGAGCATCCACTATCTAGATGCCGATAGGCTCCTGGCGTGTCTCGCACAAGTATTAAAGTGGATTAGTTTCTCTTCGACCCACTTGCTAGTGGGCTTGGGTCTAATAGTGCCTTGAATTTAGCAATCGGCTCATGGTCGGTGGTTGAGTGCATTGTGCTACCACATGTTTTGCATTTAGAGGCGAGGATGACTCGGTGATTCTTGCTTGCTTTGAACTTCTTCTTGCATTGATGACATTGTCATCTTTGGGATGTCTCATGAGTGGATTTCATAAAATATCACGGCATGTGTTCATGAGACAATCATCGGGATGATGATCATTAAAACAGCGGTGTGGGCAAGGAGAGATGGGTTTTGCTCTAAACTTTTGAGCGATTTTGAGGTTGAAGCATCTTGATGACCAACTTTGGTATAGTTTGCTTTGAGAGAACTTACATATTGTAAT
>CM040240.1:46457021-46488136 GCA_022545495.1 Chrysanthemum lavandulifolium | reverse complement strand
CATAGAGTGAAACAAAATATATTTAAGATCATATAAGTGTAAAGTAAAAGCAAGTAGTTGAGCATGTATCTCCCCCAAAGAGTTTATAAAACAATTAAACGAGTAAAAGTGGGGCTACGAACTCACCTGTTGCAATAGTTATGATGACAAAGTGGATGCACAGAAATGAGACGCAACTCTCTAACCGCGACCTATTATGAATGATATGCTCTAATATAAGTCATGAAACAATGTCGTGCATGCAAACTCATATGATATCCATACCACTTGTACATTTGAAAATAATGTTTATCGTTGAAATATATGCTTATGACGTCTCGTCATATTATAAAATACTTTACAAGTATTTACGTCGAAATGATATCCTACGATAATCATTTAGTGATTTATTGTGAAATTATAGCTTTTCGTCGTAAAACAATGTCATTTGACAATTTCATGAAAGTGACTAAACGGCCTTGAAATGCTAGTCGTAAAATGGGTGCACACGAAGTGTTAGGAAACAAACTCAACGGTTTTGGGAAGCTTGTATCATTATCTCAAAGTTTTAGCATTTAAGTTTTCATCCTAGAGGTCTCGATCATGGAGAAAATATAGGTAAAGTATGGTACTTGTGTCCAAAATGTTGTTTAGGGTAACTTTCGAGAAAGTTTGAGTGTCCATATTTTATTCGTTATAACCCGCTTGACCTAACGGTTGAACATTTTGGAAAATAGGCTAGGCGAACTTACTTTTACTAGAAGACATCGTTTCATAAAAGTACTCCATCAATGTTAAAACGACCCTCAACATGGTCATTCGCGGCCATAATGTTTGTCTAATAGAAATATATTAGTTTACGGCAACTTTATTTAAACGCGTGTAATTTAATCGTTACAAGTCCGTTTTCTACGTTTTATATGTCCTTAGCTTCGTATTAAAGTATGTGGAGTTTGATAGACTCCTTGAGATCGTTTTGAGCCTTAGGGTTTAACAATAACATAGACAATATGCAGCGGAATAATAAGAACTTAATATGTTATTGACACAAGGTTTTCATCATTATCTCCCCAATTATATATTGATCAGAATATAACGTGTTACCTAACTGTAACAGGGATCTAAGCCATCTCAGATCTTAGGGATAAACAAAACAAACACTAACCCTAGACGTTTATAGAAACACGTCTAGGTTACATACACACACCTTAATTAGACGTCTACATTGGAAGACTTGTATATATAAAACCTACACCCCATGTCCTCTTTATATACTAGAGAATTAGGGTTTACAAATCTCTACTAAGGACTAAACAATAAATCTTCTTTTGCAAGCAAGTCCTTCCATCTTTTTGTAGATTTATTCTCTTTCTCTTTAAGGCCTTGATGTTTCATTCTTCTATTTACTTTGTCTCATCAAATCCAAGGAACCTAAAACCCAACAAAGTATACTAATATATATTTGATAAGTCGACACATTTTATAACGCTTAAGACTCATTTTTACCGTAAAAGTTGAGAATACATCTTGAATTTTCTAAACAAATAGTTTTCGCCGTTAAACTTAAAATAGCATAATTTCTTCGTTATAACTCCGCTTTAACCCGCTCAAGCCGCCACGCTGCTTTTAAAGTATATTTTCTAAATATCTAGCCCAAATTTTTTGTAAACCTGTCGAGATTTCGAATTCAAAAATATGATCAGACCTTTAAATAAAGTTGTCGAAATGAGTTTTTCTCGCGCAAAACCTATTCTAATCAATTCAAACCAACGCGACTATTCTAATCATACCATACACCTTCTTAGGGTGTCATGGGTTCCTAGACATCACCAAAAGTGATATGTTTCAAGGAGTAATTATAGGATGATAAATATATATTTATAACACTTAAAAACAATAAAAAGTGGTATAGACATCAATATGACTTGCATGTTTTTCTTAAGCATGATGAAATGAACATAATATAAATATGAAAGATGACTATGAACATGAAATGCTTACTAGTTAATTGAAGAGGTTAAATGAACAAGGATTATCCTAAATACCCTAGGTTTTTATTTCAAAACCTTGATTAAGAATATACTAGAGTTGATAATTAAGCTTGATCTTGAAAAATAAATGTTTCTCCTTGATTTCTTGAGTTGGCCGAATATTAGAGAAGAAAAAGAGAGGATTTTAGCTTGTCTTCACCTTTTGAAAAGTACTTGTATGTGTTTTAGATAAGAAACCATTTGTTTATTGTAAATATCTACTACAAATATGCCTAGGTGTACAAGTAAAGATGTAAAATTTTTAGAAAATGGGTGTCATGGTGAAGGTGTCGGCAATCAAAAAAAAGAGAAGCAAAATGTGAATTGTTGATGTAATTTTATATTTGAAGCTTTGTATATTATTTGTTTTGCACATATAGTTTGTTAATTAGTGTAGCGTTAACTAGAAATTGATTTTAATCGAACAAAATAAAATATATTGAAGTCATAAAAATTATAAAAATACTTTTCTTACAAGAATTGAGTGAAATAATAATTATCGAGTAGTATTTACGAAAACCGTCGTAAATATATATACATAACAATTTAGATACAAAATAAATTTAAAACACCGGGTAAACTAATATTATAATTTTTATAGTATTAAAATAAGTATAAAAATATATCAGGATAATTTTTGGAAGTGTCGGATCAATTATCCAAAATAAATGATCGTACGATAGCGTTTATTTAATAAGAAAAGTATATGTTATTGAAATATGCGAACCCTGCATGAACTAATATGCAGATAATGGTCGTAAATATAAATTTTTCTCCGGGAATGAATAGTAAAATTTGAAAAATGACCGGAAATTGAGAATTGTGACATTCTTCCCATGTCAGAGGAATCACGTCCTCGTGATTCAATTAATGATAACTATAGTCCGATCCTCGACAAGGGTTCTAAAATTCATGCTCGTGTATAGTCTAAATGATCATGTCAATGCTCATGCATATATCGACTATATCCCATTCTAAAGACATGCTCTCTTATGGTTAGGTTTGATGAGGCAAACTTTCCCATTCTAGAGCAAAACCCTCAAAAGACTTTTAGGTAACCGATTTTACTTAATCCCACAACTCATCAAACAAGAACCGGCCATACGATTAGGCTAAATCGGTTTAGTAACAACTTGTTTCTAGCTTGAACTTTGCAACTCATCAAACAAGAACTGTCACTCGGATCAAACTGAAACAAGTGGTTCAAGAAAATCTTTCAAAATTTGGCTCGACACGGAAATTACACATATGAGGTTACTACTCCTTCATTGCATGATTCTTCCGAATTAGACATAGGTGATCGGGCTATGTATAATTTAGGAATAACTATGCAATGCTTGGACCAATCGACTCATATGATGTTTAGTGTTAAGTCATGAACCGCATGTATAATGAGTATGCACTTATAATGATATGATGAGATGCTATGATGATGTAATTATAGTCTAGGTCAATGATGCAACCTAGTTCTCTATAACCGATGCTCGATACCAATCACACACCCCAAATTACCTTTCTGATGAATGAAATACCTTGGGAGGACCGTCATAGCATCAAAGTTCTGATTATATCAAAGCGACCTAAAGTGTCGCTTTTGAAAATATCGCTTGATTCATTAAAATAATCGAGTTTACAAACATTAGGTCCCAAAGATTTCCAATATATCAAAACGAGTTTGTTACAATCAAACGATAGTTAAGTGCATAAAATATATATGAGACGCGTCGACACCGCGACTCTATGATAAGTCTACATGCATGCCATGAAGTGAATGCCTTAGATACCGAGATAAAACATGCTAAAAGTGTCAACACAATGGTTGAGTGAGTTCATAGAGTTTGTTTAACAAGTAAAGCTTTTAAAGAGCGCTCATGCAACAAAGGCAAAGTTTTTGGTCAATTAGAATAGTCCACAAAGCAAAGGCATCAGAATCCACCGGCCCAAGTTCCTACCATACAAAACTTGCAACCTGTGTTCACAACCCACCGCCAAAATATGTCTAGTTTATGTTCAAGCACACGTTGTCTAATGAGTTCACAAAGCAAAGGCATTGTAAATCCACTCCGCCCAAGTTCCGCCATACAAAACTTGCAACTTTGTGTGTTCACAACCCATTGCACAAAATATAGTGTGTCTAATAGTCGAGTATAAGATACCATAATAATTCACAATATTGCACCACGTATATAATAGTTCGTGGATGCTCCGTACATGGGAGACTTTGACCGCCCAACAAGTGGAGACCTTTGTCACCGACCACCTGGCGAGAATTATTGAGAACGCTCCACCAATAAGGCGAGACTTTGCACACTCCAATCGATAAGGCGAGAATTATTGAGAACGCTCCACCAATAAGGCGAGACTTTGCACACTCCACCGATAAGGCGAGAATTATCGAGAACGCCCACCAATAAGGCGAGACTTTGCACACTCCACCGATAAGGGAGAATTATTGAGAACGCCCACCAATAAGGCGAGACTTTATAGTGATGCTCGAATATGGGAGACTTTAGGTCAAGGTCATAACACGACGGCTCAATAAGTTCAAACAAGTCATAAGTTTGTATTTAAGTTCAAGAGTTCCGCTCAAAAGTTCGTAATTAAGTTCAAAGATTTAAGTCGAGTTCAAAAGTTCGAAATACCAACGAGCTCGAATAATATCAAAAGGTTCAAGATAGTCAAGCGCTCAAAATCACGCCAAACAAGTTTAAAATATATCAAAAGGGTTCTTTCTGAGTTAAAAGAGTTCAACTATATGTCAAAAGTTCAAATCAAGTCCAAAGTGTTCACTTATATGTTAAAGGGTCCGAATCAATTTAAAAGAGCTCAAATATACATGTCGAAGGGTTCATGTAATACCTGGAATTTCTAAAGTTCACAAAAGACCAAAATACCCCTAAAATCAAAAGTATGAATAACTAATTTAAAGAATACCAAATGAGCTATGTAAATTCAGAAAATTTATAAGAAATACCACATATGATCCAAATAAATTTTAAACACTTTGAAAAGCTAATTTTATAGTTTATAAAATTATAAAATCAGTTTTTGTATTTTATATATATGGCCGAAAATATTAAATTAGTTTTATAAGAGAATTTAATTAAATAAAAGCCCAATATAAATTTATATTATTAAGAGTCCATTTATTTTAAGTCCAATACATTATAAAGCCCACAATAAAAATTATGAATCCTATATAAATACATTATTCGGTTCTTAATAATCCCTAATAACCGATTATTCCCAAACCGACCCCAAAACCCTAAATAATTCGATTTCCAGTTTCCAGAGCTTAAGGCCATTTTTCTTGGACGAGATTTGAGGTAAAGAAGGTGAGAAAAATAGTGTTCGAGTTCCAAAGCTGCTGGTTTGAGCGTGGGTAGTTTTTGGGTCGATTAGGGTTTCGACGAGTGCTAGTTTTTGGTTTCTTTTGTTCTAACGATCCAAGCTCATCAA
The DNA here is from genome assembly GCA_022545495.1 of Chrysanthemum lavandulifolium. Taxonomy (NCBI): domain Eukaryota; kingdom Viridiplantae; phylum Streptophyta; class Magnoliopsida; order Asterales; family Asteraceae; genus Chrysanthemum; species Chrysanthemum lavandulifolium. The sequence goes on along the minus strand of CM040240.1, from coordinate 46,482,668 downwards.
GGGTATGTTCCTAATGTTATTTTTAGTCCTACAAGTCATATATAACACGTAAAAATCAGCCATGCATGTTAAATAAGTCGTATGGAATTAATTTGATTTAAAACCCTAAAAACGTTTAAAATAACGAATGAGCTTATGATAATTTTTAAGACCATGATTTGATTTTTCCAGAAGCTATTACATGTTATAAGACCTGAATAAAATGCATAATTGTGAATTCGAAGCTTGTGTGAATTGTCTTGGGTTTTTCTTGTTCGAAAACGCATAAAAAGGAAAGGTTTTTAAAAGGAACGATTAGGGTTTGCATGAACTAGGGTTTTCTTGTTATCATTAAGGGTAATAAATGAAGTAATAATGATGAGCTAATGATGGATTACATCTAGGTTTAGGGCTTGTACTTGAATTGTACATTATTCGGTTTTTACATAAAAGGTTTGGGTTGGTTTTGTAAATATTGAAACTTAAAGGTTATTTTTGTGAACAGTAAAATAATGGTACTAAACGTATAAAAATAAGTATGGGGGTTAAACGTGTAATTTTGGATATTTAGAGGGCCATTCGAATTGTATTTAACTTAAAGGGGTATGTTTTGTAAATTCTAAAACCTTTGGGCTAAAAGTGTAAAATCTGATAATATAAGGTTAGGTCGTATAATTAAAGATGTTAAGGGTGTAATATGTAATTCTGAGTAATTATGGGTCAACATGTGTAAATGAATTTCGTAAGGACATGCATGAGTTAAGTTAATTTCCGTTTTAGTTTTCATACGTTCTAGGTCAAAGTGGAAATCATTAAAAGAGGTAACATGTAAATTAAATGCGTAATAAGTAATAATAAAAGTATGGAAACCCTAGAACCTAAATAGGGAGTGATTAGGGTTAAAAGCTAAGTGTGTAATTTCGTTATTTCATGTAAGTTATAGATTATGTAAACTATTTTGGAAGAGAGTCTTAAAATCCGTCTTTGACATTTGTAAACCCTATGCTATGAATAATGATCATATAAGCTCTTAAATAAGATAATTATCATATTAAACCCTTAAGTTTACTATTTGTCATTTGCAACCCATAAGTTTGGCAAATTAATGATTAATACCCTAAAACGTTGTAATTCCGTCCGTCACTAAAAATGGGAATAATCTGACAACTCTAAAAGTATTAATGGGATTTATCCGTTATACTAATAAGTATTAAATAAATCATAATCCGTGTAGATTCGTTGGAGGGGACGCGACGTTACATCTTCGTATTCGTTCATTCGTTTGCTTTTCTTCTCATTTGCTTTAAGGTACGGATATTCTGTCTTACTTTAAGACACGTATGTTATCGTACATGTGTTCTGACCTTTTCAGTAGAGGTCCCTCATGTTTTTCCTTCTTCGTCATGTCTCTTATGTTTATTAGGATTTCCAATGCCATTGCTATGAACCCTTCTCGAATGTTCGATCCGTTACTTATCCGAATTATGTTCTAGTGAACTATGCAATATCTAATGTGAACTTATGTTAGGAAGACTTTGATATGTACATTTGTTGAATCCTTCTATATTGGATTATGAACTTATGATTATGAACTTCTGATTTATGAACCTCTGGTTATGAACTTCTGTTTATGAATATATGATATGCCACTATGATATGAACTTATGATTTCTGACTATCTGAATATGAACCTTATGATATGAACTATCTGATGTGTTATCTGTGACCTTTGTGTTGACTATGATCTGTGTTATATCTGAAAATCTGTTTGACTTAAGTTGGTTGATAATAACCAAATATTTAACTAGTCATGGGGGTTCCATGTCCGTATCGTTGATGCACCTCGATATGACTCTAGGGCGAGAGAGTGATGTTCGCCACGCCTCGATGGTGAAGCATATTTGTGAATATGTAGGAAGGGCGATGGATGCATCCTAGATCCGATCCGTTATCCGATATGATTTGTCCGGTGAATGATGTCGCAGTGCACACGCGTCTTCACAAAATCTGGGAGCTAGCTACCCATGTACATTTATTTTCCAAGTTACTTTGGAAGAAGAAAGATATTTTGTTATGATATGTTTGTGAATGTGCTTATGACGTATTTGTTTAAGTGATTATTAGTTGCCACGCTAGATTTAGGATTAATATGTTTAAACATGATTCGTATATCTGATATTATGATTGTTATCGTTACTTGAATGCGTTGATCTGTGAGATGAATGTGCTGGTGTATAATTGAGTGTTTTGAAGGTTAATTATCTGTCTGTATATGTGACCTGCCATGTTAAAACTCTGCTAAGGTTAGAAATTGATCTGAGGACTGTTTAGTTATTATGTCTGCCATGACTTGTCTGATTATTCCGCTGCTATACTATTGCATCAAGAGTATTAAAAGTTGATTAATTGATTTGTATGAATGCCATGTTTATTTACTAGGAAGTGTTTTCCGTTAGCTTTTAGACTTTCTGTTTGGCTTATACGAAATCTGTAAATTTTGATATGTTATGCTTATGGTTGTTCTGACATGTCTGTTTTGTGTCTTTAATGTGCTATGTGATGTCTAACTGTTATGTGGTTGTTTGGATTTCTGTATATTTGTGCTTCCGCAGAATTCTAAAAGATCCTTCGTCATTATTTCATTTTGATTTCAGATTTGTATATTTATTCTGCTTTTAGCTTTTGTTTCGTTATATCCGCTCACTGGGCTTTGTAAGCTCACCGCACTTTTCTTTTCTGCGGCAGGTATTTAGCATTTCAAGATGAGCTTATGGGATAGCTGATCTGGGTTTGAGAGTAGAGCTGAGAGCAAGACTTTACCATAGAGATCTTAGATATATTTTGAAGTTTTAGCTATTTATGTTTTCTTTTTGGATATTTTGTAAAGGTTTCCGTTTTTGTATAGTATTTAAAGTTCTGATATGAAACCGTATTGTGATATCTTTACCCTTGTCGGGTCGGGGTGTTACAGTTCAAAATCAAGGAAAGTGATTCAAATAATAGCGTTCATAACATAGTGATCAAATTAGTTCGGGCATAATCTACTTACGCGCACATAGAGTGAAACAAAAGATATTTAAGATCATATAAGTGTAAAGTAAAAGCAAGTAGTTGAGCATGTATCTCCCCCAAAGAGTTTATAAAACAATTAAACGAGTAAAAGTGGGGCTACGAACTCACCTGTTGCAATAGTTATGATGACAAAGTGGATGCACGTAAATGAGACGCAACTCTAACCGCGACCTATTATGAATGATATGCTCTAATATAAGTCATGAAACAATGTCGTGCATGCAAACTCATATGATATCCATACCACTTGTACATTTGAAAATAATGTTTATCGTTGAAATATATGCTTATGACGCCTCGTCATATTATAAAATACTTTACAAGTATTTACGCCGAAATGATATCCTACGATAATCATTTAGTGATTTATTGTGAAATTATAGCTTTTGTCAGAAACAATGTCATTTGACAATTTCATGAAAGTGACTAAACGGCCTTGAAATGCTAGTCGTAAAATGGTGCACATCGAGTGTTAGGAAACAAACTCAACGGTTTTGGGAAGCTTGTATCATTATCTCAAAGTTTTAGCATTTAAGTTTTCATCCTAGAGGTCTCGATCATGGAGAAAAATATAGGTAAAGTATGGTACTTGTGTCCAAAATGTTGTTTAGGGTAACTTTCAGCAAAGTTTGAGTGTCCATATTTTATTCGTTACAACTCCGCTTGACGAACGGTTTGTTATTATATGTTACTTGCTATATGTATGTTATCTGTATGTGGTATGTTATGATATTAGTTATGTGTTTTGTCATGACTCGAGACCGAATATAGTGACAATAAGAACTTGTTATGTGATGCAAGTATTATGACGCCTGATCAACGTAATAATACCGAGATCATATAATCTGAACTTATTGAAGGTATACGACGTCTGGGAAATGCCTGTGATTGATGTGTGTATAGACTTTGACTAGTATCTGTTATTTGGTGCTTCTCATGTTCGTTTGAATTCCGTACCTATTTGTGAGATTTCGTCGATATTTGTTACATGTAAGTCTTGTACGTTTGGAATCCGAAGTTGTTATGATCTGTACGAACCTATAGATTGCTATGACCACCTTAACTTTATATGTCTCCCCATATTTCTGCGACTATTGAGGCCGATAGGATTTATGTAAAACCCGAAAATCTAAAACCTATATAAAGACTAAAATACCCTTGGAACCAAGAATAATAAAAATACGTAAAACACGTTTATAATAAAGTACGAAATTTAAAAACCTAATAAATAAAACTTAACGAATATAATTTCGTGAATGACTTTGGTACGACGAAGGACGTAAATGTTTCGCTAATAAGTTGGGCCGTTTGTTTGTTTATTGGACTCGTGTTTTTGCTTTGTGTTTGCGCCAAGCCTAAGCCCAAGAGGGTGATTGTTTGTGTTCGTGTGAGCCAAGGAGAAGGGCCGAAACCCATGTGATGTTTGTGGGTGTGTTCGGTTGGACCCAAGCCAACCCAAACCCAATCACTTTCCTATTTTAAATAAAGTTGTCGAAATGAGTTTTTCTCGCGCAAAACCTATTTTAATCAATTCAAACCAACGCCGAAGCTATTCTAATCATACCATACACCTTCTTAGGGTGTCATGGGTTCCTAGACATCACCAAAAGTGATATGTTTCAAGGAGTAATTATAGGATGATAAATATATATTTATAACACTTAAAAACAATAAAAAGTGGTATAGACATCAATATGACTTGCATGTTTTTCTTAAGCATGATGAAATGAACATAATATAAATATGAAAGATGACTATGAACATGAAATGCTTACTAGTTACTTGATGAGGTTAAATGAACAAGGATTATCCTAAATACCCTAGGTTTTTATTTCAAAACATTGATTAAGAGTATACTAGAGTTGATAATTAAGCTTGATCTTGAAAAATAAATGTTTCTCCTTAATTTCTTGAGTTGGCCGAATATTAGAGAAGAAAAAAAGAGGATTTTAGCTTGTCTTCACCTTTTGAAAAGTACTTGTATGTGTTTTAGATAAGAAACCATTTGTTTATTGTAAATATCTACTACAAATATGCCTAGGTGTACAAGTAAAGATGTAAAATTTTTTAGAAAATGGTGTGTCATGGTGAAGGTGTCGGCAATCAAAAAAAAAGAGAAGCAAAATGTGAATTGTTGATGTAATTTTATATTTGAAGCTTTGTATATTATTTGTTTTGCACATATAGTTTGTTAATTAGTGTAGCGTTAACTAGAAATTGATTTTTAACTGAACAAAATAAAATATATTGAAGTCATAAAAATTATAAAAATACTTTTCTTACAAGAATTGAGTGAAATAATAATTATCGAGTAGTATTTACGAAAACCGTCGTAAATATATATACATAACAATTTAGATACAAAATAAATTTAAAACACCGGGTAAACTAATATTATAATTTTTATAGTATTAAAATGAGTATAAAAATATATCAAGATAATTTTTGGAAGTGTCGGATCAATTATCCAAAATAAATGATCGTACGATAGCGTTTATTTAATAAGAAAAGTATACGTTATTGAAATATGCGAACCCTGCATGAACTAATATGCAGATAATGGTCGAATATAAATTTTCTCCTGAATGAATAGTAAAATTTGAAAATGACCGAAATCGGAATCATGACACATTGATTTCATTCTTCTATTTTACACCCCCAAATCAAACGGGTCCTGTTTTTTTCCTTAAACTTAAAAGTTCTTAAATTTGAGTAATATGTAAATCCTATAATATTTTTGATTAAAAATGATAACAAAATCCACCACTAAATTAATATTTTAAATATTATTTAATCCTCAAACTTTTATCGTTTTGTATAAGTATTCGTCTAGTCATTTATCAAATATTAACACCTGTTTTTCTAGCAAAACAAACTTTTTGTTGTCTATATAAGAAAACTACATACGCTATACCAAATCTTTGGGAAACAAATCCACAAAACATATTTAAATTTCATTTAATCATAATAGATAGGAAAAACTCCCGATAGACGCTTAACCATCGTCTATCACTAACTATTGCTTTTCTTGAGTTGTAGTATCGTGCGAGTACTCGGCTAGTAATGATAATAATAATAGGTTTAAGTTTACATAAACTTACACACGTAATGCCTTCTAATATTGTTAAAAATGAGGTTATTATTATTATTATTATTATTATTATTATTATTATAAAACATCACTTCATTAAAATCAAAAGTACATTTTCCCTAGTTGATTATAAAGAGTTATCATTGTTTTCAACTGTCTCGAAAGTCAAAACAATGTTGCAAGGATAATGTTATTAGGGGTGTCAATTGGGTCGGGTTCGAGTTAATTCATGTAAAGTCAAAGTCGGATCGAAACAAAAAAATAATATACCCGAACCCGACTCTATTTGAACTCTGATTAGTAGCGTTCAGGTTAAATCTGGTGGAGTCAAGTCGGGTTCAGGTTTGTGCCATTTTTAAAATCATATAATTTTATTTCTTATACTTAGTAGTTAAATTCTTAAACAACTAAAAGACATGTATAAATCACATAATTTTTTTTGTTGCATTTGTTTGTTATGATTGTTGTAAATTTGCAATTGGCAAATGTATAAATATTAAAGAACCACAAATATTATGCACAACTTTTAAGTTGTAACCATCCAAATGCATGCAATTATGCATGGTAACAAGCTAACAATCCTATAAAATGTATCTATAAGGCTGGCCATAGTGGTCGGTTGGCCATGATCGGTCGACCTCGGTCATGGTCGGTCGAGCCCACTGTGGCATGTTCGGTCATAGTCGGTTGTAGCATCACGAGGCTCGAACTAGTTCGGATTGACAAGTGACAACCTCAACACACACATAATTCCAAATATTGTACTGTTTGGCCAAAAAAAAAAAAAAAAAAACGACTAGGTCACCACGGTAGCAACTAAGTCATCGTCAAGTTGTTGGAGAGAGAAAGCTGATGTAGCACAGGTGACCCATGTCTCCATTATAGCCTAACTAGTTACTAAATGAAAATTTAAATTGCATTTGTTTCTTGGAGACTTGCATACTACAAGTCTTAATTGCAGACTTGAACAAATTGCAACTTGCAACTTGCATCAGTAGGCTACCATGACTTGACAAAAGAATAAAATAATTATGCTAAGAACATTAGTAATAGTGGAATGACTGGTTCTTGATTCTTTGGAATTGAAAATGATATGTTTCATTATTTGTGACACCAAAAATTAGATGGGAAATGGGCCAAAGTACATGGACCATTTGACTTGGGCATTTAGGCAAAGTTTATATGGGAAAATTGTAAAAATAAAATATTAAAATAAAAATAAAAAATAAAATAATAAAAATAAAATAATAAAATAAAATAAAATAATCTTATTGTTATCAAAAAAAAAATAACCGAACAAACCGAACCGGGTTGACCCGAACCCAGATAGGCAAAAAGTATTTTAAACTCGACACTCGATTCTATTTCATATTCGGGTTGACCGAGTCCGGTCGGGTCGGTCGGGATTTATGACACCCCTAGCTGCTATCATATATAGTTAGATCTCTTATATATGTCACTCAACCATACAAAAGTCAAAAGAAATCCTTTGATATTCAGCTTAAACATAATCATGCTAGCTTCTGAATGAAATAACACTTCTGTGATATTTTTAACCTGGAAAAAAATACACCGAGGCGATAAATCATCACAAAGACATTGAAGTAGAACCCGAATACCCGATATGTTATACTTGCACAGTAATATTATCACAAAAATCGAACATAAAATATCCGAACTCAGGTGCAACAATTTACCATATCATGATCCAGTTCTCGAATACATCACAGAATCTATCATTAGCTTCACACAAAGGCATATCTCTATAAGCTACTACACGGCCGTAAAAGAGAAGGAAAATCACAACGCAATTTTACTGACTGAAACCATTTCCACTACAACATCCAAATTAATAAAAGATCCAAAAAAATCTTTCTGCTGAAACCTAACATACAATCTATTTTACACCATTGCAAAAACTCAAAAAACCAACCAGCGAAAATACAGAACAGCATTGTCATAATCAATCCCAACTGTGAATTAAAGATTACAGTAACTTGAATCCAAATGCATTAAAATGGCCGATATATAACCTAAACTCCATGTTGAATATTAATCCTTACCATTGGTGATGCTCGTGTGGACGCCAAGAGAATTCTTGAAAGTCGCAACTCATTCTTCTTGTGAACACTGTTCCAGAGAAATATATTCGCCTTCTTTAGCACAGGTGACTTTGCGAGTATAAGCTTTATAAAAGCCAGCTCATCCTTCTCACCAGACACATGCATAATCTCAAATTCGTTCAAGTGCTCCAACCACAAATCCGAACAATCTTTAAGCGTAAAAGAGCACGTTTCAGGTTCAGGCCTACCGCAGTCATAAATCTGGAAGAAGCAACAGTAATAATTGTGCAAGTGTAGTTTGGCATGTAAATTTATACAAATAGGATACAGAATCTAAGTTACCCGTATCTTTAGTTTCCTCAGGTTCGGTGAGCTTCTCATCAAAAGAGGAAGAAGAGCTACCCTAAATTTTAAATCGAAACCCGTATGACCAACATACACGTATTTTAGGTGGACTAACGCAGTTGGAAGCTTTACTGGAACTTCATCCCAAGAAAATGCTAGAACCAGAGCCAATAAAAAGATTTAACTATAAGAATAAAAATATATCCAAAAATAAAAATAAAAAGATTATATACGATGTGGATGATATTACCGTAACAGTCCAAGGATAAATACACAGATTTTCACCAAAGGCAAAAGCTCGAAAAAATTGGTAATTGTAGAATTGCTAATGCCAATATCTTCCATCAATTCAATATCAATCTGCACTAACTTAAAATACTCTGATAAATAAGGAAACATACATTAAAATAGCCACTTTACAAATGGTTTTTCTAGCAAAATGTCATGTTAAATTGAGTTTTTACCAATATGACCACCATTTATGCAAACTTATTTAGCGAGCTATTTCTCCTTTCCTTTTATGTAATGTGCATCTTGGAATCATTTTTCCCAAAATTATGCAAGCAAAACAAATTTAGCTAAAGTTAAGGCACTTCACAGCAATAATTTAAGAACTTACCAGAGTCACGTTCTTAAGTAATGGAGAATTTGATAGGAGATGTAGAAGTGTGTCTTCTGAAATAAGTATAAATTCCATGTATAAGGTTGTAAGGCTGCCAAATCCGGTGAACGATGGTTGATGGAGAAGATCGCACTGATTGAGATATAGCTCTGTTAAGTGATGCAGCGAGAAGAAAGATAAAGGTAACCTATAGTCCCAAGGTGTGTCAAGTGATAACTTCTTCACACTATTGTTCCTCACCAAATGAAATATTATATGATCAATCTCAACACACGTCTTATCTGCGCGAATTTTAAGACTGAACTCATGTATGGGACCCATGTGCTTAAGTAGAACTTGGTATATAGCATAGAATAGTTTACATCTCCTTGTCATCCCTTTCCTTTGACTTTGTATGTCGAACGTTTGCTCAAGTATAGAGAGATCATTCTCACTGGTTGATACTTCAAACGTATCTTCATTAAACACAAGTTTCGGTATACTGATCCAGTGGTACCTCCATTCCTTAGATAGGATACTTGTTCTTGCTGCCTCTTGAATCGGTATAAGACATAAGATGGTTTCTATAACGGTTGAAGGAAGGTTGCTAATCCTATCCATATTATAATATTCTTGTTGGACCGATACAGAATAGTGCTGCAAAATTAGTAAATCAAAAGATCAATTTAAGATGAACTTCGGTCGATATACTTCTGCTAATGATATATACCGGGACAAATGATCAATTAGGATATGCAGAACCATGAACACAATCAATAAAATTATTGCAACTATGGACAGTAATAAAGAATTAAAAATGCAATGAAACCAATAAAACAAAGGAGATATAAAATTCATTCATATTGACAACAACATATACCTAAAGATGGTAATCCAGGAAAGATTACCGACACAATATATACTGTTGAAATGCTATCCAAGTAAAAAAAAAGGTATGTTCTTTATGCAAATTTAATGATTCGCATAATCACTTATTCTTCTTGCGTGACTTTTATTGGATTCTTTCAAGATGTCAAAAGATCAAGTGGCTATTAGATTGAAGTTAGTAGGCTCAAAAGTCTGCAATTCTGCTTATTTTGCTCAAGTGGCTACTGTTTGGAGGGTGAATGTGCAAGTTCAAGGGAAGAAAAAGTAGAACTGTTGCTGCTTTTTTTTGGTATACGCCTGCAATTGTTCTTCTACTGCTACTGAATGTTCCAAAGGTGGCTGTTGTTTTTATTTTGGCTTTTAACTTGTCAAGTATGTCTGTTTGGTAGCGACTTATAAAATAACTTTTAGTATAAATTTTCCTTTATCCGTTGAACTTTTCAGTTTCCTTAAGGGGATTGTCCCTTTGAAATCTGATGTGCTTGTAACAACATCCTTTGACTATACATACACGTTCACAAATTTAAACCAACAAAGAGTGAAAACCTAAAGCATAAAACAACATATAAAACAAATCTAACAATACAAATTGCTGTATTTAGGTAAAGCAATCAAAAGGCTGAATTGAATAACGTGTGCTCAAGTACAAAAGAACCGTACCCTGTACACTCAACTCTAAGGTGGCGCTTGGTTTGCAATCAGGAATAACTATGGGTACGAGTTTCATTATAGTATCGACTGTTTATATCAAAATATTTCTATTCGCGGTTCCTACTATTCTTTTGGGTTTGTTATTGCATTTCAAGATGTATATGTCATTGCATTTAGAATTTTAGACACATAGCCTTCCTTTAATAATCTAGTAACTTGGGCAGAGTGAGATGTACGGGGCGTAACTGTGGCATCATATCCCCGTGACCGAGGTATCCCCTTGTGTATAATGCTATTTTCCAAAATTCATCTATCTATTTTTTCACTTTGAGTAAATATTAACTAGTAGTTTATATACTTTATATTTCCTAATAAGCTCAATCCACTTTTTGGCTTATTTTGAAACTTGTGACTTTATATAATAAACAACTTAAATAAGGCCATAAGTCCCAAAATAAGCCAAAATAATAAGGCAACATATAAGCTCATAAATAAGCTTAACCAAACACCCCCTTATCATGTTAATCCTAACCAAAAAGGTTTTCCTAAATAGAGCCTAATTTGACAGTAACAAAATTCTAATTTCCCCTAAATCAACACTACATATAATAAGATATGACAGCAACAATCGGATAAAAGAATAACAATGAGGTGAATACTGAAATCAGAATTGTAAAATGTACTTACTTATTATTGAACCCCTTTTAAACTCTGCCGATGAAAATGGTTTTTTTTAGGGCTTGGTGAGTGGCGTCTCAAAAGAGAGGGAAATGGCGTTGCAAGCCTCAGGGGCGTCAAGGGTAGGGATGGAAAAAACCAGAACCAGACGGGAAACCAAACCCGAACTTATTGGGGGCATGCTTATCGAGTTTGGAGCGGGTGCCGCGCTTTAACGGATTCTTATCGGGTTTGAGCGATGACAAGCACACAATCCCGCCCAAATATATATATATACTTTATACATAAATTTTGTGATAGATTTACATACTAAATATAATTCTTTAATTTTGTTAGTTTTTATCCTTCGCGATATTTCAAACCGTGATCATGTGTTTTCTTTTCACACATATTATTCTATAAAGTTATGATTTATTCCAATGATTAATAAATTATTAATGGGTTTTGATTCTTCAAGTTATTCCATATAATCATATTGTTGATAGTGTAAATATAAGAATAAACGAGCAACACGAGATGATGGAATCGCGCTAAAAAAACAACCCGATAAGACCCCAATGGGGAATGGGGCGGGTTTGGGGATTATCCCGCCCCAACGGGCGCCTGATAAGATCCTCAATGGGATTGGGCGGGTTTGGGATGATTACATTATCGGGCCGGGATGGGATACCACCTACCCATTGTCATTCCTAGTCAGTGGGGTAAATTGGCTACCGCCAAGTCAACATGGTTTTTTATTAGAAAAAATATTTTTTTTTTAACCAGTTCGACCATTCAAATCGGGTCAACCGGTTCGACCATCGAATCAGCCCGAATTTTTATAAAAAAATGAAAAAAACTAAATCTGGCGAGGTTTCGAAAACCGGATTGACCCGAGTCACTTAAAACCCGGCGAGTCTAACCGGTTGACCCGTTTTCAAAAAACCTATTTTTTACCCTTTTTGAAAACCTACTTTTTTACCCGTTCAACTGATTAACCCGATCTGGTCAACCCGGGTTGTAAAACATTAGTTATAACACAATTTTTTTCACAAGGTTTAAGCTGCTCACAACTAGGTGTCATTTGTTTGTTTCTTTAGAAAAACATTTTTTTTCTTCTTTTTACTTTTTTTTGTGTGCGTACAAAGTTATTTGTTTGTTTTTTCAGATACAAGCGTTTCTTTTTATTTATTACTTTTTCAAAAATTAGACATAAACTTTTATTTCTTCAACACAATCTCTATCTATTTCTTTTTTATTCTTTTTTCTTCAAAAGCATAAAAATAAACGGTCTTCTTTCTCACAGAAGAATACTTTAAATATATCTCATCTTCTATAAATGGTTTATAGATGAAGATGTAAAACTTTTGAAAAACAAATTCCATGAGTGTTGCATCGGTATTAACAGACCTTTTTAAAAAGCGAGTCTCAAGTAATGTTCAATTGTTTCATGCCGGAAGTTGGGGATTTGACGCCGAAGACCGACTCTAAAGTTGCGGCTTACACAATTCTTAATAGTTGTAACTTTGTATTCGCTTATAAATTATGGCCTTATTTCAATATGCTTCTATTGATTTTATCATGTTTAGTTTTTGACAAGCTCACAAGCTCAAGTTTAGTTTCTATGCACAACAAAACAAATGTAATTTAGTAATACAATAATAAGGATATGTAGACAATAATAAGGATATGTGGTTCTGGGAGTATGCGGAGATCTCTAGGGGTTGTAACGCTTCGTTCATCACCATTATTCCTAAAGTAAAAGACCCTATTGGCTTGGGAGATTTTCGTCCCATTAGCCTTATAGGTTGTTATTATAAAATTATTACAAAAATTTAGCATAAAGGGTTAAACGTGTGGTAGGGGAAGTACAAAACGCGTTTATTAAAGGTAGATACATTCTTGATGGGGTCCTCATAGCAAATGAGACAATGACATATCTGAAACGAATGAAGGAAAAGAGTCTAATCTTTAAAGTGGACTTCGAAAAGGCTTATGATAGTATTAACTGGAGTTTTCTTTTGAGCACTATGAAGAGGATGGGATTCGGGGATAAGTGGTGTAAGTGGTAGAGGCGTGTCTTAAATCGTCTTCAATGTCCATTCTCGTTAATGGTTCTCCATCGGAGGAATTCGGGATCGAGAGGGGTGTACGTCAAGGCGACCCGTTATCACCTTTTTTATTCATTCTCGCAGCGGAAGGTCTAAATGCCATTATGAATGAAGCGGTTGAAAAGGGCATTTTTAGAGGAGTTAAGGTTGGGTTGAATCAGATCACGGTTTCTCATTTACAATATGCGGATGATACTATTTTCTTTGGCGAATGGAACAAAGAGAATGCTAAGTATCTTATGTGTATTCTTAGATGTTTCGAAGAGGTGTCGGGATTACGGGTAAATTATGATAAAAGTAAATTATACGGTTTGGGAATTAACGAAGTAGAATTGGGGGCTATGGCGAATTGGATGGGATGTGATATTGGAGAATTTCCGTTCACTTATTTGGGTCTACCAATTGGCGAGAATATGAGTCGGGTGAATGCATGGAAACCTGTGGTAGAAAAATTCAAGAATCAGTTGGCCAGGTGGAAAGCTAAAACGATGTCGTTCGGGGGTCGTTTAACATTGGTAATATTGGTTCTCGGTAGCTTGCCATTGTATTATTTTTCGATGTTCCGTGTGCCTTTGAGTGTTATAAAAACTCTTGAGAGAATTAGAAAAAACTTTTTTTGGGGTGGGATTGGGGAAGGTAAAAAACTTTCTTGGGTTAAATGGGATACAATTCTCGCTTCATTTGGGGATGGGGGTTTAAACGTGGGTCTCTTAGGGCAAAAAACTTGGCGTTATTAGGAAAATGGTGGTGTAGATTTAAGAAGGAAGGTGAGGGGTTGTGGGTTAGGATTATTAAAAGTATACATGGAGCGGGTGGGGGTTTAGGGGGTAGGTTCGATGGGGATGGGGTTTTGTCGAGGGGGGGTAGGGGGTGTGGGACGATATTGCGAAAATTGGTGTGGAGATTGACGGGTTAGGTATTGATTTTTCTTCATCTTGTGTGGGGGTGTTGGGGGATGGGAGGGATATTAGGTTTTGGGTTGATAGATGGGCGGATAGTAGAAGACTTTGTGACATATTCTCTAGACTTTTTCATTTAGATTGTAGAAAGGATGGTAGTGTTATGGATAAGGGTTCTTGGGTAAATAATGAGTGGGTTTGGGTTTGGGAATGGAGTAGAAATATTAGTGGTAGGGCATGTAAGGAATTTGATGATTTAGTTGAGGTTTTGCGGAATGTGGTTGTTTCAAATGATTGTAGGGATAGATGGAGGTGGACGCTCGGTGAAGATGGCGAGTTCAAAGTCAAAGATCTTACATGTTTGATCGAGGAGAAGATTCTACAAGTGGAAAGTGGCGGTCAAGATATGCTTTGGAACAAGTTGGTGCCTAAGAAAGTCGACATCTTCGTATGGAGAGCTCTTAAAGGGAGACTTCTGGTTCGTGTGGAACTTGATAGGCGAGGCATTGATTTAGACTCTGTGCTTTGCGTGCATTGTGATGATAGTGTGGAAACATGCACTCATTGTCTTGTTACTTGTGGCCTTGCAATGAGTGTATGGACCAAGTTATTTCATTGGTGGAAGGTGGGGAATGTTAACGTTTTGTCAGTATTGAAGATCTTTTCTCACATAATGGAAATGTTAATGTTCCCTCCCATCTAGCTTTAATTTGGCAAGCGACAATTTGGATTTCCGGATACTTCATTTGGAAAGAAAGAAACGCTCGTGTGTTCGGTAATAAAACTTCAAGCACTAATAAGATTATCCAAGACATTCAACTCAAATGCTTTGAATGGATAGTGAGAAGATCAAAGAAATGTAAAGGGATAGATTGGCAACAATGGTTACGGGACCCTCGGAATATTAAGCTTCTATAATGGTAATTTTTGGGTGAGATATTGCAACATTCTGGTTTGAACAATTTGTGAGATCGGGCCATCTGGTTTTATTGAGGAAAGTTTCGTGTGGAAATAGGTGGTGGTCGCAACATCGGTTCCTTCTATAGTATCCGATATGGTTTGTCTCGCACAATCAAGGGCCCAAGGTCATATTTTTAACATATTGTGTTCGCTCGCTTGTAATGTTTATTTTGAAGTTTGTGTAAGGTGGTTTGGTCGCTCCTTTACATTGTTGTCTATTCTAATTGGGAATAATCATTCTCGATTGGTTTAGTCCTCGTGATATGGAGTACCATCCATTTTGTTTGCATTTAGTTTAATCCTCATTGTGAGGTTTAGTGAGTAGGTTTGGATTGTATGTTTTAGTTTGTTTCTTTTGGGTCTCATTCTCTTTTAACTATCTTGTTTAATTGAGATGGATGCCTTGTTTTGTATCTCGGTTTTTGTTTTGGTCCTTATATATGTTGCCTTTCTTAAAAAAAAAAAAAGGTTAACAAAATAATAATACAAAAATTGTCAAAACATGAAGATTTGATATTTTATTGGAAAAATACAAGAAGAAATGTCGTCGTTACTTGGTTTCACTCACATCATCAAATTCATCCATCTTTGAATTATTCAAAGTACAGTTAATACAAGAATGATAATTAGTACAAAACCTTATACGTTTTTGGTTCCAGACCACTTGTTTCTAGTCAACGCACACCATGTATTAAATAATCGTAATCCAAAATTAAGTTAGGACTTAGGAGGGCAATGGCATACATCGTGTGCTTCATATGTACCGCACCTTCACCTTTTGAATACTTGTATTGTGGTCTACTAGTTTACGATTGTTGTTTATTTTATCTTTTACATGGAGGGAGTTCAACAAAGGTTAAAGAAAATCAAAAATCAAATGGAGTGATTATAGCACTTATTTTTTTCGCTTTACATTAGAATATTCATTTTTCATCTTTTTTAGTAAACTAAAATATTTTGCAAACGATAACTTGTTAAGTGACAAAAACTATATCACCACAACCCAATTTTTTTTTTTTTTCTTTTTTTTAAGATGGTCATTTCGATATACTTTCGAAAAATTTATTTTCTTTGCTTTTCTTTTTTTATAAGTATTGAATATTGCACGATACAAAATCACTTATGATTTGTTATATAAGTTTAAAAGTTCAAATCACAAATAATATTTGATTTCACAAAATCATACGTGATTTAAAATAACAAATTGCATGTGATTTATATTGCGTAAATTTCATTAGATAAAAAAAACACGAAAATAAAGTTCGTCAAAAAAATATCAAACAACCCCTCTAATGAAAGATGATTTTATGTCCTATATGATGGTATAATTAGTTTTCATTAACGATCAACGATTTATGAGCTATTTAATTCTTTTCAAAAAAGAATATAAACGGATTTTTCATTTTTATATTGAAATATGAGCTTTTAACATTTGATCTTTTATATATTTATTTAATTTTTTTTTATCTTTGTTGAACAACTCTGTAACTAAATTGGCCCAATGAGTTGATAGGTTGAGAAAGTAAGATTTAACTAGTTCAAATCACAAAACCATATACTAATAATAAAATGCAAAAATATGCATGAATATATATAAACTTCAATAAAAAATCAAAAATCAAAATTAAAGCATGAGCTCCATTTGATTATTCGCCAACTAAGAGCAAGTGTAGTGGTGATTGCATCCACCACCATTATCTTAGCATTCACTTCCTTTATCGAATCAACCATCAAATAGTCGTAGTGATGACCACCAAATATATCATACCAACATAACTATTAAACTCAACTACACCCCATGATACACTCACACAAACATATAAACAAACAAAAAGTTTCAGTTAAGCTTGCGACCAATACACCTGTAAAATTTTATGAACGTGGTTGGTGTCACACCCCCAAATTACCTGTTTTACAGCGGAATGGAATACCTTGGGGAGGACTGTCATAGCATCAAAGTTGCAGTTATATCGAACGACCTAAAGTGTCATTTTGAAAATATCGTTTGATTAAGTAAAATAATCAGAGTTTACAAAACATAGGTTCCAAAAGATTTCCAATATACCAAAATGAGTTTGTTACAATCAAACGATAGTTAAGTGCATAAAATATATGTGAGACGCGTCGACACCGCGACTCTATGATAAGTCCACATGCATGCCATGAAGTGAATGCCTTAAATACCTGAGATAAAACATGCTAAAAAGTGTCAACACAATGGTTGAGTGAGTTCATAGAGTTTGGTTGAATTGTAAAGCCTTTAAAGAATGTTCATGCAAAGAAAGGAAAAGTTTTGGTCATATAGAATAGTCCACAAAGCAAAGGCATTGCAAATCCACTCGGCCCAAGTTCCGCCCATACAAAACTTGCAACCTGTGTGTTCACAACCCAACGCCAAAAGTAGTATGTCTAGAAGTCAAGTGCACGTTATCATAATAGTTCACAAAGCAAAGGCATTGTAATCCACCGGCCCAAGTTCCGCCCATACAAAACTTGCAACCCGTGTGTTCACAACCCATTGCACAAAATATAGTGTGTCTAGTAGTCGAGTATAAGATACCATAATAATTGTGGATGCTCCGAACATGGGAGACTTTGCACCGTCCGACAAGGGAGACTCCTTTGTCACCGACCACCTAGGCGAGAATTATCGAGAACACTCCACCATTAAGGCGAGAATTATGAGAACACTCCACCGACAAGGCGAGAATTTATAGTGATGCTCAGAACATGGGAGACTTTATAGTGATGTCTGATCATAGGAGACTTTATAGTGATGCTCGATCATAGGAGACTTTATAGTGATGTCCGATCATAGGAGACTTTAGGTCAAGGTCATAACACGTCCGGTTCAATAAGTTCAAACAAGTCATAAGTTTGTATTTAAATTCAAGGGTTCCATTCAAAGGTTCGTAATTAAGTTCAAAGATTTAAGTCGAGTTCAAAGTTCAAAACACCAAAGAGCTCGAATAATATCAAAAGGTTCAAGATAGTCAAGCTGCTCAAAATCACGTCAAACAAGTTTAAAATATATCAAAAGGGTCCTTTACAAAGTTAAAAGAGTTCAACTATATGTCAAAAGTTCAAATCAAGTCCAAAGTCTTCACTTATATGTTAAAGGGTCCAAATCAATTTAAAAGAGCTCAATTATACATGTCGAAGGGTTCTAAATCAAGGAAAGTGTTTCAACTAATAGCTCATAACATAGTGATCAATTTAGTTCGGCATAATCTACTTACGCACACATAGAGTGAAACAAAAGATATTTAAGTTCATATAAATGTAAAGTAAAGCAAGTAGTTGAGCATGTATCTCCAAGAGTTTATAAAACAATTAAACGAGTAAAAGTGGGGCTACGAACTCACCGTTGCAATAGTTACGATGACAAAGTGGATGCATGTAAATGAGATGCAACTCTAACCATGACCTATTATGAATGATATGATCTAATATAAGTCATGAAACAATGTCGCATGCAAACTCATATGATATCCATACCACTTGTACATTTGAAAATAAAGTTTATTGTCGAAAATAAGTTTATAACGCCTTATCAAGTTATAAATTACTTTACAAGTACTTACGCCGAAATGATATCCTACGATAATCATTTAGTGATTTATTAAGAAATTATAGTTTTTCGTCGTAAAACAATATAATTTGACAATTCATGAAAGTGACTAAATGTCCTCGAAAAGCTAGTCGTAAAATAGTGAATATCGAGTGTTAGAAAACAAACTCAATGGTTTTTGGAAAGCTTGTAACATTATCTCAAAGTCTTAGCTTTTGAATTTTCATCATAGAGGTCTCGATCATGGAGAAAATTATAGGTGAAGTAGGGTACTTGTACCAAAATATTGTTTAAGGGTAACTTTCGGCAAAGTTTGACTGACCGTATTTTATTCGTTACAACTCCGTTTGACGAACGGTTGAACATTTTGGAAAATATGCTAGGCGAACTTACTTTTACTAGAAGACATCATTTTATAAAAAGTACTCAATCGATGTTAAAAACGACCCTCAACATGGTCATTCGCGGCCGTAAATTTTTGGCTATTAGAAAATATATTAGTTATGCTTATATGAAATAGTTACGACAACCTTGTTTAAACGCGTGTAATTTAGTCGTTACAAGTCCGTTTTCTACGTTTTATATGTCCTTAACTTCGTGTTAAAGTATACTAATATATTTTTGATAAATAGACTCATTTAGATAACGCTTAAGACTCATTTTGACTCGTAAAAGTTTGGGACATCATGTCTGAAATTTTCCGAATATAGTTTTCGCCGTTAAACTTGAAAATAGCATAACTTCTTCGTTATAACTCCGTTTTAACCCATTCAAGCGCCACGCTGCTTTTAAAGTATATTTTCTGAATATCTAGCCCAAAATATTTTTCAAACTGCCGAAAATTCCAGAATTAGCAAAAATGATCAGACCCTTATATATTGTTGTCGAAATGGATTTTTCTCGCGTAATACTTATTCTAACCACTTCAAACCAACGCCAAAGCTATTCTAAACCTACCATACACCTTCTTAGGGTGCCATGGGTTCCTAGACATCATCAAAAATGATATGTTTCAAGGGATAATTATAAGATGATATATATTCATTAATAGTACTTAAAAACAAATAAAGTGGTATAGATAACCATATAACTTGCATGTTTTTCTCAAGCATGATAAAATAACCAAAATATGAATATGAAAAATAAAAAAAAATGATCATGAAATGCTTACTAGTGTAGTGATGAGGTTTAAAGAACAAGGTTTTTCCTAATACCCTAGGTTTTTATTTCAAAACCTTGATTAAGAGTATGCTAGTGTATATTTTAGCTTGATCTTTGAAAAGTTTTTGCCTTTCTTCTTACTCTTATTCCTTGGTCGGTTTTAGAAGATGGAAATGGGAGTGATATTTTCTTTTACACCTTAAGTTGTGTGTAAGTATGTATATAATTTATATATAATTAAAATAATCAATACAAGACAAGTCTAGCATAGCTAGTTAAGATTTTGTCAAAGTTTTGTTGAGTCATGCTCTTAATGTCGACTAGAATGAAAAAGAAAATTTGATGATGCATTTTGTTTAAGTAGTGTATAAATGTTTAAGTAATATTTGGTAATTTGTGAGTTTAAATAAGCATTTAGGGTAGCGTTAGCTATAAATAAATTTTAACGGAGCAAAATAAAATAGTTCAAGTCATAAAAATTATAAAAATACATTTCTTACAAAATTTAGTGGAATAATAATTATCGAGTAGTATTTTTAAAACCGTCAGAATTATATAAATATAACAATTTATATACAAAATAAATTTAAAACACCGGTAAACTAATAATATTATTTTTATAATCTTAATATGAGAATAAAATATATCGAATAATTTTTGGAAGTGTCGGATCAAATGTTCAAAATAAATAATTAAGCGATAGCGTTTATTTAATAGGAAAATGTACATTAATGAATTATGCAAACCCATGCATGAACTAATATGCAAATAATGGTCGAATATAAATTTTCTCCTGGGATGAATAGTGTTTCGTGAATAGTAAAATTTTGAAATAACTTCTCAAAATATCAACTCGACTTCAAAAACGATGAATAGTAAAATGATGAATAGTAACCGATGAATAGTAAATTCCCGAGATGAATAGTAAATTTGAAAAATTACCGGAAATTGAGAATTGTGACATTCTTCCCCGGTTAGAGGAATCACGTCCTCGTGATTCAATTAATGATAACTATAGTCCGAACCTCGACAAGGGTTCTAAAAGTTCATGCTCGTGTATGGTCTAAATGATCATGTCAATGCTCATGCATATGAGTTCCTCATCCAACTAGGTACGTTCTTGTGCTATCGTGACTATATCCCTTTCTAAAGACATGCTCTCTTATAGTTAGGTTTGACGAGGCAAGCTTTCTCATTCTCGAGCAAAACCCTCAAAAGACTTTTAGGTAACCGATTTTTTACTTAATCTCACAACTCATCAAACAAGAACTGTCATGAGATTAGGCTAAATCGGTTTGAGTAACAACTTGTTTCTAGCTTGATCTTTGCAACTCATCAAACAAGAACTGCCGCTCGGATCAAACTGAAACAAGTGGTTCAAGAAAATCTTTTGAAAATTTGGCTCGACACTGATTGCTTACACATATGAGACTACTACTCCCTTCATTGCATGATTCTTCCCGAATTAGACATAGGTGATCGTGCTATGTATAATTTAGAGTAACTATGCAATGCTTGGACTAATCAACTCATATGATATTTGGTGTTAAGTCATAAACCCGCACGTATAATGAGTATGCACTTATAATGATATGATGAGATGCTATGATGAAGTAGTTATAGTCTAGGGTTAATGATGCAACCTAGTTCTCTATAACCGATGCTCGATACCAATCACACCCCAAATTACCTGCTTTTACAAATGAATGGAATACCTTGGGGAGGACTGTCATAACATCAAAGTTGCAGTTATATCGAACGACCTAAAGTGTCATTTTGAAAATATCGTTTGATTAAGTAAAATAATCAGAGTTTACAAAACATAGGTTCCAAAAGATTTCCAATATACCAAAATGAGTTTGTTACAATCAAACGATAGTTAAGTGCATGAAATATATGTGAGACGCGTCGACACCGCGACTCTATGATAAGTCCACATGCATGCCATGAAATGAATGCCTTAGATACCTGAGATAAAACATGCTAAAAAGTGTCAACACAATGGTTGAGTGAGTTCATAGAGTTTGGTTGAATTGTAAAGCCTTTAAAGAATGTTCATGCAAAGAAAGGAAAAGTTTTGGTCATATAGAATAGTCCACAAAGCAAAGGCATTGCAAATCCACTCGCCCAAGTTCAGCCCATACAAAACTTGCAACTCGTGTGTTCACAACCCACCGCCAAAAGTAGTATGTCTAGAAGTCATGCACGTTATCATAATAGTTCACAAAGCAAAGGCATTGTAATCCACCCGCCCAAGTTCGCCCATACAAAACTTGCAACCCGTGTGTTCACAACCCATTGCACAAAATATAGTGTGTCTAGTAGTCGAGTATAAGATACCATAATAATTCGTGGATGCTCGAACATGGGAGACTTTGCATCGCTCCGGCAAGGGAGACTCCTTTGTCACCGACCACCTAGGCGAGAATTATTGAGAACACTCCACCATTAAGGCGAGAATTATTGAGAACACTCCACCGACAAGGCGAGAATTTATAGTGATGCTCGAACACGGGAGACTTTATAGTGATGCTCGATCATAGGAGACTTTATAGTGATGTCTGATCATAGGAGACTTTATAGTGATGTCTCGATCATAGGAGACTTTAGGTCAAGGTCATAACACGTCCGGTTCAATAAGTTCAAACAAGTCATAAGTTTGTATTTAAATTCAAGGGTTCCATTCAAAGGTTCGTAATTAAGTTCAAAGATTTAAGTCGAGTTCAAAAGTTCAAAACAACAAAGAGCTCGAATAATATCAAAAGGTTCAAGATAGTCAAGCGCTCAAAATCACGTCAAACAAGTTTAAAATATATCAAAAGGGTCCTTTATGTGTTAAAAGAGTTCAACTATATGTCAAAAGTTCAAATCAAGTCCAAAGTCTTCACTTATATGTTAAAGGGTCCAAATCAATTTAAAAGAGCTCAATTATACATGTCGAAGGGTTCTAAATCAAGGAAAGTGTTTCAACTAATAGCGTTCATAACATAGTGATCAATTTAGTTCGGGCATAATCTACTTATGCACACATAGAGTGAAACAAAAGATATTTAAGTTCATATAAATGTAAAGTAAAGCAAGTAGTTGAGCATGTATCTCCAAGAGTTTATAAAACAATTAAACGAGTAAAAGTGGGCTACGAACTCACTGTTGCAATAGTTACGATGACAAAGTGGATGCACGTAAATGAGATGCAACTCTCTAACCGCGACCTATTATGAATGATATGATCTAATATAAGTCATGAAACAATGTCGTGCATGCAAACTCATATGATATCCATACCACTTGTACATTTGAAAATAAAGTTTATTGTCGAAAATAAGTTTATAACGTCTTATCAAGTTATAAATTACTTTACAAGTACTTACGTCGAAATGATATCCTACGATAATCATTTAGTGATTTATTAAGAAATTATAGTTTTTCGTCGTAAAACAATATAATTTGACAATTCATGAAAGTGACTAAATGTCCTCGAAAAGCTAGTCGTAAAATAGTGAATATCGAGTGTTAGAAAACAAACTCAATGGTTTTTGGAAAGCTTGTAACATTATCTCAAAGTCTTAGCTTTTGAATTTTCATCATAGAGGTCTCGATCATGGAGAAAATTATAGGTGAAGTAGGGTACTTGTACCAAAATATTGTTTAAGGGTAACTTTCGGCAAAGTTTGACTGACCGTATTTTATTCGTTACAACTCCGTTTGACGAACGGTTGAACATTTTGGAAAATATGCTAGGCGAACTTACTTTTACTAGAAGACATCATTTTATAAAAAGTACTCAATCGATGTTAAAAACGACCCTCAACATGGTCATTCATGTCAGAATTTTTGGCTATTAGAAAATATATTAGTTATGCTTATATGAAATAGTTACGACAACCTTGTTTAAACGCGTGTAATTTAGTCGTTACAAGTCCGTTTTCTACGTTTTATATGTCCTTAACTTCGTGTTAAAGTATACTAATATATTTTTGATAAATAGACTCATTTAGATAACGCTTAAGACTCATTTTTGACTCGTAAAAGTTTGGGACATCATGCTGAAATTTTCCGGAATATAGTTTTCGTCGTTAAACTTGAAAATAGCATAACTTCTTCGTTATAACTCCGTTTTAACCCATTCAAGCGGTCACGTTTTCGTTTTAAAGTATATTTTCTGAATATCTAGCCCAAAATATTTTTCAAACCGCCGAAAATTCCAGAATTAGCAAAAATGATCAGACCCTTATATATTGTTGTCGAAATGGATTTTTCTCGCGTAATACTTATTCTAACCACTTCAAACCAATGCCAAAGCTATTCTAAACCTACCATACACCTTCTTAGGGTGCCATGGGTTCCTAGACATCATCAAAATGATATGTTTCAAGGATAATTATAAGATGATATATATTCATTAATAGTACTTAAAAACAAATAAAGTGGTATAGATAACCATATAACTTGCATGTTTTTCTCAAGCATGATAAAATAACCAAAATATGAATATGAAAAATAAAAAAAAATGATCATGAAATGCTTACTAGTGTAGTGATGAGGTTTAAAGAACAAGGTTTTTCCTAATACCCTAGGTTTTTATTTCAAAACCTTGATTAAGAGTATGCTAGTGTATATTTTAGCTTGATCTTTGAAAAGTTTTTGCCTTTCTTCTTACTCTTATTCCTTGGCTGGTTTTAGAAGATGGAAATGGGAGTGATATTTTCTTTTACACCTTAAGTTGTGTGTAAGTATGTGTATATAATTCATATATAATTAAAATAATCAATACAAGACAAGTCTAGCATAGCTAGTTAAGATTTTTGTCAAAGTTTTTGTTGAGTCATGCTCTTAATGTCGACTAGAATGAAAAAGAAAATTTGATGATGCATTTTGTTTAAGTAGTGTATAAATGTTTAAGTAATATTTGGTAATTTGTGAGTTTAAATAAGCATTTAGGGTAGCGTTAGCTATAAATAAATTTTAACGGAGCAAAATAAAATAGTTCGAAGTCATAAAAATTATAAAAATACATTTCTTACAAAAATTTAGTGGAATAATAACTATCGAGTAGTATTTACGAAAACCGTCGTAATTATATAAATATAACAATTTATATACAAAATAAATTTAAAACACCGGGTAAACTAATAATATTATTTTTATAATCTTAATATGAGAATAAAAATATATCAGAATAATTTTTGGAAGTGTCGGATCAAATGTTCAAAATAAATAATTACGCGATAGCGTTTATTTAATAGGAAAATGTACATTAATGAACTATGCAAACCCATGCATGAACTAATATGCAAATAATGGTCGTAAATATAAATTTTTCTCCGGGGATGAATAGTGTTTCGTGAATAGTAAAATTTTGAAATAACTTCTCAAAATATCAACTCGACTTCAAAAACGATGAATAGTAAAATGATGAATAGTAACCGATGAATAGTAAATTCTCGATATGAATAGTAAATTTGAAAATGACCAAAATTGAGAATTGTGACAGTTGGTGGTGTTAACGCAGAGTTGCATCCTCCGTTACAGTCGCTCAAGTACACATTCGAAAACTTTTGCTCAAGATTTTACTTATCAATATTTATAACTTTTAAA
>CM040240.1:46417295-46456921 GCA_022545495.1 Chrysanthemum lavandulifolium | reverse complement strand
GAAATGGGAGTGATATTTTCTTTTACACCTTAAGTTGTGTGTAAGTATGTGTATATAATTCATATATAATTAAAATAATCAATACAAGACAAGTCTAGCATAGCTAGTTAAGATTTTTGTCAAAGTTTTTGTTGAGTCATGCTCTTAATGTCGACTAGAATGAAAAAGAAAATTTGATGATGCATTTTGTTTAAGTAGTGTATAAATGTTTAAGTAATATTTGGTAATTTGTGAGTTTAAATAAGCATTTAGGGTAGCGTTAGCTATAAATAAATTTTAACGGAGCAAAATAAAATAGTTCGAAGTCATAAAAATTATAAAAATACATTTCTTACAAAAATTTAGTGGAATAATAACTATCGAGTAGTATTTACGAAAACCGTCGTAATTATATAAATATAACAATTTATATACAAAATAAATTTAAAACACCGGTAAACTAATAATATTATTTTTATAATCTTAATATGAGAATAAAAATATATCGAATAATTTTGGAAGTGTCGGATCAAATGTTCAAAATAAATAATTACGCGATAGCGTTTATTTAATAGGAAAATGTACATTAATGAACTATGCAAACCCATGCATGAACTAATATGCAAATAATGATCGTAAATATAAATTTTTCTCCGGGGATGAATAGTGTTTCGTGAATAGTAAAATTTTGAAATAACTTCTCAAAATATCAACTCGACTTCAAAAACGATGAATAGTAAAATGGTGAATAGTAACCGATGAATAGTAAATTCCCGATATGAATAGTAAATTTGAAAAATGACCGAAAATTGAGAATTGTGACAGTTGGTGGTGTTAACGCGTAGTTGCATCCTCCGTTACAGGTCGTTCAAGTACACATTCGAAAACTTTTGCTCAGTACTTTTACTTATCAATATTTATAACTTTTAAAGTCTTACATAATTGACTTGTATAATATTTACCCAGTCTAAACTTGACTTGTTTTTCAAACGGCATGTTTTGAACCCGAACTCCTTTACCTTTTAACTGAAACATGTTTATATTCATGTCAACAACAACAACAACAACCACCATACCCAATTTCAATGGAGTGAGGTATGTGGAAAGTAGAATGTAGGCAGATAATACCCATAATTGGGGTAAACCAAAAAGTAAGAAAATTGATTCAAGGGAGATCTCTGGCAAATGCATGTGCAAATGAGGAATGTGCTCAAATATATATATGAATGTGTAATTTTGAGAAAACATGGCAAGCAATATGTAAGTAAAAGACGCAAAGCTAAGAAAGCATATAACACACAATGATCAAATATCGGGCCAAAGACTAATATCATCATAAAGTATTAGAGACAACAAATAAAGAAATATAGGTATATAACTCATGAGAGCATATAAGATATATAAAAAATTGAAAATTTCATATATGCAAAAAAACATATATCCCTAGGCTACCAAATAAAAGTAAAATGCACAGTTTGTCCAATATACATGTTTGGTCCCAATTTCAAAATAAATCTATCATATCTCCATTTTGCATTGTCGTTAGTCCCGCTGACCAAGTCAACTAACACGTCTATCGTTACTCCCCGTTAGTCCCAAATAAAGAGGGAAATTTAGTCACTTCGCCTCCTATCCTCGCCTAACACCTGACACTCGTCTCCCCTATATACTCCTTCCTCTATACACCTCCCATTTGTAACCTTGATCTTTTTCATCCCTTTTAAAAACAATAAAATTGATAGGTGTTGATGCAGTCATAATGCTCTAATTCAAACATTTTGGACCACACACAACCCTGGTCGAAGATTCTACATCTATCAAGAACCTTTAAGTGATATCTGAACAATAACAATGGTGTTTAGATTTCTCTTGTAGTTAACCATTTATTTTCAAGTTTTTTTTCTCGTGAATAGTAGAAATGGTGATATGTATTATTTAATTAGTTTTCCTTTTTAAAATGTAGGGATCCTCATGCCAATTCATTGGATTGCATCATCCAACTATGTGCGCACGGTCAGCAGTCATAATTACAGGGTTGCTAAGGTCGTTAAATGAACAGGGAGCTTTACTTCGTAAAGCTCAGGAAGAGCTCCGAGCAAGCAATGAGCTCGTTTGTCAATGTAGGGACTACTTTGTCATGCCTTGAATCATTTTTATCTCAGTTTATGTCATGTTTATGCAATTGGCCAATGACACTTTCTTTGGGTATGTTTGTTAATATTTTGTGTTTTCATGTAGTGGTATGTTTAAGAATAACAATGGCAGTGGGTATGGTATGGTTTTAGTAGTAAGTTTTTAATGGCTAACTTTTAATATAATGGTAGTTTTAAGCTTTAGAGATTTATTGCATTGTTGGTGGTTTGTGCAAGACAGTGTATGCACATAATGGTTTCAGTTGCTCATTTGAGCATTTTTATAAGTTAAGTGATCATATATTGTTGGTTTATAGTGGGTAATTTTGACTAAGAAAGTCAATGAAAAAACTTTGTCTAAGATTGTTTGACTATTAATTTATACCCAAAATGTCGTAAAATTGTGTTAAGTGTGCATCCAAAAATGAGCCTGATGAGCATATTGACTTTTCTAAGTTTCAAAAAAATGGTTATGTTTTAGAACATCTTGATAAAAAATTTACCCGGTTTGACTTTTAAAAGTCAACAGATACCAAAAAATGAATAACAAATGGTTATACCTTTGTAAAACCATAAATGGCTCTGTTTGACTTTTGTTAGTCAATATAAATGATCTTGTCTGACCCTTTTTCCACCCAAATATATGGTTTTAACATGGTAAGCTTATTTCCATCTATTCTAATGTGACTAGAAGAACAACACAGCAATAAATTGGTGCATATACAACTGAGGCATCATTCTAAGCTTATTGTCATCTATTTTATCAATACACAAAACCCAAAAACAGGCTACCTGACTGATAAGTATCATCAGTGAAATCGCATAAGTAAAATCACCATGAATTGGCCCATATTGAATAACTGCAATGACCAATAACCAGTAACTTTTTAGACTACTTTTTAACTGCTATTAAACATGATATACAATGTCATACAAACATCGCCAATGTCATAAAACATCACCATTAACCAACACAAACTTGTAAAGGCAATGAGATTTAACATACATAACACATTCCATAAGTAATGCAAATAGATATACTTGAATACTTCCAAGAGCATAAAATTTCCATAGTTTTGAACATCACAAGTAATCAATACAAACATAGTATTAAGAGTACACACATATTGTCTAGAAAATACTAAGACATATTAAACATTGTCTATTTGAAATGCATAACACTAATTGCTATGGTGAGCCCATCAATCTTGATATTGCAATCTTGTTCTTACTCCACTTTGTTGAAGTAGGACCACCTGAACCATAACCTATTGGAAAGTGTTCATATCATATTAAATAATTATATGGCTAGAAATACGTGAGCCTATGGAGTCGCACATGTATACACCGAGGTACTACCAATAATAACATATATAATATATCTCTAATAAATATATTAATTATATCAGTTAATAGTTAACGATTCACTTAACGTTCGTTAATTTATCCGTTAGACGCATTAATTAACTAAAGACTTTCATTTAATAAGTAACTGGACTTGTTAAATGAACTTAACCCAAAACAAGTATAGAAAGCCCATACTTGATGAAGGGGCTGACCATAAGGGAGAAATAAGGGAGGGGGGAGGGCGAGTCTAAACTTGTTCACCAAGTTTACTTTTAGTTATATTAGGATTTAGATTATTCTAAATCCTCATAACTTGTAAAATAATCCTCCCCCATTGCCCCCCCATGAACGACCAAACATTGAAAAAACCTTATGGTTTCAAGATTATTGGTGTTCATTGTTGAATCATGAATAAGAAGGAACTATCATTCGGGTAATACACGACGACGTGTAGTGTGGACTAGCTATAGAGATCACCTATTTGGTGATTTAGGGGTTTTTCGTGGGTGTCCAAAGGAAGAACTAGATATGTTCTTTGCTCCGTTAGATCTTCCGATTATGCTACAAGAGGTTATCAAATAATTATTTACTTAATCTATATACATCATACGGATCTACCTTGGGACGTTAATCTGATGTGTAATTACATGTGTTAGAATTGTTATTTAGTATATAATGTGTTAGAATTGTTATTTAGTATATAATCCCACCAACATTAGCTTGAATTTGAGTTTCAGCTTGTCCTTGTTTCTTTGATGCAACCTTGTTCTTCCTTTTAACCGTTGTCTTCTTCCTTGGTGCCTTAAACTTCTAAGGTTGACTTCCACCATCATTTGGTTGAGACTGTGTTTCATTTGCTTGTGAACTTGAACCAATTTTGTATCTTGTGTGTTACTATTACCCTTTCCACCTTGTGAAGCATATACACCATCCTGCCAAAGATAAGTTTTTTTTTTTTTTTTTTTTTGGCCTACATTCTCACAAATACCACAAGTAACACTCTTCCATGCCTTTAACAACTTACCATATTTAACATGTCATATTTTTAAGAAGTTGTCACTGTTCTTTTCTTTTTTGGCCTCCAAATAAGTGTATGCCTTTTAGGTGGAATAATTGTTATGGGCACAATTGACTTTTCCCACCGCTCATTACCATTTATGAGTTATATTGTGTGTTTGTAAATCTCGTGTCAAGTTTTACAGAAATAGGATGGATGAGCCCATTATTCCACAGGTCCCACATGTTGTCCATTCAATTTCATATTCCAATTAGTGGCACCAATATGCTTACAGGGCATGCCTGTAAGCTTCCCCCTTCCAAATGTACAATACTTAGTTACAACATTCATAATATACTGATCTCCCCAAGGTCCATTAGCCTAAAACTTATTACCCCATTCCATAAAACAATGTACTTAACAACCTCTTTGTTAATTAAATCTAACATATGGGTTGCAGTAGAAGTTATTCGCCCAACACTCTTCTTAATTACACTAACCACATTCATTTTTCTTTTCATATAGTACTCCCTAATGTACTCTAAAGCAATGATGATTGGTTTGTGCCCACCACCTACCATCTTCTCATTAAACACTTCACACATGTTATTTAGTAAAACATCAAAATGAGTTCTCCCTATAAAAGTATAAAAAATGTATAAACAAAATTGCAATGCACTGTATAACCAAATAGCAAAATAATATAGACACATATTATGTACTTGAGAAGTGTGACCTTGACCAATGGATTAGAATTATCTTACTTAATTAAGCATGAGTAGGTTCACTGAAAGTCTTGAAATCAAGAATTCCTCTCTCAAATTGTTGGACAGTTGTTGTTGTTGCACATTTCCACAAACGATCTTTGTAAGCTCTAAAATTCCATTGTAGTTTCATGTTCTCATGAATAAGCCTCAAACAATATCCATGTTCTGCACTTGGTAAAACAAATGATAAAGCTAGAAGGATACCTTTCACACAGTAACATAAGTGAATTAGTAACTTAAATGCATAAACCTAACATTCTTTTTACTCTAAAATTAAATATTTTAGTTTGACTCCAAGTCAAGATCATTAGACAGATACTAAAGAAACCAAGTCCAAGATTCTTTGCATACAACTTCAACAACTACATAAGCTAATGGGTATATCCCGCTATTGCTATCAATACCCACTACTGAAAGAAGGTTATCAGAAAAAGGACCCTTCATGAAAGCACCATCTAATCCCAAAAACTCCCTATGACAGTCTATAAATCATGCCTTCAATGTACCTAAACAAACATAAATTCTCTTGAATACTCTTGTTGGAAGTTTAGGATCAGTTGCAGGTACAACATTGATCCTAATTGTGGTATTAGGGTTTCTTTTATGCAATTCAACTACGTAGTCTCTAAACATGGTGCACTATAGCTTATGGTCACCCCTAATATTAACTTATGCCTTGTTCGTTGCTCTTAATGCCTTTTGCACGGACACTTACACTTCAAATTGTTTAGAAAGCGGATCTTAAACAACCCTAAAAATAATCTATGAATTCACTTAAACTTGGCCTAGATTCCACTTTGAGAGAAACTTGTAGTCACAAGCTTTGATCTTCTTAATTGCAAACACCTGTGTTCATCTCTAAAAGTTCTCACATACCAACTTTCAGAGTCGTTTTCTTTTGCTACATACAACAACCGTGGGCAGCTTTTTGGGGAAGAATATTAAACTGAGGGTATACATTTGTTCTTTTTTATACCTCTAGTTATTGGATAATTTCTAATCCTTTTGGGTTACTTCCCAGCCCATAATTTTTACTAGGCCTACGAACTGGAACAATACCCACACACTTAGCCCTAACTATTTCTTTGTCATTTTTCACTAAAGTTATTTTTCTCATTGTCTATATTAATTTCTCTTTTACCTTTTCCTTGATTTCTTTTTGTTGACCCAAATGTTTGACCACATAAAAAGAATGATTTCTTAATAAGACAATCATCCTTAGCCCTTAATTATTTCCAGTAATGATTTCTTAAAAAGAATTATTTCCAGTATTCCATGAGTTTTTTCTCCATAACATTACCTACATCATCTTCAGAACCACAATCACTTTCAAACTCATTAGTAATGTTCCAAGATCAAGTCACCATGTAGTTGGCTAGAGCTTCCTATATTACCTAAGTGTGCACCCTTTACTCACTTGGAACAAAGTAACATCAACACCAGTTTCCTCAAATATATTCTCTTCATCAACCAATACATTACCATCTTCAATGTTCTCATTAACTTTAGCTTCACTATCATATCCCTCACTTTCACTCCCATTGCCATCATAAAACTCTACTTCATTTTGACCTTTTACTAGTACATTTTTTCCTTTTTGCAATTGGTCAATAGGTTGGCTAATAAATGATAATTCAAGAGTTGAAAAAATAGGATCAAATTTAGGCAATTGACTGGACCAAACAACATTATTGCCTTCCAAATATGTTTGTATTACTTGACTATAACTTTCTGATCAAAGGCTCATTAATACTGTCATCAAACACCAACTATCCATAACTTGATGGAATACTAGCAACAACAACCTTCTTAAGATTTTCATCAATCTCATTAAAAACTGTCCTAATTATGTTTGGAGTCATTTCAGCAACCTCCAATCTAGTTTTGAAATTTTCAGCATATAATTCTATCACTTTATGCTCAATAGCAAGTTCTTTCAAGAATTGAAGATTTATAGACTCTTTTAAATTGTATTAACCATCATCTAAGTTAGAACCATGCTTAAGAAAATAGTACCAATTAGTAGCTTTTCGGTCATAATCAAAGTGGACCATAGGTTAATCCATCTCTTCACCTAACACCTCATCAAAATCCACATAATCTACTATAGTAACCTTAGGTTGTGCACAGTAGTGACCTGGGTCACCTGTGCCACATCAACTTTCTCTCTCTGACGACTTAGTTGTCACAGTGGTGACCTAGTATATATATTATTATTTTTTTCAAATATTTCTAATAACAAAATCAAACTTCATTAATAATAAAATATTACATAAATCATACAATACGATACGGTTAAAAAAACATACGAACTAAAATATACTACGATACAAAATACATAAACATATCCTAATCTGAATGCTTCCCGCATGCAGAAGGAGACCGATAACCAACAAATTCCTTGATGTAAGCCAAACGTTCTTCTTTCGCCTTCCTCGATGTAGGTCTAGCAGACAAACATGATGCACTCACACCAACGGTTGTGTTCTCGCTATAGCTCCAAGTGATTTTGGTGTTGATGTTGTTCTCACACCCCCACAACGTGTCATCAATGTTGTCGTCTTTTCGGGCTTCATCCATAAATTTTTTTTCAATCACAGCATTTCTTTCAGGCAAAATGTCGTTGCAAATCGCGTATTGTTCTCTCAAACGTTGATTCTCTGCCTTTGCAAGCTCAAACTACTTGATAACGTCGATAATAGCGTTTTTTCGAGCCGCATCGTCTTCTTCGCATTGTTTTTTAACATACGTTTGCATTTGTTCGATGAAATGGGGGAGACGACAAGCCATAAAATTTTTTGTTGAGAGAATTGTGTTTGAAAATGTGTGTTTAAAAATGTGTTTGGGGTTGGTATTTATAATGTTGTAAAAGTGGTAAAGTTTTTCTAAAAAAAGCTGTTTTTTTTTACCCAACATTACAACTTTTGTCCATCTGTGAGATCCAAATTCGGTCGCTTGGCAGAACTAGTTTGTATGTGAGTTGCTGCTCGACCGAAGACAACCCAACACCTACAATGGGTGCAACCGATGGCAACCCACCATGACCGAATGAGGTGACCTCTTCATTGTGGATAGCCTTACATCCATCTTAGATTATACTAGGCGACTTCCTGAAAACCCCATTGTGATGAACCCTCATGGTAAACATATCGGGTCTTCAAGGTGACAAAGATTCAACAACAATAATATTAACACAATTTAACCTGACCAATAATTATATAAAAAATCATACAAACATATATCGTCTTTAGATTACAACCTAGTTACCATATTCCCCCTTTACATAGTTTTGCAAATCAGACTCATCGGTGACATAATAGTTTTATCTAACTTGCTATAAAGTAAAATTCATGTTGCGAAGTATATTTTAGAAGAAATTAATTCTTGACTATAACATGAAATTAAAGTTTTTTTAAAGTAAATTATAAGAGGAGGGAGAAGCTTAGGGATGAAAAGAGGTTGTGGGTGGTATTAAGTAGCTTAGAACAATGGGCGGGAAATGGGATGTGATAATAGTACTGCAACGTCTACTATTGAGGGCTGTGAAATGACTAAGTTGCTCTTTGGATTTTCAGACTAACGGATGTAACGAGATATGTGTTAGTTGACTTGATCAATGAGACTAACGACGATGCAGAATGAAGATGTGAGGGATGGATGATAGACTTATTTTGAAATTAGGACCAAACGTGTATATTTGGTACAACTTCAAAACGAACGGTATATTAAAAGATAAAGAATAAAAGAAAATAAAATGTAAAAAAAAGATAAATGTTAATGTGTTGTGAACAAAAATTAAGGGAATGAAAAGTATTCTTTTAATTGATAATAATGTGGGAGATACATGGGGTATATATAAGATAAACTGTATGGTAAAACCCTAATTGTTAATTGGGCCATAGGCCTCTTATGGACTATATGGACATCCACTACTAATTATCCATAACACTCCTCTTGGATGTCCATACTATTAATACGCTTTAGAAATGTCAGCTCATTAAAAACCTTGCCGGAAAACCCAAGTGGGACAAAACCATGGCTAAGGAAAAGAGTGCAGTAGACATCTCCTCCGATGACTACATATGTTGAACTCTTTGAGTTGACGTACTACAATGTTGTGGTTCAATGTCCAAAATGTTGAGGTAGAAGCGCCTTGGTAGATAGATACGCCAAATTGTCACTTGAACGAACTTTCATGTAACCTTCCTTGCATTAAGCAATGCATCCTTCCCAAAATTTCTGAATGGTTAGATGAACTATCCACGATTGTTTGCTTTGTCTAACTCCATGAAATTTCAGTGCCACCATTAGTAAAAGCATATCCATTTTGAGACTAATCATTGTGAGAATTAAACATATATCCTGCATCTGCAAAACTAACTAAACTTGTTTTGATGGGTTAGTAAAGTTAAAACCCACGTTTCTTGTACCTTTAAAAATATCGAAATATTAATTTTATTCCATTCCATGGAATTTGTTCAATTTGATCAATTACTATTCTCGAGAATTTTTAAATCATGACACGTGCTTCATGCATTCTATATTCCTTAAGGAATCTTAGCATAAAATGAGCTCTTGTATTATTATCTTAGACACGTATAACTTATTTCTCATATTGCCAGACATAAAATCAATCTTTCTTTAACATTCATGTGTATGAATTTCAAGTTACAAAAACCATATCTCATCAAGAGACTTTCATAGTTCATTAGTTATTTGTGTCTTTACATTCTTTGGCCATTTGTTTATAGAACTGCACTTCTTGCAGGTATCCAAGATCCTCACCTTACTTATATTTATCATGCGCATTATTTATACAATAGTATTATCGACGTCGATTCAGTTCTATTCAATTCCACACTCTACTAGACATTGTATTATATCCTTTACTGAGATCTCATAGCTTTTCGTGCAGGGGTTTTCAATTACTTTCATGTCTAGAACATTATGGGTCTTTATTACCTCGATTCAACCATCTTAATTTTCTTGCTCCATTTTATCTCTTTATTCGAGGAATTTTATTTGGAATCGATTAGTCTATCACGTTGCAGACGTGCCATAGACTTACTACCAATCATTGGTTTTAATGTTGGGACACACATTGTAGTTGGAGCACTAGCAGCGTATGTATGATTTAGTCACTTTATTTATGTCACTAACATGTCTGGCAATTACTAGATCTGGAATGTAAATTGTCCCTTCAAGTTCTTATATATTGGTGTGAGGATCAACATTTATATCATAATTCATTCCATATCTCTCACGCTCATTCTCCCCGAATGAATTATCAATTTCAACATCCCATTTTGCAAAACTTACATGGGAAATATGGTTTGTGACCAAAACTATTCTCTTGGGAGGATTCATTATAGATTAATGGCAAGATGCGAACTCATATGTTATAATATGCCCCATAAACTTAGAGTTTTGCTCTCACAATATTATTGGCTTTGCAATCAACTGAAACGTTTTATGAACGTTTCAACAAAAGCAATTCGCGTATGAACATGGGCAACTTTTATGTTCAACACTTATTCCAATAATCGCCCAATACTTAAGAGTATTCACCACTATTCTTAAACATACGATTTGGAAAACCTTGCTCGCATTTTTAAGACGAGTCACTAATCACGCTAACATAAGTTGCGTTTTGGTGATCATTTTGACGATGCATCGATTTTAGAAATCAAAATGATCCACATGGCAGATGTATAGGCCTACATACATCCCCTTTATATTCTTTCCAAAACTTCATAGGACAAAGTCCTTACTTTAATTTGGTGGTGACAAATAAACAATTAACTTCCAATGAGAATAATCAAATTTATCTTTGAAGAAACTCATCGTTCTTCTATACATTTCGCATCTTCATTGACCCGGGATGGTCTAACCGGTC
The DNA here is from genome assembly GCA_022545495.1 of Chrysanthemum lavandulifolium. NCBI lineage: Eukaryota > Viridiplantae > Streptophyta > Magnoliopsida > Asterales > Asteraceae > Chrysanthemum > Chrysanthemum lavandulifolium. The sequence continues at coordinate 46,445,803 of CM040240.1, read as the reverse complement.
ATGCCATTCAAGAAAATAATCTTGGCTCATAAATCATGGTTTATGACCACATGTGCTTAAAGAACACTCAAGTAATATCTAAAAGTCAAATAATATGGAGGGACTAATACATTGTTGCATTTATACTTTTGTTTCTCCAATCAAATTATATAAGCACTATTATGGCTTCCACATTATTTAATACAAAGCAATTTTAAGGCTTTAAATATAATATGCACATTAGCCTAAACCATAATTAAAGAAGAAAACATGTTCGATACGAGTGAAGTTGCCCTATTTGCGTAAGAGTATATGCTCTTAATCAGTTTATAAGCAAATAAAATTGCATGATAGATAAATCACATATATAAATATATAAGGCAAACTCAATGTCATATAATATGACTCAATTAAAACTCCTTATTCACTCAAAACCTTAACAACAATATTGCAAAATTCACCACAATTATGGTCATCACATCTTTTCCCTACTCCACAAAGGATAATTAATAAACTCTGACATTTAGAGAAAAATGGTTCTCATATCATGACACTTACATTGATCATCATATCATCATATACACTTTGTAGAGTTGAGCATATTCAAAAAAAATAAGTTTAATAATAATCTATTAAAGCTCGTTGTTTTACATAATTTGAATATAAACAAGAATTGAGGGAATGAAAAGTATTCTTAATTGATCATAATGTATGAGATACAAAAGGGTATATATAAGATAAATATTAGGACAAAACCCTAATAGCTAATTGGGCCATGGGCTTCTTATGGGTTATATGGGCATCCACATAATAATATTCATAACACTCCCTCTTGGATGTCCATATTATTAATACGCTTTAAGGATGCTGCCTCATTAAAAACCTTGTCAGGAAAACCCAATGGGACAAAACCATGACTAAGGACAAAAAGAGTGCAGCGCGTATTGTCTCCCTCTGATGACTATATCACTTGAGCTCTTTGAGTCGTCGCATTCCAATGTTGTAACTTAGTTTCCTAAATGTTGATGTAGGAAGTGCCTTGGTAAATAGATCCGCCAAATTGTCGCTTGAACGAACTTGTTAATATCACCATTCTTCTGTAAATCATGAGTGAAGAAGAATTTTAGTAAAATATGTTTCGTCCTATCGCCCTTGATATAACCTTCTTTAAGTTGAGCAATACATGTTGCGTTATCTTCATGCAAAACTGTTGGTGCCTACTTTTATGAAGAATTTCCACATCATCTACGCATGTGTTGTATCATACTTCTTAGCCAAACACATTCTTGACTTGCTTCATGTACGTTAGAATTTCTGCATGGTTGGATGAAATCGCTGAGATCGTCTGCTTAACTGAACGCCATGAATTTACGGTTCCTCCACTTGTAAATGCATACCAGTTTAAGATCGACCATTGTGAGGGTCAGACATTATAGAAGATATGTAATCTTCTAATATAATTCAAATACCTCTAATCAGTATCCTATAAGATATGGACATTCATATTATAATTATCCATAACGCCCCCTTGGATGTCCATTTGAGGATTATGCCTCGTTAAAACCTTACTAGACAAAACCGATGGGACAAAAATCTAGTGAAGGAAAAAATACATAATTCCTTTATACGCTCGGGATGTTGCCTCATTAAAAACCTTGCGGAAAACCCTATGGGACAAAACCGTGGTCAAGGGAAAAGAGTGCAACACGATCTTCTCTCCCCGATGATCACATCACTTAAGCTCATTGAATCGGTGAATACACCTTAATGTGTCTTGATAGTATCACATGAATAAATACTCTCTACATGTTGTTCGCATATCCATTTTAAGTATTAAGATACGTCATACAACTCATTTAAGTACATCCTTGTACTTCACATATACACATTTTAGTATGACACATGTAAATTGATATTGTGATCATCATCTTTAAAAGTAAAGGGGTCTTTCTTCATCAATTGACCTCATAAACATGAGCGTCATTTATCCATATAAAGATATATAGCATCTTTCTTTAGCTTTCATTATGAAAAATGATTTCATCTTTAAGATGTTTAATTCATAAAACAAGACAAAACTTCGTATTTCATTTCAAGGTATTCAACCGTCTTGAAAATCTCTTCATGAGTTCCATTCACATTTACCTCATCAAAACATATGTAACTTATACCATATTCAAATATAAATCTCTTTAAAACTAACATGGGTAAATTTTGTTATTTCAATGGCTCATTTTTAACCAAAACCATATTGCCTTACACTTATATAGTGATATATTCATCTTGATCAAGTGTTATTCTTGAAAACTTTCTTATATGCTTTTAGCATGTTAAATCACGAGACATGCTTCATGCATTTTATATCCCTCATGGAATCTCAACTTCAAATGAGCTCTATTCATTTTCTTTTAGACGCAAATCGATTAGTTATCATATCGCCAGACTTATAAATATTAAATAGATTATTGGATCCACCACATGAGATCATGTCTCTATATGAAAAGTCTTAGCGAAAATATTTGTGTGCCATCAATTATGCCTTAAATATAATAATTTCAATACTTTAATTTCGCTCTCTCATAATAACCAATGCATATCTAATAATTTTACACATTTATATGTACGGACTTCAAGTCCCAGTAACCATGTCTCATCACAAGAAACTTCAATCTTTCATTAGTTCTTTGCGTCTTTACTTCTTTTGGCCATTCATTTATACATCTGCACTTCCTGCAGGTATGCTTCCATGATCCTCACCATGATTATAGCGCTATATTATTTATTTACATAATCATTAACATGTGTATTATTATATACAATATCACCATCGACGTCGATTCATTTATGTTTTCGATTCCACACTTTATTAGACATTGGAATATATCATTTATTCATATTTCATAGTTTTTCAAGTACCCGGGGTTTTTCAATTACCTTCATGTCTAGTGTCTCTCTAGGAGAATTATTATGGGGTCTTTATTACCTCGAGTAGACAATCTGAATTTTCTTGCTCCATTTTATCTATTCGTTCGAGGACTTTTATTTGGAATCGATTAGTCTATCACGTTGCCGACGTGCCATAGACTTACTACCAATCATTGGTTTTCATTTTGGGACATACATTATAATTGGAGCACTAGCAGCGTATATATGATCTAGTCACTTCTTTATGTCATTAAACAAGTCTGGCAACTACTAGATCTGAAATGTAAATTGTCCCTTGAACTTTAAGTTCATTTTCATTAGTGTGAGGATCAATATTTTTATATCATAATTCATTCCATATTTCTCGCTGCTCATTCTCCCCCGGAATGAATTATCAACTTCAACATCCCTTGTGTGCGTTGTGGTGGATTTACAATACAGGTTCCGCACATTTACATAAAACTTTATATGGAAAACATATGGTTTATGACCGAAACCATTCTAATAGGGAGAATTCATTATTAATTGTTGGCAAGATGCGAGTTCATATTTTATCATTTAAAATTACATGCCCCATAAACTAACAGTTTTGTTCTAATAATTATTGGCTTTGCAATCAACTGAAGACGTTTTATGAACGTTTCAACAAAAGCAAATCGCGTACGAACATGGGCTACTTTTAAGTTCGACGCTTATTCCAATAATTTCCCAACATATGGAAGTATTCACCACCATTCTCAATGATATACTTTGGAAAACCATGCTCGTATATGATAAGTCGAGCCATTAGACACACTAACTTTAAGTTGCGTCTTTCATAATCATTTTGACGATGCATCGATTTTAAAACTCAAAATGATCCACATGGCGGATGTATAGGCCTACATACATCCCCGTTATATTCTTTCCAAAACTTCATAGGACAAAGTCCTTACTTTAATTTGATGGTGATAAATGAACACTATACTTCCATCGAGAACAATAAAAATATTTGAATCGCCTTTGAAGAACCCATGGTTCTTTATGTGTGTCACATCATCATTGACTCGGGATGGTCCAACCGGTCATGCCAATAAATAATCTTGGCTCATAAATATATAATTTATGACCACATGTGCTTCAATTGCACCGTTTTCATTAAATAAAAATCGAATAATATGGAGAGCTTACATTTTTCCGATTAGCTCTTTTATGTCTTTCGCATACAGTTTAATATAATATTCACATTATCCTATAGCATTATCAAATAATAAAACACAATCTATACTAATAAAGTATGCCATCAATCAATTAATCAAATGTCTCCCATGCAACCAAATAAAACCACATGACAAATAAGTCACACATATATATCACCAAATGAGTCAACTAACATAGCTTATTGTTATATTTAATAGCTATGTTATTCTTTGATAATCTTTAACAACAATATTGCAAATTTCACAATAGCTTTTTAACTTATATATTTTGCGTTTATTCATAGGATATCTCATGCGATAATGATGCTCATATTTCACTTTCCTAGTTTGTCAAACAAGTCATACATATATATAAGCAATTTCATACGAAGATATATAAATTCTATTTTTACGTAACAGTAATAATCATAAAAGCATGCACGATTCCTTTTTTCTTGTCATCCTATTTTGGAAACTGTTTTTTTTTTCTCTATTAACTTAGCATTATAAAGGAATCACATGACTGCATTATGAACCAAGAAGTCAAATCATGCAAACTATATATATTTCTCATATGGTAAGGATCAAATTTGCGAGCAAAAACTTAGTAATGTCAGCAATCATAAACAAATGAACAATTAAATCAAACATATGTCACAAGAATATCTATCAAGTTCAAGCATAAACTCCACATCAAAATAGTTATCCTTAACATTCATATATCTTTTGCACCATATAATAAAGGATATTTTATAATGACATATTTTAGTAACACACAAGAGATCATGCAAATCACTTATTTTATAAGAACTAGATAAAAGTTGAAGTTATCATAGATAATAAACTAAATATTAACGAATTATCATTATGTCACAACTGCTTTATATAAAGAAATAAAAATCAGAATTATTGTGGCAAGCACATGCAAATCTATAACCAAAATTCATAACTTATGTAACATGAAAAACGCAAACTCAAACACATAAGATACATGTTACCCTTCACATAATATGACATATGTATAGCTTTTATCTCTACTATCTAAAATGGAAAAACACTCAAGAGGAAATGTGAAAACTTGAAAGTTGAAAATTGAAATTGAAAGTCAAAGTTTTTCAAACCTTTCAAATGTCAAACGGAATGTGGAAATTGAAACTTGAATATTGAAATGGTCAATCACTGTAATACGTAGTATATTTTTGGCAACTCTTGAATTCGGAAATCTCTAATCACACAGCTGTATTTCTTTTTTTAGGATTTTAGCGGGTATTACACAGTTGTATTCCATATATCTAAACAATACAAAAACACAAAAACCCTACCATTCTTTCATTATTCCTCTATCCAAATAGCACACCAACCCCCATCACCAACCTATGCTTCATCTCTTTATAAAGAAAACACACATAGCCCTTCTTTGCTGCCACTGAAACCGCCGCCACCATAACCAACATCTCTCTCGGTTGTTATGGCCGGCTAGGTGGTTTTGGTAGGTAGTTTTGTTGTTGGCTTATGTGTGTTTGTCCTCTTCGTTCAGATCTAGCCGGGTAGGTGCTTCTGTTGTTGGTTGTAGTAAATAACTACGAACTACCATGGTAGATCTGTAAATTTGACCTTTATTTTTGGTAGCTTCCTGTACATGTAGTGGTTATGTGATGTGGGGTTGCGTCGAGTAGTTTGTTTGTATTTGTGATGTGCTTGTGTATTTTTTTTGGGTTCGTTTTGTAGGTTTAGCTGGATGAAGAAGACTACCCAAGGTTGTAGTTGTGAAATGAGAAAGAAAAGTGGGATGGGTGGCTGCAATTATTAGGAGGAACATGTTGAGTTTTGAAGTTGACCTTTGTGTTTTTTAAAACAAATTTATCAAAGTGAGTACTTATAAAAATATTTAATATATAATGGTATTTATTAGGAACATGTGTGAGTTTTTAAGTTAACTTTTGGCTGCGTCTTCAAGACGTAATATGATTATGCACCGAGTCCACCAAATTGCTTCATAATTTTATTCACAAGGCTACTCTTTTTTTTGAAGAAATTAAGATGACAAAGTATAATTTAAATCAACATGAATTAAGATTCTCTGATATGGTATTGGTGCACAAGGCATGGAGCAGACTCTCGTTATATTGCTAGAAGGTTCGGGAAAATTTGAAGGATTTATTGTTAAAATTGAACTAGATATAAAGAGTTTTGTGACTAAACATTAGGAGCAGTATACGAACGATAGAATGGAAGGACGATGGTAATTGCACACCACAAGTTGAAGACAGCTTTGAGCCTTTGTTAAATGTTTCTTATTAGTCACAGCTCTAAATTACACTTCAATAACAAAGGATAAATATATATAATTATTATAAATAAAATATTTTCAAAAGTACTTGTTTTGTTAAATTTATTTTGAAAATACATGGTTCAACTAAAATACGAGACATCATCACAATTTAAAATGTATGCTTTAATATTTTTTAAAAGTGAACTGTATAAAATACGAGACATCATAGACATGGGTTTATTTATTCTTTTTGTATTTTGGATTTAAAATAATCAGTTACAAGTTTATACCAGATCATAATATAGATATCTTCGAACCATGACCAATTATGTGCATGCTACAATACAATTTCAAAAATAATGAATCAAATTAGAATATTCTTTTTAAAGTGAATTATCATGTCTGTATTTGATATATTATTTTATTTAAATAAATGAAAAAAAAATGTATGCATCATGGTATTAGAAAATTTCTATTATGCTAGGAAGAGGTGTTTTGGTGTCATGTAAACTCAGATTATGAGCAAAAATCTTGGGTATAAAGTCGAGCATTGGTCTTGGACCGGACCGACCGACAAAGCACCGGCCGATCAGCCGAAAGTCGAGATCGGGGGCCGGATGAATGTGGTCATCCGGTCCTCGGTCGATCAGTTCGATTGGTTTGCTTCAATTTCTACTTAGGTGGTACCACTTTTTTAATGCTACGCCATTGTACGTAACACACTTGGGCTTAGTTGCTTTTTTGGGATATAAAAGTTGCTTTAAAGATTAGGCTTTTTTTTGGACGTACAAACAAAGTAATCAATTTTTAACCCTTTTTTTATATATATATATTTCCTATTTATTATGAAGGCCGATAGTTTTATGCCGCTAATGTTGTGAATTTGGTTTTTTTAGATCTATTAAAGCGTTTTAGCGTTTTGTGCTTTTGTGATTTCGGATTCTAGGTTCTTATACTTTGATTTAAGCTTTTAGAATACAAATTCAGTTAAATAATGAGAAAGAGAAGGCTAAGGAGTATAATTTTTGGTTTCGCAAAAAGTTAAAAGAGGCCGGTTAAAGCAAAGTTGAGATGCATAAAAGTGAAACCAGTCAAGGAACTACACGTATTAGTGAAACCAGTCAGGAGGTCTACATCTCAAATGTCGTGTCTGCAAAGTTTCTGTGACGAAAGAACGTCGTTATTAGTTATTATCTCATAATTGATGTAAAATTTTAAGTGTCACTAAATGTTTTATATGTTTTTGATACGTGTTAAAATTTATGTTCTGACCGCTTTAATTACATTTTGATCTTTTTCATGTTCTATTTTAAATGTTATATGAAACACTTACCACAATATAGCATATCGTTAATTGTCTTCCGCTAAAAACCGCTGCCGCCAGACGCGGGTACTCGCCTAGTCACTTATAACGCATGACAATATAACATCACAAAATTTCAAGCATACATAAAGTATCTTATAAAGAACGGTAATGTTATAAAAACACAACGATCTTGTCCATAATGATCAAATTTCATAATTAATTGACTAAAATATGACCTATCCAGATTTTCATAGGTTCTGGTCACTAAACAAGCATTAAAGGTAATGTATTAGGGATATAAATCATCTCACATGATATATGTTTAGATTAACAGTTAGTTAAAAAAAAAATGTTTGTTTACTTTCCTCAAGCAAATATCAATTCATAGATTCTCTTTAATTGCAATATATTTAATATTCCATGGCAATAGAATCAATTTTCAAGATAACAGATAAAAGGCAAATTTATGCTCATATAATCACATAAAGTAAAAATCGTTTAAGAGTCACAATAAAAACATGTACAATTTATGCTCATATAATCACATAAAGTAAAAATTGTTTAAGAGTCACAATAAAAACATGTACACGAATAAAAGAGATAATCACTTAGAAGCATCAAGCATAGTAATGTATAGAAAAACAACCAATTAATATAAAGTCTTCAATAATATCTTAGTCTCAATGTGTAAAAATTTTATACGAATAATAAGTAGTTATTATTATTATTTATTTATTGAACCACTCTAAGCAAATACAACTTACTATATGTTATAGGTGATCAATATTTTAGGTAGCGCAAATTACAATAGGTAAAATAATAGTTACAATACCTTTAACAAATCGACACATGATAGTTGGCTATAACCAAATCAATATTTAAGAAAAAATAATAATAATAACAGATCTCATGCTCGATCTTTTTATTTTATCTGTTTTCAATTATCATCGATTAATCTAGTTTATGTAATAGATTAATACTCGTAGAAAAAGAGAACTAACGTTACCTGTAATCAAGATGATAACCTCATATATTATATTGTCAGATAAACACTTTATAGGTTAATATCAAACTCATATGAGAATAGTATCAATCACAGTATTATACGGAGTAATAAAACTAATAATCTATTACTAGTGTCACCGTCCTTCTTGCCGCTTGAATGGAATTATTATTTATATTAATATAGTAACAATATTCATGTGAGAATATAACAATAATAATGTATGATGGTGTAACCTATGATGGTAACAGTAAATTAAATGGATACGAGGAAAGAAATCTGAAAACGTACCATTAGAACTCGTAGAGTGTATATATAAGATAAATATTATGACAAAACCCTAATAGATTATAAAGTTTTTAGAGCGTGCTGATAACGTGTTGTGAACAAAAATTAAGGGAATGAAAAATATTCTTTTAATTGATAATAATGTAGAGATACGTGAGATATATAAGATAAACTGTATAGTAAACTCTAATCATAATTGGTAATTTACTTTTTACTAAACTATATGGACATCCACTACTAATTATCCATAACATAATGTACTTTCCCTAGGCTACAATAATGAATAATCCACTCAAATGTTTAAAAAGTTAATCAAAGATTTGAAGTATTAGGTAAAAAAACTACTCATTGACCAAAAATAATAATCCTCTCCCACTAGCGTGTACATTCAATTTCATCACAAACCATTTTCCTCTCCTTTACCCGATCACCACCACCATCATCTTTTCCCCCAAATCAAATCCAATTTATTTCTAGGGTTCCATTCAAAAACCCAAACCCTAGATCAACCAATCAAACCAATCACCCAATCAAAACCATGTACAGCAACTTTAAAGAACAAGCAATAGAATACGTAAAACAAGCCGTAACAGAAGACAATGCAGGCAACTACCAAAAAGCCTTCCCTTTATACATGAACGCTTTAGAGTATTTCAAAACCCACTTAAAATACGAAAAAAACCCCAAAATACGCGAAGCTATTACGCAGAAGTTTACGGAGTATCTGCGCCGTGCCGAGGAGATCAGGGCGGTGTTGGATGAAGGCGGGACGGGTGCGCCGAGTAACGGAGGGGACGCCGCGGTCGCTGCGAAGCCGAAAGTGAAGAAAGATGGAGATGGGGGAGGGGGAGATGGTGGGGAGGAGAATTCGAAGCTGAGAGCGGGGTTGAATTCCGCGATTGTGAGGGAGAAGCCGAATGTGAAGTGGAGTGATGTGGCGGGGTTGGAGAGTGCGAAGCAGGCGTTGCAGGAGGCGGTTATTTTGCCTGTTAAGTTTCCCCAGTTTTTTACTGGTATGAATATCGCGCTTTATTTAGTTTTCGTAAGTTAGCGACTTGATGCTATGTGTTTAAGTTGTGATATCGTCGTGAAATGTAACGGGATTGTTAACTTTACTGATGTGGGATTAGCGTAAGGTGTTACAGATGCCAGTTTGGGGATTCATATGTTTTTGTAGTATCCCGAGTCATGTAGTTTTGGGTTAGTTTTTATTGTCGTTAGGTATTTGATTTGGGTGGTTAGTTAGAGATTTTAAAGATTATTGATTAGTTCATCACTTTGTTGTTTGATTAGCTAATTGCGTATGTTGTTATCGTGCTGAGTTGTAATGTTGTGGCTCAGTGTAGTGATAGTGTTTGCTTTGGTAGTTACCATAGTTATGGATGTGTGCATAAGGTTTTAGTGTTACAAACACCAACTTAGGGACTTATCTGTTTTGTAACTTCCCTGCTAACGAAGTGATGTTGTCAGCTTTGACTTTATGTAGCATTCTAGGCTCAGGGTTTTCTAAAATGTAACATTATAATTGGAGGAGCTAGCTAGCATCCTTCATGTTCGTTAGATATTTATTGATTCATCTTTGTAACATCCTGACCAAGTGACTGATATAGTGATATTGTTTGCTTTTGTAACATCCTGACAAGTGACCAATATAGATCATTGTTATAGGGGAATTTGTTGACATGGAAACACTTGTGTTAAGGCTTGGAGTCACCATACCTTTTGCTCTAAGTAGTAAGTAGTAACTTAGTCTTAGGGTTTTGGAGGATGGATCACCATAGTTAGAGGAGTTGCTTATTATTCTTCATGTTTAAAGTCGTTATGTTTTAGACTTTTGGGTTTACAATGTTCATTTACCTCTTTAGTTCAAAGTTAATGACCTGTATGGCTGCATGACTTATCTTTTTCGTAAATAGAAGTGTCTAGCTGGCCTGGATATCATGTTTTTACAGCTTGTGTTATTGTAAACTTTGCGACTTCAATGCTTCCTGTTTTTAAACAAAAAAGGATTTGAGATAATATATACATAGGGAAAAGTTTCTACTGAGTTACACTTCGACTACCTAAATGTTTGAACAACGTTACCTGCCACACAAGTTTCAGTCTGGTTTCATATATGCCAATTCTATCCAAAGACTCGTTGGGAAGGTTTAAAAGGACAATAATTTCCTTGTATCCACTCAAAAGAAAAACTCTTGATGGAATGGCAAAAGTTATTTGAGCAGATCCAGGGATGTTTTGTCATTTTACAACTGCAGATTTGACAAAATATTTGAATTGAAGGTAATTTTTACATTCTGAATAATTTCCGGAAAGTTTGTTTCCAGGATTGGCATAAACGAAGTTAGAGCAAAGCTTGCTTGCCCTATACGCTATTTTGATATTTATGTGGCCTTATGTGCATATTGAGTTTATTACCATGACCCTCAATCATGCCAAGCCCAAAGAGTGTAGGTCAAACTGTTTTTTTTTCTTTCCTATTAAAATTGACGTTAGATGGACTACTGTTTTTGGTATCATGAAGGCATGAAGATAATGTTCACTGACTTGAAATAACACACTGAAAGAAAACTCTTATATTTGTGATGATAGGGGTAAAATGATGTATCTAACTTGTAGGAATGTTCACCGTCTGAATTTTAAATAGTAAATACATGTCTAAGCGATATGTGGCCATACTTAAGTTATTTTATTCCGAAGAAATTTCTTATCTGTTATGATGCGGGTAACTTCATGGAGAGTTGGAGGTATAACAATTTTTAATTCAGAGAATTTTAATGGTAGATGGTTAAGGTAGTTTGTATCTTTGTGCTATGTATGCTTTACTTCTATATTGCTGACTCATAAAGACTGATTATTTTTTGTGAGTGAAATGTGCTTTATATTACTTAGGACTCGAAGGTTTGAGCTTGTATTATAAAGGCGATGACAATCTGGCATAAATTACATCTCAGTCATGATTTGTATACATACACAAGCATGATTAATGACTACGAGAAGTAGATTGAGAGTATTTGACTGGCAGAATAAAGCTGGCTTTTCAATTATTGTGCATAACTACCCTGTTAAACTTGAATATTTATCTAGAATTAAGATACCACACTGTTAGATGGGCATATTTTTACCCACTGATCTGACTCTATAGTCAGAATCAAACAAGAGCTACATACAGCTGGCTTATGACTTTTGGTTTCGGTTATATTACAAGTTATTGAATGCTTGATGTATTTCTACTTCTTAACTTACTTTTTGAATAAATTGTGTTTGGTAGGTAAAAGACGCCCTTGGAGAGCTTTTCTTTTATATGGTCCACCTGGGACCGGAAAGTCATACTTGGCCAAGGCTGTTGCAACAGAAGCGGACTCCACATTTTTCAGGTGTTAAATCTGGCTAACTGTAAATTAATATAATATTGCCGCGTATTAATTGTATGTATAATGGATTCCTCATCATTAGGTTTGCTTGTACATACAAATTGTTGAGAACTGTTATTAGTGATATGAAACTTTAGGCATACTTATACATTAATACATACACATTTATTCATCTGTGCAAAGATCATCTTTAGAGGATTGCATGTCCTAAACCTGGTGCGTCGTCCTTTGAGGTGGTGAAAGCAAGGGTCATTGGTATGACAGTTTGAGATTTTCTCTTAACATTTTTGTATATTCAATACTCTTGTTAATATCATTATACATGGATACACACACATGGTGGTCAACTCTTTTGATCTGTAAACGACAATTGGACTAGGGTTTTAGCCCCTATCACCCACCTTTCAGTTAAACTTTATCTTATCACAACGGGGTTTTATTTTTGCTCTACGTTGTTGAATTTTGTTCATCTATCTGTTGTTATATACATAGTTTTATTTGTTGCTTAGTTTCATATGAAATATGATATTACCATTCACTTATGACCTTCAGTACTGCCTGTACAGTTATAGTGTACACTGTACACAGACCAACCTTTTGTATGCAAAGTAGGTTAACTCTTTTGGTTTCAACCTTCTATGAATGGTGAGTTAACTTATGACTCAATATAGTCAGTATGGTACTTGCAAGAATGGGTATAGATTGAGCAATAGATGTCTGAACATAATCAAAAGCACAGTTGGCTACCATGGTTTTTGACAATCATGAACCAGCTCCTGTGTCACTAGTGGTTATCTGTTATGAGTTAGATGGTTAACTTTAATAAAACACAATTTTCAACAGAACAAATGATTGACTCAAGAAACATCTAGGGCCTAAAATGTAGACCTCAAAAACAGAGATGAAGAATCACAATATCTACAAAGTTCAAAGGCTACTTCAGGTTGATTTACTCGTAACCATTTTTTTTCCAAGACATAGACTTACAGAAATGTTGTGTAGGGATTAGAGCAGGAAAAAATAGAATGGCCTTAAAAAGAAGTGGGGAAATGGATGTCTGTTTTGTCAAAGCAGGTGTTCATAGCTACTTAAGTTGGCATTGGCCCCTTAGGACTGCAGTCAAGCTTAGCTCGACTCTAAAATGCTAGGCTAAGACGAGCATGAGTTAGTAGAGCAGTCAGCCTTCTTGATGAAGCTTGAGCTCGGTTTGAATAGTTCGGAAGTATTCACTAAAATCTGAACTTAGTTAAGTAATCGATTTCAAGAGTTCAGTTGAGTTCAATACGAATGGGCTAGAGTCAAATTCGAGCTTGAATTATTTGATAAAAGTTTACTCGAGCTTTGGCTTGCTATTAGTTTCGATCTCGTTTTTTGCACTCGGATTCATTAATGTCCGTGCAATTGCGACCTAACTTATATGCTCGATGACTTGTACAATTTACAAACCTTACACATTGGCATATTTCACTTGCATCACATTTAATCATCAATTCTAGTTTCTAGCCCATGGTATATTGGTGATGCAAGCTTGACAGATTTCCCCCCTCATTTAAATTGATTTTTTGTTTTGTTTAAGACGTGTTTGTAGCTATCTAATTTAGCGATGATACAATGTTGCTTATGCAAGCTTAATTTTTCAGTTTTTTCAGATATTATTCTTTATGAAAGGATTTTATTAAAGGCCTTCAAGTATTCCAATAGTTTTTGTGTTGTTTCGCATGGAAATGGTTGACGCATTGTATACAGTTTGAGAACTATTGAGTATCAATTCATTATGTATTTCCACTAATAATAAGTTATCTTCTAGATATGCATTCATTGCATTTTTTTTTCTTCTGCTTAATGATGTTGACACTTTCATGAAAATGTATAATAAGCATGCTATAAAACGGCCAGTTTACAATAAGCTGGCTAGTGCCAACTGCTGCCGCTTTTCTTCACCTGCTATAAAACGTATGAGGCTAAACAATGTTCATATTTCTGCTCAATAAAAAATGGATCGTGGTCTCTGTATTTTAATTTCCTTTGACTTGTTTATGTTACTTTTTGGTTTCTTTTGTATTCATGAACTTAGGCCAATAAGTTGGCAAGTGCCAACTGCTGCTGCTTTTCTGCAGTGTTTCTTCATCGGATCTTGTTTCAAAGTGGATGGGTGAAAGTGAAAAGCTGGTGTCAAATCTTTTTGAAATGGCTCGTGAAAGTGCACCGTCCATCATCTTTATTGATGAGATTGATTCTTTGAGTGGCCAGCGGGGTGAAGGCAATGAAAGTGAAGCTTCAAGGCGTATTAAAACTGAAATTCTTGTTCAGATGCAGGTGATTGTTGGGAACCCAAATGACATAAATTACTATTAGATCTTTTGATTGTGCATACTATTCCTGTTTATTCATTCTCTAGGAAAAAAATTATAGTTTCTCTAGGTTCTTATATTGATTGATAAATATAGGGGTGGCAAAATGGGCGGGTTAGATAACAGAGTAGTTATGTTTGGGTTGAAACTGGTGTATTTAGTAGGAACACTTTTTATCTCTTTATACTGTAATCAATTATCACATTAACTATGATATAAAGATTAATATTTGCATCAATAATCTAAACTTTTGAATAAAATGTTTTATGAAGTTATGTTTATCCAAAATATACTTCATGCCACTTTAGATTCCATTGACCCATTTCCTTGTTACTATTATTTATTTGACCCATTATTCCTTCAGAGATGAAACATCATGCAGTTGACACATTTATAGTAAATGGGTTGAAATTGCAACCTCTAAGTTTAATATACAAGCACATGAACCTTAGCAGAAAGAAAAGGAAGCTGATTACTGTTGCAACAATATATGCCTAAACATATCGACTTCTTATTCTTTCAGGGTGTAGGACACAATGATGATAAAGTGCTAGTGCTTGCAGCTACAAATACACCTTACTCCCTGGATCAGGTCTTTGGAAAAAATTATTTGTTTCCTAAATCCCGATTCCCGAGAATACAGCCAGCTAATAAATTATTATTAAAATATTTTTTGCAGGCTATCCGGCGACGTTTTGACAAGCGTATATACATTCCACTACCCGACTTGAAGGCGAGGCAACACATGTTTAAAGTAATGTCATCTCTCTACAAATATGTGATTTTTTGCAGCTCTTTCTATTAAAGTATTTGTCTGATGTAAAATATGCTTTCCTTGAAATTTGGAGTTTTATATCTCAATTGTAGAGGTGGAAGATGGGCGGGTCGGGCTCTGTAATTGATCAAATTTGTTTGGTTGAAATAAGTTATTATTAGTTTTGCTCGGGCTGGGTTGCATTGCAAACATTTCCTTAGCAAGCAGTATTGTGCATCTGAGGCAGTTAGCGTTAAGATACAGTTTGGGCAACTTTCAGTCCGTTTGACCCATTTCCTGTTTAACTATGAAATTTTTATCTGACTTATTTTATCCTTAGGGATGAACCACACTCCAGATTTACCAATCATATATTAATGGGTCAGAGTTATCATATCAACTTGATTGTTTGCAAGACCATGAATTTTTTCTAACATGTAGTTTGCTGTGGCCTGCTATGCAGGTGCATCTAGGAGATACTCCTAATAACCTGACTGAAAGTGATTTTGAAGCCTTGGCTCGTAAGACCGAAGGATTTTCTGGTTCTGATATTGCTGTTTGTGTAAGTGCAAGTCCTAGGTTTACTACTAAGAATAGCATCTTGGAATACATATATATCATCTCTATCGAGTCTTCTATTTGTGGCTTTTGTAGGTTAAGGATGTTCTATTTGAACCTGTACGCAAAACTCAAGATGCCATGTTCTTTGTTAACACACATGAGGATTTGTGGGTACCATGTGGGCCAAAACAACGCGGTGCTGTCCAGATTACCATGCAGGATCTTGCAGCAAAAGGGCTTGCAGCAAAGGTAAAGAAATTTCTTCATGTTTAAATTATTGACAATTTCATAACTTTTCAAGTATTATCATTTTAATTAATATTCAGAAAATACAATATCTCATTATCACTATTAGAACACATCCAAACACCCCTTATATACATTAAGCTAACATTTAATCCTTTACCCACTCATCTGAGTCAACTGAAACTTTTTGCAGATAAGTCCACCACCAATCATGCGAGCAGATTTTGACAAAGTTCTCGCGAGGCAGAGGCCAACTGTGAGCAAAAGCGACCTTGAGGTTCACGAACGGTTTACTAAGGAGTTTGGGGAGGAAGGTTAAAGAATGGCGAGTTTGCACCCATTCATGTCACTTGTATCTTGCTACTTTGTGTTGTTGGATATTTATATAAGTTTGAGCCTGTTCAAGCTTCTTTCAAGTGAAAAATTGACAATTACACTATGTTTTTGGTTTAAACTAATGAAAAATCAAGGTGTGATTAACTTTTTTATAATTTTCGTGTTGTGACTATGTAAAAAGGTACTTATGAAATTGCAAATGATGCTGACACATTAATCTTTGATGTCTTACGTTTTGCTTTCATCAATTTATAGTCATTTCTTTGTAGTGAGTTTAGTTTCAGTGATTTGTATCTTGTTTATTGAAGGCAGTAAGTTTTGCTCTCCGTCAGTTTGTGCGATTTAGTATATGGCACCTACACGAGTTTTAGACACAATACAATTTCGATTCTACCAAAACAAGCAGCCGAACAGCCCATGAACTGAACCAAAAGAGAGGTTGACCTTACATTGAGGTGACCATCGGAGGTTTAGTCCAATGGGTGGAGCTCTCGTTCACGAGTTAATAGACCCGGGTTAGTCACACCCTTGTCATAAAGTTCTCAATGGTACCATCCCCCACCGCAAATGCTCAGATTAACTGGTCAACGAGGGCATTGAAGAAAATGGCAGGTCAAAGCCCTCAATAAGACACTTACCTGGAAGAGTCTTTCGTTCTCGGGGCCGGGTCCTCGGGTGAGGTCGGTTGGCATCCTTAAGATGTATGATCGAAAATGATCCCACCGCTTTGGCACCTTGAGAAAGAGTGAGGTCAAGCATAATTTTGATCATTTGCCCGAATTTAGAATTAGAGGTTAATTCGGATTTGAGATTTTCTTTAGATCTCAGATTAATTGCATTGCGAACACAACACATGTATGGTTATACCCATAAAATTAATAGACACCGTTAATTCATCATTTTTTTACCCTCATAAGACTAACATGTCATTGTTTATGATTATATTATAGTGTCTAAACAACTCTCAAGTTGTTACGCCAATATGTAGAAAAACTGGGTTTTACCCGATTTGAATTTGTCTGGCTGTGAGTTTAAACTCTTTGTATTAGTTGGCCAAAAAGACAGAAATCTTACCCAAACTAATAATGTTTTAGAAGTGATAGCTTTGATGACTTCTTTTAAGTTGGTCAATTTGAGCCATAGATTCTCTTCAACGGGTAATTTAGTTGAATGTTTGTCTAGTAAGTGCCATTGGGTCACTCGTTAGGATGTGTAGTCGGACCTAAAGCATGATAAACATTAATTTGGCTTATAAATTAGGGTAAATTCCACCGATCGTCCCTGAAGTCACGTCTGTTCTCACATTTGGTCCTCCGTTTGGTTTTTCTCTCGTACGGGGTCCCCGTTTTGGCAAACGGTGACCCATTTGGTCCCTATTGCCCCGTTATGCATAACACGAGTTATCTACCCTCGTTAGTTGACTTGTCAATGAGGGTATTCTTGTCTTTTCAAGTCATATCTTTAGCGCCGTTCATCCCTAAAACAAAAACTTAAACGTTCGACTCAAACACTCAACCATAATCATTTACACCCATCTCTGAGTTCTTCCCAACCCGTCACAACCTTAATTATCAAGAAACCCAATCGATGGCAGGTTCGTCTTCAAAGGATAGGGATTTTAGCAAAATGGAGGTAAGCGATGAGATGATTTAATATGTTTCGCTAAATATGGGAATAAGTGGCATTCAGACCAATCAATGGTTGACGTGATATTCGAAGACTAGTGGAAAAGGCAGTACAATCAACAGGAGGTTGCGCAAGGTTAGTGTATTATGTTGCCTGTTTGCATTGTTATGTATAGGACTATAGGTGTGTATTATGTGTGGATACTTAATGTTTGTGTATTATGTTAGAACATTTGCCTTATAAGGTGTGAGTTAGGCCCTTTGTCAAACATGATAACTAGTTTTGTCACTAAACTGAGTTGTGCCCTAGTGAATCATCATAAACAGGTTAATCGGCATAGGTTCACGTGCTTAATGTGAGGGAAACGTAATCTAAGTTTGATCCGGTTAATGTGATTTAGTGGTTATCTAATTTTCAGTACATATTTATAGATAAAGGAATGTGGATGGTTGAAAATCTTGGCAATAGGATAACAAAGCTTGAAGTTGTGTTTGGTAGTCTAAAGGAGGCAAAGGATGCAAAGGAGGCTAAGGAGGCAAATGAGGCAAAGTAGAAAAAGAAGATGAATAAAGGTATGCATTTGGCTGTATTCAAGCTCTTGTCTTATAGATTCCTAAATGTTGAAGATGTGTTTGAAATGTCTTTCTCCCTTATAGATGATAAGAGAAATGCACTAGTGACTTTGGAGGAGACTGTGTCTAATGTGCAAGTATGGGATATCATATCAATGATTGATGAATTATTGGATGAGGTCATAGCAAAATATGGGTCATACAACACCATCACAGAAGAACATTTAGATGAGTATCTTGATGAGATGTTTATCAAGAGAAAGAAGCAAATGCAAGAAGGTAAATATATTCAATCTCTCAAAGTGGTGTTTGAAATGTCTATCTACCTTATAGATGTTATTGATGTAACCACTGTTTTTTATTGTATAATGTTTGCAGTTGTCAATTCCAAAGGCAAGTCAACTGAAGTGATCATTACATCTGATAATGCCAATGATGACATTCTATCTGTGTCATCAACTAACAATGAAGATGAGGGTAACCATAGGAAGGGCATGCCATCTGAGGGCACCAGTTCTGGTTGCAAAGTTGAAGAGGAAGGGAAGGCCTATGAGTTTAAGCAGAGTAAGGTAAATCCTGTGAGTGTAGCAAGTTGTGTCCTTGGCATAAGAGTGAAGTCTAAAGAAAGCAAGTTGGTTCCCAAAAGAGGTAGTATGTGTTTCTATTGCATCCCAAAAAGAGAAAGTAAGTGCACGCTAATGTTGTAAATGTTGTTTAGTGTTGACTTTTTGAATGTAATGGTATGTTTTAAGACATGTTGATGTAATGGGATATGTAATCTTGTAAGACATCCTTTGTCTTGTATATTTAAATTTCACTGGCCTATTTTAATTAGTCATTTTGCATTTTGTAGTTTGTTGTATTTGCATTTGCATTTCAATTTTAGCGTGCATTTGAAATTAAAGTCATGCATTTGCACACTCAAACAACTTTTGGTAGGGGCTTTAAACTCATACATATAATGAAGCTATGGGTTATTGTGGATGTAGTTATGAACATATGGCATGGTGCATTATGGATACATTTGTGATGTTGTTGTTGTCCTGTGGTAGTTTCATCACACAGAAGAGTATATGTATTCTTTGTTCTGTATTCAGCTGTAACAGAGGAATGTAGCATGTCTGAGATATTGCAATAGTTCTAGCCGATATGTGTCAATTATAGAATGGTAGGATTGTATACTGATGGGCCTGTCCATTGCAGTTGTGTTTTAAGGCTGACAATTTGACTTACAAAAGTCAACTCATGCAAGTAGCATGAACAGTTTGTAATTTGAGTTACAAATACTTTTGACAGGGTTTTTAGATAGGGTACATATCTGTCAAAAAAAGAAAACTTGCATACTGTTGCTTTCTTGTCTTTTGGTTGAAACACAATGACTATGTTAGTCAAAAATGTAATGTTTAGATACTGCAAAGGGGTGTTTAATTAGAGTGCTTAAATGCACCAACCTTCTATAAATGCACTTGCCCATCACTTCAACAATATGTAGATCCAATGTCAACATTTGTAGTACCCAGTTTGACTTTCCTTAGTTAAACATATGTATATTTTTTCTAGTTTTTTGTACAGATAACCAACATCTAAAATATTACCACTTTGACTTTGAGTAGTCAAAACAAACATAACCAACAACCAAAATAATACCACTTTATCTACTGCATGTTATCATTTGTGTTTGTACCAAGTTTTTATCCTAAAAACTTAGCAGATTGACTCTAAAAAGCCAAAAAATCTTAACCACGATTAGTTATGTTTGGATCTGCATTTTGAATTTTCAATTCAGTTGTGTGTGGAACAATGTTGACTTTTAAAAGTCAACAAATACCAAAAATGAACTTGATAGTTTTGCAGCTTGCTTATACAGTTTGCAGGTTGTTTATGTAGTGTTTGGATTTACCCATTTTGCAAATTAAAGAGATGCTTGTATTGTCATAACATAACAAATACAACATACCAGTTAATTTACATATATTATCAAATAGAACATAGCATGACTAGGTGGTAGTTCAGTTGTTCAATGACTTGCAGGTGATTCGCTTGGTGTATGACATGCAAGTTGTTCACTTGGTCTTTGACTTGCAGGTGGTTCACTTGGTCTTTGACTTGCAGGTGGTTCACTTTCTTCATCACTACTGTCACTGGGTTGGGGAGACCTACAATCATGAATTTCATCATGTCTTGTTATAGTCCCACTTCCACCCTCTATACTCACTGAACCACCACCTCTAGTAGATGCTGCAACATGTAGGCCCACTACACCACCACCTCTACCAGCTGTAGTTGTGTTTTCCATTCTAACACCAACACCCACAACACCACCTACAGCAACACCACTATCAGTCGTGTTTCCATTTCTGTCAAGATGCATTGGACAACAACACCACATGATTTCTCTATTAGGTGGACGCCTTGCATCAAAGGTCAATCCAACCATGTTTTCTATTTCTAGCCAACAGTCAATGCATATCATTTGACAACCATTTTCTTCAACCATGGTGAAACTTCTTTGATGTGATAAGGAAATGAATACCAATTATGTATTATATAAGACAGTCAAAAAGAGTATAATGGGGAACAATGTGGTTGTTCAACAAGAAGTAGATGGGAGTAATGACAACATTAGTGACAACATAAATTCAGAAAATTGAGGGAATACATTGACAATTAAAATTTCAAAACTAACATTACATGCTTGTCAATTGGTGATAATCCTACATTACATTACACAACTTACATTACATTACATATATAATCCAAATAAAATTTTCTCATGTTCCTCTTCCAACAGTTGTTCTTGCCAAAGTATGTCCTCCCATTCTTGTTCAGCACTTACTTCTTCTTCTAATGCATGAATTAATGCTTCTTGGTCTAATCTCATTTGATGTTCCTATTAATTAATAAGATCTCCACCAGCCCGCCACTCTTGTTCAACCCGTTCTTCTTCTTCTTCTTCTACAATTTGATTATTTCTTCTTCGTCTAACATTCCCTTACCACCTACACCACTCCCATATCCATAAATTGTATCCTTGTGAAAAAATTTAACTAAGTTTTTATTTATAATGTTAAGATAATGGAGTGATGATTTAGGAGAAAACACTGAAATGTTATGAAGTATCAAAGAAACACCTACAGTAATATGCTTTCCATAACCCCCCTCTTTAAGGATTTTGTGATGTATTAAACCAAATATTGAACCTGAGAGATCTTTGAGAGTTACTGTAGGATCACCAAGAGCATTTGGAGTACACGACTTGATTATTGCAACAAATTTATCAACTTTCCCATTCTTTATAATGTTGATGATATCACCTAAACATCCAATTACAACCCCCAATAGCATTCACAAACTCAACCGCGCTAACCCAAGGCCCACGGGTAAAATCCTCATCCTCACCCATATCCTCAAAAAATTTCCTGGTATACTCCTGTGTCGACCTTATAGACTCCTCTCTACCTTCTTGAGTATCTGCTATTTTACGTAGCTTCGACGTTTGAATAATACCGGCAGGACCTGGAATGATCCTAACAGGCTTTTCTGCTGAATTTTCAACATTTTGATTTTGTGATGAAATGGGGGTGCATTCATTTTCTTGTTTATTTTGTGGCAGCAACAACCTTTTTCCAATTTCTATTGTGTTTTAGATTGGTGTTGGTGAGTGCTATAAACCCTGATCCCTAAACGGACTAGCATAGGGACTACTCGTTCAAATGTATTTCGACAACATTGACTAAGAATGTAAATTAATCGTTCAAATATGGTAGTTTTTTTTTTTCGGGTTTTCCATTTTCCCGCCAAGATATCCTAGAACACAAAATACTAGTTTAGTCCCTGAAGTATTCATCTTCCATATTAGTCCTTTGGCCTTTTTTCCCGCCAAAACACCATGCCAAAGAGCACTTTTCATTTTTACCTATATAACTACCCATATGAGTATGTCCTATCCCTATAGCACCTTCCATTTTTCATCCACAATTGGCTGAAAGTAAAACCCAAATGGCTGAAAGGAAAACCAATTTTGTTGACATTCACAACTCCCAAATGGCTGAAACTAGAACCAAATGGTCAAAAATGCTAGATTTTATAAAAGATGTTATTGATAAGATCCCTGAACGGTCTGATGAGGGCAACAATGAACTACACAATTTCAATGCACTATGGAAAAGCAAGATTTCTGAACTACACAAGTTCAATGATCTCGTGAATGACATTAAAGTGACTATAAAGAAAGATGTTCAGATGCTGAAATACAAGATTATCTAAGAAAAGGTGTGTCCAATAGAGGCATGGGCAGAGTTTAATCAAACCTTAGACAACATCCTGGAGAAACTAATTCATGATACAGTGAATATGCCAAGAAAATCAGATGAAGTTGTTGCTTACGAAGAGGTGGAAGGCAATGGAAGACCATTGAAGAGGAGGACATTTCCAAGATGATGGTGGATGCTGAGAAGGCAAAGAATGGGTGGTTTGTGTTGTATTTCAAGTTTCTATGTATTTTGTGGTGTGCACTTATTGGTTTGTAGCATGACTGGTTAGTGCTTGGTTCATCTTTTGGGATAATGTATATTGTAAGCATGTCCTTATGATTAGACAAGATCACCTCTATTCTATGTCTTAAAGTGTATATTTGTGCTTATGTTAAAGTGTGTTAATAAATCCATGTCTCTAGAGTTATAATATGTGACAACTGGTAAATTTTGAAAACTATTTTTAAAATACCACACTACTTTAAATTTTAGCAAGTTAAACTATCGACTATAAACTCTTGATATTCTGCAAAGCATTATGTGTTAGACCTCGTTTGTGACTTTAGACTAGGCACTACTAGACCTCGGCACTAGGAAAAACTAATAAATTGAGAAAACTTGAGAAAACTACTCGTTTAGTTCCATAAGCATATTTATGACCGGTTTTATTGGAAAAACTTAATTAAAACTATTGGCGCACTCGAGAGGAACTTGTTAGACTCTTAATCGAAAAATTTGAGCCCGGGAATAGAGGAATCGGGAAACTTTAGAAAAACTACGGAT
This sequence comes from Chrysanthemum lavandulifolium, assembly GCA_022545495.1. Lineage (NCBI taxonomy): Eukaryota > Viridiplantae > Streptophyta > Magnoliopsida > Asterales > Asteraceae > Chrysanthemum > Chrysanthemum lavandulifolium. Next base: position 46,421,996 of record CM040240.1, on the reverse strand, counting down.
TGGTCCTTGTGGTTTTACTTGGCCGCGCCCCACACTTCTACCATTTTGAAAATGATATCAAATTTTAAACAGTAAATATACAAAAACCGTCCATGTGGTATATCACTATCACCACACACACACACACAAACACATTTTCATCATCATCATCATCATCATCAAATTCTCTCTCTCTCTCTCTCTTTACCCTAGCCACCGACAACTTCAAACCACCACCATCATCACACCACCGCCTACCACACTACACCACCAACCTCAAAACACTCCCCACTCTCCCCTCTTTCCGATCCACTAGGTCACGTGCCTAAAACCCTCCCCCACCTCTCGACTGCCACTCACGCGCCACCATATCACCACCACAAAGCCACCACCGGTTCTCTTTTTGTGTCAAAACAAAGGTAGGTCGAAAACTCATGAGTTTTGACTCGGGTTTCTTGATAACTCATTGGTGAGTCACGGGTTGACTCGGTTTCTTGTCGGGTTTGATATATAAAACGTGGGAAATGATTTCTTGCTAAATAAAATGTGTTAAAAGTTTGATGGTATCCGTGTTCGAGTCGTGTGTTGCGTTGTGTGTGTCGTGGCAGCCAAACCGAAAGCTTGGCTCTCGGTGAGGGCTTATTTGGTTTGCTTGAATTACTTGGTCTTGGTGTTATTTTATTGATGTTATTATGGTTGTTTCGGGTTTCGGATGAAACCCATTTGGCGGATTTGACTTGGTTAATTTGGAGGTTAAAATGGTTGTGTTTTGATGGTTGTCGAATGGGAATAACCCTCGAAAGGGTGTTCGGTTTTGGTTGGCTGTCGAAGGGTAGTAGGTCGAGACCCTTATGGTATCGACAATATTGTTGGAGGTTGTTATGTTGTCGTTGTTGTTGTCGCGGCTAAACTTGGTTTGGTATTTTTGGACTTGAAATGGGAATTGTTGTAGTAATGACGGAGGATAGGTTAGACGTGAGTCGTAGACGACCACGTGAAGTTGAAGTTGTGTTATTTGGGACTTGACGTTATTAACTTATGATATACTTGTGAACTTTGCGCCAAGTTGGTGTCATGTTGACTTTTTAGTCGTCTTTGACTCCGACAAGGCCGTGACATGGACTTTATTTGACTATTGGACTTGATACAACTTAATAAGTCGAGAGGTTATGACTCGGACTTGTGACTCGAAACAAATAGTAACTCAAGTAACTATAACTATGACAATAACGTAAACTATAAATAATAAATGGTTTTCATATTAAAACAAGTATATAATACTTGTTATATATTCTTTTATTATGTAACGGAAAAAGAGGAATATAATAAATAATGAGGGAGTTACTTAATGTTTTGAGGGCACGAAAAACTAAAAATGCCATAAACATTAATTGAATACCATTTATTTGCTTGTCACGGATATTTGGAGTTAATGAACTTAACTTACCTAACTAACGAACTTATTGGGTTGACGGATCGAGTAAGACCTCGTTAGTTATGTCGGAAGAGTTTAGTAACGAAAACATATCCTACGACGCCCTAGGACGTGGTATAGTTTCGGAATAATAAGTAAGGCGAATATATCGTAAGGTTTATCGAATTGACGAATTCGATAAGTTTTGACGATATGTGATGAGTGTCTAAATACTCATCATTTTTGTACAATATAAACTGCAAAATCATCTGAAAACACTCAGAAACACATCAAAATGATCAAAATATCACAAATCAGTGTTTTATGTGTTTCAAATGCAAAATTATCAAAATCGGATGAAAACGTATCAAGTTTGCAAAATTGGCGGTTTAGTCCCCAAGTTTCATAAATTGTCAAAAATAGTCCCGAGCCATAATTTCAAAGCAAAAGTCACCAAAGGTCCTTTTAAAATCAAAAGTTGTCAAAATAAGTCCTTTGGTGAAAAATATACAAAGTTTGAGAAATTTACAAGTTTAGTCCTTGAAGTTTGAATTTTGGCGAAATGGCCCTGAAATTAGAAATTGTCAAGTTTGGTCCTGTACTTTTGAAGCTTGTCACTTTTAACCCTTGGATAAACTTTGATGAAATGGCGAAGTGGTCCCTAATTTTGAAATTGCAAAATGGGTCCTTATGTATTATTAAACCCTTTTGACCCTTGGACCACTTGTACCTCCTTGTGACCCCTGTCATAATACAATTTGACCCCTTTCTAATATCTGGTCAAACCACCAAACCATCCCTTTCCCGCTTTCCCTCCCGCATGTCGCCCACCATACCCGACCCCACTGACACACCAACCCAGACCTCCTTCTCACCTCACCATGTCCCCCTCCTCACCAAACTCCAAAAGCATTAAATGTACCCTCCCACCATCTCGGTCCTGTCCCAACCGGTAAAGGAATTTTGGCGCCAAAACCATTTCAAAGGCAGGATCACTCCAAGCCATCCAATGGCTAAGAAAGCGAGATGGGAATCATTCGAAGAGAGAAAAAGAGATTGGGATATATAAGAAGCAAGAAGGAAGCAAGAAAAGTAGTCTTCTAGTTTTTAATTTTAAAAACATGTCGTTTTATCTTAAAGTGTTTAATTTAGCGTAAAACTTGTAATCTTTTGTCATTTTGTATCAAGTTAAAGTTTTTAAGTGTATTGAAACTCAATTCAAGTATTAATATCGGTTTGTGTTTACAATTCTCATTTTATGTATCTTGTTGAAAATTTCTAAGTCAAACCCTTGTACAAGTTGTTGTTAATCGATCTTTAAGCTTAAAAGGTTTATATAAGCTTATTATAGCTTTGTATAAGCTATTATTCAAAGTTCAGTGATTGTGGTTCTTGGTCAATAGAAGTCAAACAGGGGCAATTTGGTAATGGAATTGGTCAATGGGTGAAGCAGACATGGAATGGGGTTGATATTGAGCTAGGGTAGGGGTTTGGATAGGTTAGTGGTCCATTGTTTCAGTAATGGCTAACCATTGTGGTTGTGGATCTTTGTAAGTGATTTTCTCAAATTCTTGCATATCATGCATGTGTAGTTATAATCTGTTGAAACTTGTTCTAATAGCAGTATTCAAGTTATTTAAAATGAGTTTGATCATTATTACAAGCCTGCTCAGTCATTAGTATAAGTTTAGTTTGCAAATCAATAGTTAAAAGGGTGTTTGGATTTGAGACTCCAACTGCATTAGAAGCTAGCTCAGTGGTTCAAATCTGTTGGTGCATGTTTGATAACTCCAAATAAACTCATTTGAGTCTTAGTTTGGGTCTGCAACACCATAAAAGTCAATAATCATCTAAATCTGTCTCAACTGATCACTGTTGTGATTTTTAGAATTGCAGACCATTGTTTTGAGTTTAGAATCATTAAACATTGATTGCATTAGGTTCATTACATCATATAACATCAATTTTAGTACTTAAAATCAGTGGTAAAGTTCACCAAAGTCAAACTTGCATATTTGCTTTAAAAGTCAAAACTGAAAACCTGTTTTTGAGCCAACTACAAGGATTTTTCCTTGATTCATTTGTGGGTCAAATTTAGTGAGATTTGGTGTTTCAAAAGCCTCTATTGGTCTAGTTTGTTATTGCTATTTTTACTGATTTTGTCAAAATTTTATAAGCTTCAAACAAGCTTGTGAACTTGAGCCCTGCCTCCCTGCTCCACTGCTCCGGTTGGTACTGAGATTTGCTCAGATTTTGTGCAAGGTGCACAGGGCTCAAAAGAGCTTCTCATGGTCTAATTTTTGGTACAATTAATCTCAACCAGGTCTACTTTAGATTACAATTTATAGTTTTCAGTTTGAGCTTATTGTTAAGCTTGTGCATCAGCTTAAAGTTGGTACTCATAACTGATTTTAGCTCAAAAGCTCAAATAAGCAAATCTTGGTATCTTGCATTCCAGTGTTTAAGGCTTGTGGTTTTTAGTTGCATTTTGGTTAATATAGCTTATTAGAACTCCTGTTAACAGTTGGTAGCTTAGCTTGTTCATTTGGCTTATTTAGTGCTTATTTCAATAAGCACTTGTGAATCAGTTTCATTTTCTTCTACATAGCTACCTGTTTTTCCAATTTTCATAGCTTCTTAATATAATTTTAGAGTTTTCCTGAAATTTTCAGATTTTTCCTAGCTGTTTTGCTATTTTTCTTATTTTTAATTAGTTTTTAGCACTTTTAATTAGCCTTTAATACAAAAAATTGAGAAAAGGTTCAAAAAAATAATTTTCAATTTTCTTAGGTTTAGATAAATATAAAAGTAAAAAAGTAATTTTCCAGATTTTCATAGTTTATTTGGTAATTTTAGTAATTTAATTAGTTTTAATAGTTTAAAATTCATAGAAAATAGAAAAATAATCAGAAAAATACAAAAATAGTTTTGAAAATTCTATTTTGATATTTTAGATTTTTCCAAGTCTTAATTTTATTTTTCTAGCCTAATTTCCTATTTTCTTGTATTTTAGGTAATTATTTAATAGTTAAAAATAGTTTTTAATTAGATAATTAGTTATAAAAATAGTTTTCTTTTTCTAAATATTTTCTTTTATCATTAGGTTTGTAAAAACATCATTTTCATATTTTTAGGGTTAATATTGCTTTAGTTTCACGTTTTTAGTTGTACGTCGCGTAGTTTTTAATTTCAGTTTCGTAAAAACATAAAAACAAAAACATCATTTTAATTATAGTGATAGCATTTATTTAATAGATTTTATCTTTTTAATTTTCTTTAATTTGCATTTAAGCCGTTGTAATTTGTTG
>CM040240.1:46274543-46417195 GCA_022545495.1 Chrysanthemum lavandulifolium | reverse complement strand
TATATATTTGGTGATTGATATGAGAAGAGGAGTAATAATCGTTTTCGGATTGTGGTTTGTATGATGACTAGCACCATGGAGGTTTGGACTTGATTTTCTTTTGATTTTAAACCAATTTCATAAACTATCCCATGCCTTATCCATACCTATTATGAACCCATAGCCTTATCGTTATAACCCGAATAAAAGACCTCTTTGATGAATTTATTTTCTTTGTTTTGATACTTGTACAAGCTTATGGTAAAAAGCATTGATCATGACTAGGCATTGAGTGATATACCCACCAATATATGAGTGTTGAGTGAAATCTTTAGCCACTTGTGAGGTATCCTAGTTATGTTATCTTAAGTGTTTGGTTCATTTTTAGAAGATTTTCTCATATTATAAGCAAAAATTATAATAATTATCTTTTATGGTAATTGTTACATTTTCTGAAACATGGTGTTATGGACCATTGAAATCAATCTTTGCAAATGTTTGACCTACTCGAGGGCGAGTAGAGCTTAAGTGTGGGGGAATTTGATAACGTCTAAAATGAACATGTTTTTAGTAGCGTTATTGTCGGCTTTGTGCATGATATTCGCCTATATTTACTCATAATGTTGTAAAAGTGCAAAGATGCGTCTTGTGTATGTATATGTAGCCGTGTATTGCGAATATTGAAGAAATGAAGTTTTATGCACATTTGGAAGCGCCTAAAGGAAGGAAGTTGAGATTGAAGCTTGTGGACTCAATGATATGAAGGCGTAGTGATTTCAAGCATCTACTGAAGGAAAGATCAAGTTTGGCTTTGGAAATCATCAACGTAAGCAAAGAATGAAGCGTAAAGGAAAAGTCAACAAAAGTCAAAAGGAGCAAAACCCACCGCCGGTCGCAACCCGCAACCGGATCCGTTGGGCTAATGGTCAAAGCTGTGACCGATTCGGTCGATGAAGAAACCGATCCGGTTTCGCACTGCGAGCTACAATTCGCATTTATTGTTGTCTTAACTCCCCATAATCATTGGAGTCCGATCATTTCTTGATATTAACTTGGAGAGAACGTTTTTTGGGCAGTTAAGCAAGTGCTTTGGCTATTTAAAGAACCTAGTACTTGTATACTAAGTGTGACACAACAAATAGAGTATTAGTTTTACACCAAAACTCATACTTACCCATTTATTTCAACCCAAAAGCTTAGTAGTTACTGGAAAACGTCCAGAAGCAAGGAAGGAACCATTCTTGTCCATTGTTTCGGTAGTTTGGAATTGTGCGGTGATCCTAGGTGATTGGAGGCGCGTGGTTGCTACATTCCACGATTTCTAATTCTTGTAATCACAAAAGATTAGGTATTCTATGAACTTTGTTATGGAAATCTATTCTCTTGAATTGTTTGAATTACCTTGTTACGACTTGTGTTTAGATATGATTGTTTTCATGGAGTAGTTTGTGTTATACTTGTGTGTTGGAATGTGATTAATCATAATAATGTTCTCAAAATGTGATGCATGTATATATGATCTTGTTTAAATGAGTTTGTTGGGAAAATACTAGTCTTGGATTGATTTGTCAATAAAACATGTTTTAAGAAAAAGGACCGAAAGGATTTCTCTTGTGTTTTATTCCAAAAAGTGTTGTGACAAACTAGTATGGGGATATGGTGATTGACATCCACCATGTTTTGCTTATTAAAACAAGACTAGGAACGTTTTCATCACGAAGGGTCGAAAGATTCGTAGGAACAAATTTAATGAGAGCATGTTGCAAACAAATGGAATTTTTATAGGATAATCATTGGGATAAGGACCGAAGGATTACCTAAATGTTTTTGTTCTTAGAATGATTTTTACAAACAAATACCATGGTTGGGGAATCATTTGCTTATGATTTGTGCATCATACTAAGAGTATACACCAAACCTTTATGAACATTATCTATGGTTGATTATGAGACTTCACACAAGTATATATTTTTATTCTTGATTCGTATTTTCACTAGAACACTTATTCGAGAGAGCCTTGACAAGCTTTCTTGTTAGAAACTTTTTAATAAAAGCTATTTCAAAACAAAAATCCCTTGGGACGATCTCGACTTACCAAAACGTTACTACTGCGGACGAGTATACTTGCTCGTATGTGTTAAAAGGTTATACGGTTAATTCGTGATTATAAATTTTTAAAACTTGCACCAACCGGAGCACATCAGGTACTGTAATTACTTTAACCGAGATACCAAAAAACGCCACCCCCTTACACTCTACTATAAGGCGGTGTTTGGTTTGCAATTAGGACTCGCTGTGGCTATGTTCAGCGATGAGCTTTTTGCAATGTGAACCGGCGTTTTCATTCAGCATTAAGAACACATTTACCTTTTTTATTTTGTTTAAGTGCATGCTCCTATTCGAAACGCTTCTTTTAGTAAGTTTTTTGTTATTTTACACTTGATAATTATGGATACAATTACGTTAATAAACGGTTTTATATAACAAACTCCTAGTTGCCTAGCTAGTTCGAACATCAATCATAACTATAGCCAAATTAAAATCATCAGTCTATGATTATATGTGAATTTATTCCTATCAAATAGTAAGTATATTTACTAAAATAATTTGTAAGTGTTTTTTCCATATATATTTTACGTCATGCTGTTACAGATGAACATCCTTAACTAAATGGATTTAAACAGATCATTTTAAATCTTATGCAAATTCAGATAGATCGATTTTTACATGATTAGTCATAATTTGATAATGTTAACAGATCTACACACAGTCATAATTTACATATATCAAGTAAATAAATCAACACAACATACGAGTATATAAATAGATCAGTTGAAAATTTAAGATAACAAATTTTTTTTAACAAAAATTGGTAAAATGAACTTACTTAGTTATTGCATCGGCTAATCAACTCTGACGACCGAATTTTTAGGGCTTTGGGACCGGAGTCAATGTGTGAGGAAAATAGTTTTATTAGGGTGCTTAGTGTGTTATTTTATATTTTTTTTTCCTTCTTCTTTATTTTATTTATTTAACTAGCTATTTTGGTAATAATGATTTAGAATGGCATAACTAAAAAATTACATTTTGTCCATTTCGTTTTAGTCATACGATTACCCGCGCATAACGACGATAGTGTATAACAACATCATTGTTTATTAGAGTCACTTTATTTTGCTTTCTTATAAATTCATGCTTACCAATGGACAAATCCCCACTATCCATCTAGTTTGATATACTGGTGAGGATTAACCTAAAATTTAGTAGATAAACAAGAGTTCATGTTTTTTTCTTGTCTTTTTGTCTTTCTTTTTTATTCTTATTCTTGTTTTTTGGTTTAAATTAACGTTTTTTTTTGTTTATTTATTTTTTCTTTCTTTTTTTTTTTTAATTTTTTGTTTCGCGTTTTATTTTAATTCGTGTTTTTTTCTTCGATGTCATACGTTTTCGTCCGTTTTCTTACGTTTTCGCCCTTTTTCATCATTTTTCTTTCATTTTCGTACATTTTTCATACGTTTTCATCCGTTTTTGACGTGTTTTACTCTTTCATACGTTTCACCCGTTTTCATCACGAATACGTCCGTTTTCTTACGTTTTCGTCCATTTTCTTAAGTTTTCGTTCGTTTTCATACGTTTCTGACTATCATAAGTGATTTCTGTGATATTCAGAATATCACTTGTGATATTCTGAAAAACACGAGTGATATTTTGTTAATATCACTTTGTGATTTTCTGAATATCACATTGTGATCTGAATATCACATTGTGATCTGAATATCACTTGTGATTTTCTGAATATCACTACTACAAAAATGGACTTTTAGACATTCTTATTAAGACCCTTTATGTAAACCACAGGTCTAAAAAAGGATTTAACATGATTTAGGCCGGTTACAATGAAAACAACGGGTTTAAATGTGTAAAATTACGTTTGGGCCGGTTACAATCTAACCAACCGGTATAAAAGATTATTTTTTGGACCGGTGATGTTGAAACACGTCTAAAAGGTTTTGGGCATGATTTAATTTTTCTCTTCAAACTTTTCAGCCACCCCATCAAAACCCTACCTATCAAATAACGCAGTCACACTTTTTTCTCTTCATCTAATCAGTTCCCGTCACCACACCACCGCCGTCAGATCCGTTACCAAACCCTAACCACCAGGTTGACCTACCACCGCTGCCTTAACTAACCCCTAACATGTGAGTAGTCTTGATTTCATAATTAAGTTTATCTATGTTGCAAGTTTGATTTTGTGAGATTTTGTTATATTTTTTTTCGATTAGGCACTGATGTTCATTATGTTGAATTGTTGATCTTTTTGTTTGATCTTAATTATCTAACTGGTTTTTTTTTTTTTTTTTTTAAATAAACATGTTGATGTTGATATAGGTTTTTATTTAGTATATATGATTCATCTGATATGAATAATTTTAGATAGGGGTCTTTTTTATCAACCGTTAAAATAAATGTTGGTTTACGATGGCTTAAATTAGTAATTGTTTTGCACTAGTAACCATTTTCATTAATTGTAATGGCATTTTATGCTTATTTGGATACCGGTATTCAAATGGTTGTGTTTATAAAGTGTTTCTATTAATGTTTAGGTTTATTTTTTTTCTTCTGTTGCAGACTGATCTGAGGTTCCAGAGTCATGCTGTGTTGGCTCTCCAAGAGGCTGCTGTGGCTTACCTGGTTAGTCTGTTTGAGGACACCAACTTGTGTGCCATTCACGCCAAGAGGGTTACCATCATGCCCAAGGACATACAGTTGGAAGGGTCAACGAAAACACTATACTTAGCAAACATGAACTATTCTGAGTATTTAATTTGTAAAATTGAGGTAAATGAGTATCATTCATTTGGAATTTTTTCAAGAGGGTGATTTTTTGAAAGCAAAAATTGAACACAATAATAAAATCCATTTTGTTTCGATGTATTTAATTGTAGATCTGCTGGGTCACTCCTGGTTAAAGATACGCTCTAAAGCTGAATGAAAGACAAGTGACAGTTTCTAAGGGCAACGTGCAGCGGCCAAAAGATAGGGAGGATAACATAGATAATGTATGAATTTTGACATTTCATGAACTAATACTGTATAACGTTTTCAATTTTATCATTTCAATATAAATACTTTCTGCTCACCTCCATTGAGGCCCGAGTTTTACCGCCGCCACTTGTAAGTTCACACTCTTTGACTCTTTAAGTAGTATTTAATTCGTGTAATATCATTTCTGCAGATAACCATTTTAACGTGCTCGTTGGATCCATTTTCAGCTACGCTATCATGAGTCAGGGCGTACTTCTGAGGTTAATCCACATGTGTGTTCATGTACTTTGAATTGGGTAATGTATTGCATCGCCTCTTTAAAGTGCACAAGGACTACGTTCAGATCTGTTTGGAGGTATAAAATTCCCATCATTTTAATTGGCTTTTCCAAAATAGAACCTTAATTTGGTATTTGTAGTGTCTTAATGTTGGGACAGCTCAAGTCTGGGATGTTGCGCTTTCAGTCTTGGTGGCAATAAAAAATGTATACCTCTTGAATTCTTTTATAGCTATATAGACTGGCTTAACTGTGCAAACTTTAAAGAGGAGTACAAATTTTATATTTGGTTTGCTAAAAATCCGTACAGTGTTATAACTTGCAGGACTAGCATACATGAAGAATATAAAGATGGTTGGCATTCGAGTTAGAATATTTAGGTTTGTTATATGATTGCGTTTGAAGGTTTATGTACAAGGGATGTTTGAAGTTGCATATAGGGAATGTTTTACTTATTTAAAACTGTTTATAAGGGATATTTGAGATTTCTTATTGAAAGTACTTGTTGGTGATTGTTTTCGGTATGCTTATAGAAATTGTAGCTTATAAAGGCTGTTTGGGAACTGCTTATCCAGGAAACAGGACTGTTCAAGATTGTCTATTGAAACTGTTGCTTTTTTATGAAGGGGTTATTGGAAATTGCTTATTGAAACTGCTTATAGCCTCATAAGTAGATTCAATAAACAATCTCAAGCAACCTCTTAATAATAGCAGCAGCTTCAATAGTCAATCACAAACAGTCTCATTCCTTATATAAAGCAGTTCAATTAAGCAATCTCAAACAGCCCATAAATTTTTTTTGAAAAATTGTCTAAAGACCGGTTATAATGGTATTAACCGGTCTAAATAACCTCCCTTTTAGACCGGTGCTTCAACCGGTCTATACTATTGTATCAACCAGTCTAAATAACCCTCTTTGAGACCAGTGCATCAACCGGTCTAAATGATAACAACCTTTTAGACCTCCCCTCATTTAGACCGGTTAAGAAACCGGTCTAAAAGCCTTGTACAACCGGTCTAAAAAGTCATTTTTGTAGTAGTGTATCACTCTGTGATATTATGAATATCACTTTGTGATATTCTGAATATTAGTTTATGATATTCTGAATATCACTTTCTGATATTATGAATATCACTTGTGATTTTCTGGATATTACTATGTGATATTTTGAATATCACGTGTGATTTTCATGTTACAAAATATTAGTTGAAAGTCACTTGTGATATTCAAAAAATCACTTGTGGTATTCAGAATATCACAAGTGATATTCTGAATATCACAGAATATCACTTGTGATATTCAAAAGGATTAATTTCATATATCACCCTACTTTCATGATTAATTTCATATATACCCAATGTGCAAGTATTGAATGCATAATGTACAATGTTTTTAATGCATGTTTGGGTATATATGAAATTTCCAATTAAAAGGAGGGGAGATATGAAATTGCCCCTATTCAGAATATCACATAATATCACTTGCGATATTCACATTATCATTTTTGATATTCTGAATACCACTTGTGATATTTCGAATATCACAGAATATCACTTGTGCTATTTAGAATATCACTTGTGATATTTAGAAATGTATGAAAACAATTTAAAACGGCCGAAAACATTTAATAGCGGGCGAAAACGTATGAAAACGGACGAATATGTATGAAAATGTAAAAACACGTATGAAAACGGACGAAAACGTATTAATAATGGACGAGTATGTAAGAAAACGGACGAAAACGTATGAAAACGGACAAAAATATATGAAAACGGACAAAAACGTATGAAAACGGGAGAAAACGTATGAAAACGGATGAAAAATAGATGAAAACGTATGGAAACAGGCGAAAACGTATGAAAGAGAAGAAAAAAAGCGCGAATTAAAAAAAACAAACAAAATAAAACGTGAATATAAAAAAATGTGAATTAAAAAAAACGTGAATATTAACAAAAAAAAGGTAAAAAAAAAAAGAAAAAAAAAACGTGATTATAACAAAAAACGTGAATAATTAAAAAAAAAAGAAAAAAGAAAAAAAGAGAGACAAAAAGAAAATGTGTATATAAAAAACAAAAAAGACAAGAAAAAACATGGACTTAGGTTTAGAAATATTAAATCTTAGGTTAATCCCCACCACTAAATCAAACTAGATAGATGGTGAAGATTTGTCCTTTGGTAAACATCAAAATAAGAGTAAACATTTGAAAATTTCTCTTGTTTATTATTATTTTATTTATTTATTTATTTATTTTTTTTGTGGTTGTAAGTGAGAGTCGAGAAATTTTGTGGATTAAATTGTAATTAGATATTTAAATAACTTTTATCAGTAAGGGTATTTTAATCAAATACATTAATCATTTTGTAGGTTTGTAAGTCTTTAAGCAAGACCCAACGTTTATGAATTTTCTTATAATATACTAGACAAATACTCACGCAAAACGACAGTTTATAGTGGGAAATAATAATAGTTGTGAACTTGTGTTTTGGTGTGACCCTTAATGCAAAACTTACATGTTCAATTTCTAGTTATTGCGAGAAAAAAATAGATGAGTTACAAACGAAAAATGATAAGAGTTTGAGGATTAAACAATATTTGAACTATTAATTTAGTGGTGAATATTGTTATCATTTTTCATCAAAGGTATTTTAAAATTCGTTTTTATTAACTTAATTATGAATTACCACAAGAGTAAAAAGAAGTTTATGGTGTTTATATAGTAGAAATTAGAATAACTTTTTGGAACTATCATATATAAAAAAGAATTGTGTATTTCAAAAATTATAAGTTGACAAAAAAAAAAAAAAAAGAAAAAAAAAAGAGCACATTTCTATTTGGCATTAAAAACCGGTTTATAGCATTTGGGCCTCATATGTTGATTTCCTAAGACACAGTTCATAGCCAGTGGGCCTCATATGTTAATTTCCTAAAAATGCATCCGAGATGACAAAAAAAGCTGTGTTTAGAAAAGTTTTCATTTCCAATACAAGTTGTCATTAAAGTTTTCATTGGATATTATTTAGTCATACACCCGTGATTAAATTTTACTTTTATAGCGTGTATCAAAAAGGTATTTGAAGTTTCCATTAGTTAAATGTCTCTATTATTGTTTAAACCATGTAGAATATGTTCATCCACGAGCCACAATATATTTAAATTATTTATTTTAAGGGGTATTAGAATGGTATAAGAAGTTTCCATAAATAAAATGACTCCATTATTGTTTAAACCGTGTATTGTAATTTTAAGGATAATTTGGTAAATCAAAATTACACATTTTTAAGAGATTTTAGGTTTTTAGGAATAGGCAAAAAAATTTATAAGTACTAAACATGTAGTAAAGTAATAGTAAAAAATGTTGGCCCGTTTTTTTTGGATCTGTGATCAAAATATACCAGAACACAATAAACAATTGAATCTGGAAAAGCTTTTCTATGTATTAGTCATCATCTGTTTGAATACATGTTCCTATCTATTTATACAAAGTGAAACGTTACAATGAAAAGTTATGTTGGTTCGTTTTTGATCCAACAGTCATGTTGATTGGCTATAACCGCCAATAACTGTTTTGTATAACCGCTTTTGCAACTGCCGTAGTTGACTTTTGTGTTGACCGGGTTGATGTGGGTATTGTGATGGGTCGATTGGGATTAACCCAATATTCTCCCCCTTAATCACAATCGCTGTGACGTAGGTCTTTAAGTCTTCTAACTTCATCTTCTGGTTAAATCCACCATATGAGCTTTTAATTTCTTATAGTGCTTGTGATCATCCTTATATCCAGGTAGATCAGTTTTCCTTTGGTTATTTCCACCTTTTCTTCTTTGATCTTCATTATGTCCATGTTGATCTGGTTATTTTCACCTTTGTGATCTTCCTTAAGTCCAGGTTGATCATGTTCTTCTGGTTATTTTCACCTTTGTTGTTGTGATCTTCCTTAAGTACAGGTTGATCATGTTCTTTTAGTTATTTCCATCTTTGTTGTTGTGATCTTCCTTGATTTCAGGTTGATCATGTTCTTCTGGTTCTTCTTCAACAGTTGCCATAAGCAATGTTGGTTCTAAGTCTTCTTCACTAAGATTAGATTCTTCTTCTTTCTTTGATGGACATTTGTTTGCAAAATGCCCATACTCCTTGCATTTAAAACACATCACCTTACTCTTATCATGAGTAAATTTATTTGAGTTGCTGTTTGATTTTTCCTTGAAATTATTTTCTTGGCCTCACAACAAATCATGTCCACATTTTTCACAGTGTCTTCCGTGAGTAATGTTATTGTTGTGATGTGTAAACAATAACTTATATTGATCGTTATTGTCCTTATTCTTCTTAAAATTTATTCTTTCCTCGTACGTCTTGAGTCTCCCAATTGCTTCTTCCATCGTTATTTCAATTAGGTCGGAGTATTGCTCTATTGATGCAACTATTTGCAGATACCTATCGGGTACAACATTTAATAGTTTCCGTACTAAGGTTTCATCTTCTATGGTGTGTCCTAGACTAGCGGCTTTGTTTATGAGTGTTGTTAGTTTTGTAGCAAAGGTGTCAATTGTCTCGTCTTCCTTCACTTGTAACATCTCAAAATCAGATTTGAGTGTTTGTAGTCTTGCTTGTTGAACTTTGTCTTCGCCAACGTGTATAGTTTTCAAAGCATTCCAAATGTCCTTCGCGGTTTTGTGCTTTGTTATTTGAAGTAATTGTTCTTCGGGTAAGGCTTAAAAAGGAAAGCAATAGCGGTTTTATCCTTTTTATTATCGGGTTGAGTCGTTTCAGTCGTCTCAATTGTTTCCCATAAACCATTCGCTTCGAGAATGATTTGCATTCGAATTGCCCATAATGATTAATTCGCGGGCTTTAGGATTGGGCATTGAAATTGGGGTGTACTATTTGTAATATTAGTACTAGGTTCCTTATTATCACTTCCTTTCGTCGTATTTTAAATATATTGACAATAAAAAATATCTCCAAAAATCTAACACGAGGTGTGTTGAAAAATGTTTTATTTTTCCTTATAGGCTATAAAACTTTATATGACTGGTTTTTTAATTCCAAAACTATCCTCGGAGATTATTATATTTTAAAAACGAATAACCTAAGGTTAATTATTCCTTAAAAATTATTCCTAATCAGTATACTAAGCAGTGTAATCACTAGATTAGATATACTATCAAAAATATGATAAGATTCTAATTTTAAAAAATAACTTATCAAAATAAAAACAATATATATCAAAGTAATATATAAAGTAAAAATGAAAGGTGCTATTTGTAATCTTTTGGAACCTGGAGGGGTTGATGGTTTAACCCGATGCCCTAATAAAAAAAAATCCATTGTATGTGTGTGGCCCTAACTTTGTACGCGCCTTTTATATACTTTTTTTCCTTATCTCTTTTGGTTAGAGATAAATGCTTATCCCTTTTTCGTTCTGAGATAAAATCTTCAGTCTCTCTCTCTAGGGAAGAATAACTTTGTTTCTTCTCCTTCTCCAATCAACGATGGTTAACCGCCTGTTTAACGGCTGTGTTTGACCGTCTCTACTTCCTCTCCGGTGTTGGGTGTTCTTCGCGAGCACAATTAATCCTCCAATTGAAACCTAGGGTTTCATATGATTTGGGGGTTTTCTAATCCGTGAGAAATTTGATGATTTGGAGTATGCAAATGAATCAATTGCGGCTCAATTGATCCTTCTGGGCTCGATTCCTTTTATGAACAGGTGTGTTTGTTCTAATTCGAATCTTGATTGTGCCATAATTGATGACTCTCGTTTAGTTTCTTTAATTGAATCAAATGTGAAACGATTTGTTTTTTTTTATCCTACTGGATTGGGTAAAAAGAAAAAATGGTTTCGAAATAATTTTTTTTGCGAGGGTATTCTGATGTCGGCTTTGAGAGTAATCACTATTGTGATTGTCCCCCTGTTGCGACTGAAGTGAGAAACACAAAAATGACGTCTTGGATTTGTGTTTTTAATCGATTTGCAAAAAAAGTTTTGAAACTGTTTTTTTTCTTTGATTTGATTTTGGAGATATACGAGTATGGTATATGATGATTTTGGCTCTGATACCAATTGTTGGCCCGTTTTTCTGGATCTATGATCAATATATACCAAAACACAATAAACAATTGAATCTGGAAAAGCTTTTCTATGTATTAGTCATCATCTGTTTGAATACATGTTCCTATCTATTTATACAAAGTGAAACGTTACAATGAAAAGTTATGTTGGTTCGTTTTTGATCCAACAATCATGTTGATTGGCTATAACCGCCAATAACTGTTTTGTATAACTGCTTTTGTAACTGCCGTAGTTGACTTTTGTGTCTGACTTTTGTGTTGACCGGGTCGATGTGGGTATTGTGATGGGTCGATTGGGATTAACCCAATAAAAAAAAAAATATGTTAAGCTTCACTTTTGTTGCTTCATATTTTCTCATAGCCAAAATTGATATAAGTTAATAACAAACACATACTTGGATGATGTGTAAAACTGTTTAGTAGCCTTAATGAAAAAAGTTTGATTAATATGTCAAAGATGATAATAAAGATCAAACTTCAACTTAATCATATCAAACATTCTGTCAAATAGTTATTTCTTGTAAGAACGTATATTGAAAACTTCACGTTCTTTCCTTATAACCGAAATGATTAGTTTCTGAATGTTTGATATAATGTGAAGGAGACATGACATTGTTCACTATTTTCTTGATTAAATTTGTTTTAAGAGTAAGGGTTATCTTAGATTATATACGAATGGACATATGGTTCTCTGCGTAAAGTAAGAATTACTATGACATAATTGTAGACGACATACAGGCACGAAAAACTAATGAAAGATTGTGAAACATAACAAAACACTTTACATTAGGTGCATCTTCGTTCATTTATAAATATCAATAAATTAATAACATGGATCTCAAACTAGCTTCGGTAAAGATAGAGAAAGTTCAAACTCACCAACCATATGCAACAAATCAAATAATGTTACTAGTCATGAATGCATAGTTGGTGGAAATGTAGTCAAGGTCAAGTATGACTATGAAAGTTTGGGTGATTCGCTTAGTTAGTTTAATGCTTAAAATGGAATTATTTCCTTTAGCCTGAAGCTTTGGTGAATTGAAGATGAAATGCTGGTTTTGTATTGGAATTGATTCATAGTTCCTTGTATTGTCCTTTTTTTCATGCATTGCTTAGCAGATGTCTTGTATGTAGCTTGTTATTTTAGAGCAAGTTTTGGGGGTGTTTGGCCTGTCAATGCACCTCCTCTACTATGCCTTCGTATAAAGCATTCCAAAGTGTTAATATATTCACCGTTCACAAAAAAAAAATTAAATTAATATATTTTTGGAACGGCAATTTTATTACAAACTACACCTCCCGTTTCACAATATCTCTCACATGTCTCCAACGAGACTTGAACGCACAACCTCTAGGTTGATGGGTCACTCACATACCGCTAGGGCAAGAGGCCTTTGGTCAATGCATTGCGAAGATAAAGTTCTGCCACTTTTTTTCTAATCAAATTTGTTCTAAAACTTTCTTACAGTATTATTTTATCTTAAGTATAAATATGTTAACTTCGATTAGATACAAATGAAAATGTATAAATGGTTAAATGTGTTAAAACAAAATTTGTTAGAGCATGGGAATTCATAAAGGAATGAAAATCTGAAACATACTAAGTTTCCAGTTTTGAAAATCTGAAACAATTTTTTTTTAAAAGCATTACTGTGGATACCGATTTTTAGACACAAGGTTCATAGCATTTTTTCTTTCAAAAATAGCTGTGATGTAAAACAAAATCAGACAAGCACATAAAGTAAAAACCAATATAATCTTTTACATGCTTTTTTTGTAAAACAAAATCATAACAAAAAAACTCCAAATCCCAGGTGCAACAATTGCAAATTATGATATTGATTCCTTACGAATCATTCAATGATGGAAGATTATTTCCACCTCAGATGAAGCGCGCGGGCATCTAACGAACATGTTTGCAATCTGTGACTCGGTAACCTGATAAAAAGTGACATTGAGCAGTAGCTTCACCTTTTTCAGCGTAGGTGACTTTGCCAAGACAAGCTTCACAAAATCCAACTCATATTTGAGGTTGCTCAAGTGCAAAATCTCTAATATATTCAGATGCTCAAATGAAAGATCTGAATAATCTTCAGTTGTAATTAACGAGCCTATCTAAAGATGACTTTCCGACTTTGAAATAGTCATCTACAAGAAGCAACGGTATTTTTTGTGTTATTGTATTTTAACATAGGGTGGATTGTATTAATGGTCCGCGTGGTTTGCTCAAAATTACAGTATTCGTATCTTGCCAATACTAATCACAAACATGGTCCCTAAAAACATTATATGCTTTCATGCTCTGTCGCTCATGTCCCCTAAAAACATTTTATGTTATCTGCCTACTTGAGGAATGAAAAGTGGAATTATATAGTTGAGGGATCAAATGTGGAAGCAAACATGTATATAAAGACCATATCGGTGATTAGTATCATTGAGTGACCAATTCCGTAACTGTGCATAACTCACAAGACCATTTATGTAATATCATGTTCAATGAGTAAAATAAATAAGATACAGGATAGATTTATGCTAGAGTTAGGATCAAATAAGAAGAATAATAAAAATAAGAAGGATAGGAAGTAACCATAACCACACATTCTAGATGCACCTACAAAAATGGATGCATCTTCATTCAAATTTTCCCTCCCATATTAAAATGTGTGGCTAGAATTACTTCTTACCCTTCTCATTTTAATTATTCTTCTTATTGGATCCTTTCCCATTACCTGAATATGTAGTTGCTCCAAATATGGGGAGCTTCTTATCAAAAAAGCAAAAATGGGAAATTATCATATCTGTGAATGAAAAGCGCTTTTTTCAAACATAAGTATTTGAGATTGACTAATGGAGTTGGAAGCCTGTGTGGAGCTATGTCATGAGCAAAATACTTGAACGATAGCCAATACAAAAAAAGATTAATTATCAGAAAATTTTCATCAAATTGAATAAAGTAGTTACCATAATGACAATATTACCTGAATGACCAAAAGCGCAATTGTTAGACATTCAATCGCTTGCGAACAGCTGAATAAGTTAATAATAGAACGCTTTTTATTACTTTGGATGTTGATACAAAAGTTGGGCGTTCCTTGTTTGAACTCCGGTTCCCGTATCAATTGGATCTTGATGCTTGAGACCTGCGCACTAAGTAATCAGTTTTAGGGTTTTAGTTGAGAGTTAGGGTTGTAGATCATACCTTTAATGAGGGCTGGGATGCCATTTATATACACACGAAACCCTTATTGGTTTCGTGTTCCTCAAACTTCGGTTTATCCCGCCTAAGTCGGTTATTAAACACTTATCTCCCAAGATAAGAGATATCCGATATCGTAAGCCATAAAAAACTTTGGGTTTGGGCCTTCGTGAGCCCAAACCATTATCGAGTTAGCCCAGTCGTACTGGGCTTGCTAGTAGCAGTCATTGGTCGGGTTCGTGACCCGAAAGCGGACTATACGTCATCATGTCCCCCCAGTCTAGTATGCGCAGGGTGAAACCCGCAGATGCTAGACTAACAACTGTAGCCAATAGTTACTTCAAGGCGCAGCGTAGGAGTGCCAAAGGGTGTCCACCTAAAAGAGAGATACAGTGCATTAAGTCAAATTAGGTCAAAGATATGCCTCGGAAAACGTGGGAAAGTAACTGGAAAATGTGTCATGTCAACATATCCTATCGACACATTTAGAGATAGTGGTGTCCATGTGTCGATCATCGCGTGGATGTAAAACCCTATATAAACCATCGCCTCCCATTTACTGTGTTTATCACAGTAAAAAAAACATTTCCACCATTGTTGAAAAAACTCAAATTGCAACCCAGAAACCCTTAATATTGCAAAGGTAACAGCGCGTGCGCATTTAAAAACTATATCATGGTCCGTAGTTTGACCGAATTTGCCTCAGACATGACCGAGGATGAACTTCGTGAGTTCACCTCGGATTATTATATCTCACTCGCGCTGCATCCGGTAGTTCCGGCTGCGCAGGCGTCAATAGCGGATTTCCTCGAAGGGAAGGTAGGGGTATACACACATTTTTTTGAATTTGCGAATCAACGTGTGCCCATATCCTTATTCTTGTGCGACATATTAAACTACTATCGTCTGCACATATCTCAGCTGCACTGTATAGGTGCGGCAAAAATAACAAACTTCGAGGTTAATTGCCGCTTATTGGCGATTAACCCCACAATCTACCTCTTCCGCGCATTTTACCACACAACGTGGTCAAATGGGTGGGTGTCATTCGCTAAGCGCGCAGGGGGCTGCAATGTTACACTGATAAACTGGACGCGCTTAGGAACTGGAGGAAAATTTCTTTCTGGGTTGATGAAGCATTGTTCCCCTGGCGCTTCGCCTTCTATACCCAAAGTTCGCTACCAAAGGATGAGCGCCCCCTCCCTGGAACATACAGCGCTGAGGATGCGGAAACGATAAACACCAATCGTATTCCCATCAATTCCTACCCCGAGGAACTTTTGGTACATGTGGGCATCAGTCGCAACTATTTTGGTAGACCTGATGATGTGCCAACATTCTTAGACGCGGATGGACAGGGTAGGTGCTCGCCCTTCGTACTCCTTAGCTTTATTAATGTGAGCCTTTCTTTTCACCTTTATACTTTATATAACTTGTTTGTTGTTTCTTTCTTGCTGCGCAGAGATGGATCTATTCAGCGTTGTGAACTTGGCGATGCCGCGCCAGGTGACGGTAGGGGTGCGCCTGTTGAGAGAGGGGGAAGTCCCCATTTTGGATGCTACCAGTATGCACCATGGAGATGAACCCGAAGGAACTGGGGTGGTTCACCCCAGTCCGAGGCGATCCTCTACAAAGCGTGCTCACCTGTGGTATCTTCCCCTTTAGTGGAGCCGTTACACAGAGATGTGGTGGAGAGCATGGAAGACCTTGATGTAGAGACAGAGGAGGAAAGTCAAGGGCTAAAGCGCAAGAGGGCGCTTGGTGGTGATGGCGCTAGCTCATCCAGGAAAAAACGCCCTGTCATTCTTGACGTGGAGTCGTTATCAGGCGATGCTTCGTCCCCTCGCTCAAAGGAGACAACTCCACCCAAGTAAGTATTTTCGCCAAATCGCTTATCTCATTTTTTGGTCGCGTTATTAATTCACTTCTCTTTGCGTGCAGTATTGAAGCTGTTGGGTTGACTTCTGAGCAATCTAGGGAGTCACCACCCAAGGCAAGTCCCGTGCGCGCTGACCCTCAGGATCCAAAGGACCAAGGCACTGAGTCGTTGGCATCTGGGGGTACGCCCATGGACCAGTTAGTTGAGGAGCTTGTTTCTGCTGCTGCGCACCAGGCTATATTGGTTGCGCAGCTGAAGTCAAGGTATGTTGGGGAGAGCAGCCAGAGCGCACAAAAAGATTAAGAGATTGCGCAGCTGAAGGCACTTTTGGCCATTGCTCAGGCTGAGGTAGAGTCGGCGCGCTCTTATTCCCAAATACTTGCTGGGGAAAAGATGGCGTTGCTGTCCCAAGTGAGCCGGGAGCGTGCCGCGTTGGAAGAGTACAAGACTTCTTGCGTCTGGGCTGTTAATCACTTGGAGAAGGGGAAGGATGAGCACTTCTCTCGGTTGGGAAAGTTCCGTGAAGCTGTGGATGGGATGCTGAAGGAACAGGAGATGAAGTTGTGCAAGCTCAGCATCGAATATGATGAAGAGTTATATCCTCAGTTGGTTTCAACGATCGCTGAGCGCAGATGGCTTATCAGCCATGGTTTGCGCCTTGCCGCCCTCGGTACTTTGGAGTCTCGAGAGGTGGTAGACAAATTTGGGCCGGTTGTGCGGTCGGCGCGCAAGCGTGGCAAGGCCGAGGTTATAGAGGAGCTTCACGAGGGTGGCCTTCTCAAAGTGGGCGCATTTCAGTGCCCGGGTACAATGATCATGCCTATGAGGAGCTCGTTCTTTGCTATGGAGAAAATGAAAATATTGGAGCTTCCTCATATTGCTCAGATGGAGCGCGACCAAGATTACCCTATAGGTGTGATTATGGAGGGGTTAACTTTGGCACGCCACCGTGCTGATGGTGCAGAGGCACAACTGGACTTTTTTCTGAAGCCTGATGAGTCACAGCTGCAGGTGCCCATATTTGTTCGTCCCCGCGACCTCTTGAACTCGTTTGTATTTGAGAAGGAAATTCCTTTGAAGGAATCCTTAGAGGCCCATGCTATGACGCTTGCCAAGAAGAAGGGAGTGAAGGGAAAGGCCATTCTTTATGGTGTTGGCGCAGCGCACCTTCCTAGATCCGACGAGGTACCTGTGAGTGTGGCAACGGTATCGCGCCAGGACTCTGATTTGTTGAAGAAGCTGAAGGAGGCTGGGGACGCTGCAAGCTATGTGGAAAGCTCTCATCTTAGGCGTTGTAGTAGTATATAGATTATAGCTTCTTTGTAAATATCATTTTGTAAGAACTCATGGTCTTTAATGAAATTTTCCTTTTGTTGAATGTATGTTGATATGGTTGCGACTTATAATGTTTGTACTTAGTTATCTGTCTTTACATAAAAAAACATACTTGTTGTCTAAGAATCAAACTGTTACATAAGCGCGAATAATATGTGGAGTTCATAATCATGTATGACCTATCATACTTAAAACATAATGTCTAAGTATTTTTATCATAATCGTGTATGGTGTGATATGCGGCGTACTGTAAATATCATAGTAAGGAGCCAAGAGTCTTGATTCCTGGTTTGTTAAACGCACACAGTATGCATTGTTGCGCATCTATCGTGGAATTCCCATTGAACTTATTCCAACGTCTTGAAAATAAGGTGTGTTAACAAGGATGCATGATCCAATGTTGATGGGTTTGCAACCCTCTTACTCAACGAGTTATTTAGTAGGTTTACTCATCCTTTTTACCATTGTGGGTTTAGTAAGTGCATGCACGCCATGTAGGCAAAAGATAATAAAATAACAATGTTAAGACATAAATAATATGACAAATTGAAATGTGTCGCGGAGTTAGCTAGAAACCGCTGCGTTTTATTAATACTTGCAAGTGTTTGTAATAAGAAGAAAAATATTTTCCTAAGTAAAAAAAAAAGAATTTAAATACATGGACATTTATTGAGCACGATACTAAAGTGCGGGGGTGTCCATGCGCTGGGCCGTAGCCGTTTCTAGAGATAACACCGTTTGAGGTTGCAGATTTTCCATGTGCGTGGTAACTCACGACCATCCATGTCTCGCAGCTTGTACGCGCCTTTTCTTAATGCTTTAGTGACCTCATAAGGTCCTTCCCACTTCGGTCCAAGTTTTCCTGTATCTTCTGCGTGACTCTCATCGTTGGCGCGATATACAAAGTCTTCTGGTCTGAATGAGACGTTTCGAACTTTAGCATCGTAGTATCACTTCATTTTTGACTTAGCTCTTGCCTCACATATTGTTGCGCGCTTGCGCCTTTCTTCCAACAGGTCCAAGTCAATA
The DNA here is from genome assembly GCA_022545495.1 of Chrysanthemum lavandulifolium. Lineage (NCBI taxonomy): Eukaryota > Viridiplantae > Streptophyta > Magnoliopsida > Asterales > Asteraceae > Chrysanthemum > Chrysanthemum lavandulifolium. The sequence continues at coordinate 46,398,377 of CM040240.1, read as the reverse complement.
CGCCGTTCATCCTCATTGGTTGTAACATTAACTTCAGCAGTGCGAATAGTTGGCATCCCTATTTTGGCTGGTATGACGGCTTCTGTCCCATAGACAAGAGAAAAGGGAGTGTCTCCCGTGCTAATTTTGATTGAAGTGCGGTGCGCCCACAAAACATGCGATAATTCCTCCACCCACCGCCCTTTGTGCTTTTCCAAGCGTGCCTTAATTCCTTCACCCAGACTTTGATTTGCACGCTCGACTAAGCCATTGGTTTATGGGTGTTTAACCGACGCGAAGTGTTGTGTAATATTTAGCTTTTCGCACCATTCCTTGAAAGGGTTGTCACAGAATTGTTTTCCGTTGTCTGAGATGATTTTCCCAGGTAGTCCGAAACGGCATACAATATTTTCCCAAACAAACCGTTTTACCTGATTTCCTGTGATTGTCACGACCGCGTTTGCTTCAATCCACTTGGTGAAATATTCTATAGCTACTATGAGGAATTTCAATCCTCCTACTGCAATAGGAAAGGGACCTGCAATATTGATACCCCATTTATAGAATGGCCATGGCGACGTAATAGGTGTTAGCTCCTGTTGTGGTTGGCGTGGAATGTGTCTGTGAACTTGGCAGTCGCCACACTTTCTTATTAAGTCCCGCGCATCCCGGTGCATTGTAGGCCAGTAGTGTCCTGACCGTAAAGCGCGCGCCACAACGGACCGTGGTCCTGAGTGCATACTACATGAACCGGTGTGGATTTCCCGAAGTACATAATTTTCTTGCAGGGGTCCGACACATCGAAGCCATGGTTGTAGAAAGGAGCGCCGATATAGTATACCATCCCGAAGCTCAAACCACTGTGATGTGCGCCGAACCCTTCGGCCGTCCTTCTGCTCTTGGGGCAATACGCCCTTGCTTATGAACTCGACTATTGGGGTCATCCATGTAGGACCTTGCTCCTCTATCATCGTGGATATTTCCATCTCTGAGATGGACTTGCTCTTCAGCGTTTCCACCAACACTTGTTTTGACAGGTGCGCAAAGCTTGTGGATACAATCTTTCTTAGTGCATCCGCCTTTCTATTTTCCCCTATAGGAACTTGCTTGATGGTAAACCTGTCGAAACTCTGGATTAGTGACTTGGTCTTGTCGAGGTATTGGATCTTCTTTTCCTCTTTAGCCACATAATCGCCCAACACGTGGTTGGCCACTAGCCGGGAGTCCACATTTGATTCCAGGTTGCGTATGCCCATTCAAGCTGCAATGCGTAATCTAGCGATCAGGGCTTCATATTCTGCCTCGTTGTTTGTGGCTGTGAATTCGAAACGCAGTGCGTAAGTGAATTCCATTCCTTCTGGACTTGTGAGGATAAGGCCTGCACCTGACCCGTCTACGCATGAAGATCCGTCCGTGAACAAGATCCATGGTTCTTTAGTTCCACCTTGCTTTGTGAAGGTGCGTCATCGATGTCCGGTTTTTCGATGATGAAGTCTGCTAGTATCGCCTTTAACCGCAAAGACGTGGTCTGTAGGAAATGTTATGCTCACCTAGCAACACACTCCACTTCTGTAGACGTCCCGATGCGTCAGGTTTGGAGATAATTTGCATAATAGGCTGGTTTGTAAGCACCGCTATTGGGTGCGCCTGGAAGTACCTGCGTAGCTGTTAATCTCCATTTTTCTTGAGTGCTTTGCTTATAAAATACACCGGTGTTTGCACTGAATTCCTGTCTGTTAGTAGCACCACGCTGACTGCTCCATGGGTTGCTGACAAATACATAATTAAGTCTTCCCCTGGGCGAGGCGCAACTAGCGTGGGGAGTGCTGCTAAATGTTGTTTAAGTTGTATGAAAGCTTCTTCTGCTTCCGTAGTCCAGCGAAAGTCTCCCTTTTTTGTACACTTCTTGAGTGTTTTGAAGAGAGGGAGTGACTTGTCTGCTGATTTGAACAAGAATCTATTCAAACAGGCCAGTTTTCTGTTTAGAGATTGGACTTCTTTCAAAGTGCGTGGTGAAGGAAGTTGGATGACAGCCTTCGTTTTTTCTAGACACGGTTTGATGCCATCGGGCTCTATCAGATATCCGAGGAACATGCCTTCTGTAGCGCCAAAAGTGCATTTCTTAGGATTTAGCTTCATGTTGATCTTTTTTAGTGTCTTAAATGTTTCCTCAATGTCGCGCACCCATTCATCTTCCGTATGGCTTTTTATTACAAGGTCGTCAACATAAACCTCTAGGTTGCGGCCCACCTGTCTTTCAAATGCGTTATCTACCAACCGCTGGTAGGTGGCACCTGCGTTCTTTAAGCCAAAGGGCATCTTAGTATAACAATAAACGCCTTGTCTTGTATGGAAGGCCATTTTTTCCTCATCTTCCTTAGCCTTCTGGATTTGGTGGTATCCTATGTGTGCGTCTAGGAAGCATTTAAGTGGGTATCCACACAAAGATTCTACCTTCCAGTCTATCTCCGATAGCGGGTAGCAGTCTTGTGGACATGCCTTGTTAAGATCTGTGAAGTCCACGCACATCCTCCAACTACCATCGCTTCTTGACCATCACCGGGTTGGAAATCCGGTCATGGTAGTAGACCTCTCGCATGATACCTACTTCCACAAGTTTATGTATCGCCAGATTGCTTGTGCGCGCCCGAGCCCGGGCGCTTCTTCTATCGATCGGGAGTATCCTTGTCGGATTCTCAACTAGTGTTCAGTAATCTAGCGTGGTACACCGGTCATGTGCTTTGGTTCCCATGCAAAGATATCCATGTTCTTTTGCAAGAGTGCTCACACAGCTGCCTTGCCATTATCAGTTAGCGATCCCCCGATCGATACTTCTTGCTCTAGGTAATCAGGATGAATTGCAACCCTCAGGTTTGGCACTTTAGTTGCACGCTATTCTGGAATGTGGGCCGTCTCACATGTAATTGTGTTACATTCTCCAGGTGGTACGGTGGTATTGTAGAGAGTAACAATGCCTCCCTCCACCGGGAATTTGAGCATCCCATGGGTTGTAGACGGTACTGCACGTATGGCTAAAATCCATGGTCTTCCAATAATGCCATTGTATGGCGAAGGGGATTTGATCACCATAAAAGTCATCCAGGCTGTCGTGGAGTGTTCCTTATTGCCAATACTGACTAGTAGGCATATTTGCCCCATGGGCCATATCTTTTCTCCTGTAAAACCAGTCAACGACGTCCTGACCCCGCTTAACTGACTTCGTATCTCAGGTTGCAGTCATTTTAAACAGTGTTCATACATTATTTCTGCGGATGCTCCTCCAGAAACATACATGCGGTGGATATCGTGACCCCCTGCGTTGATTTCAATGGTGAGCGGTTCTACCACTGTGTTGTCCGCAGCCAAGTTGGGGAAAGAGATTTCGCTTCCACGCGAAAACTTTTGGCTAATCTTCTGCCTAGTCATTCGCTGCCATGATTGTATCATGTAGATGGTATCAGCCTTATCTTTGGGTACTTCTTTCTTGTTTCCAGACTTTTGCTTATCTTTCCCTTCCTTGATGTTTTTAACCAAATGGTCCAATCTGCCTTCTTTTACTAGTGTATCAATTAGTTGGCACAATTGGACACATTCATTGGTGGTGTGCCCCTTCTGTCCATGATAGTCGCAGTATCCGCTCCCCACGCGCCGATATTTTGGGGTGCGCATTGGCGGGGGCCTCGGGAAGTTCGCGCCTTCCGTCACGAATATCTCCTTTGGAGTCTTGGTTAGCGGGGTATATCTGTCATTATCTCGTCCGCTCCCCTGGCCGCGATAGTTCTTGTTGCGGTTGCTACTCTGGTCAATGGATTGTCTCCGAGGTTGTTCTTGTGATCTATAGTTTGAGTAGCCTTTCTTGCTGTCCGCCGCGGAAACTTCTCTTTGGATAAAGGACCTTGTGCACTTCATAAGTTCATCAAAGGTTTGGGGGACTCTTTCATTCAGTCTTTTGATGAGTTCTGGGTTATTCAACCCGTTCATAAACCCTTCGGGCGTCCTTCTGCTCTTGGGGCAATACGCCCTTGCTTATGAACTCGACTATCGGGGTCATCCATGTAGGACCTTGCTCCTCTATCACCGTGGATATTTCCATCTCTGAGATGGACTTGCTCTTCAGCGTTTCCAATAATACTTGTTTTGACAGGTGCGCATAGCTTGTGGATGCAATCTTGCTTAGTGCATCTGCCTTTCTATTTTCCCTTCTAGGAACTTGCTTGATGGTAAACCTGTCGAAACTCTGGATTAGTGACTTGGTCGTGTCGAGGTATTGGATCATGTTTTCCTCTTTAGCCACATACTCGCCCAACACGTGGTTGGCCACTAGCCGGGAGTCCACATTTGCTTCCAGGTTGCGTATGCCCATTCGAGCTGCAATGCGTAATCCAGGGATCAGGGCTTCATATTCTGCCTCATTGTTTGTGGTTGTGAATTGGAAATGTAGTGCGTAATTCCTTCTGGAATTGTGAGGATAAAGCTCGCACTTTGACCCGCTCACGCATGAAGATCCGTCCGTGAACAAGATCCATGGTTCTTGTAGTTCCACCTTGCTTTGTGAAGATCGTCATCGGTGTCCGGTTTTCGATGATGAAGTCTCGCTAGTATCGCCTTAACCATGAGACGTGGTCTGCAGAGGAAATGTTATGCTCACCTAGCAACACACTCCACTTCAGATACGTCCCGATGCGTCAGGTTTGGAGATAATATGCTTGATAGGCTGGTCTGTAATCACCGCTATTGGGTGCGCCTGGAAGTACCTGCATAGCCGTTTGGCGGCGAATACTAATGCTATGACCAACTTTTCCATTGCGCTATAGTTAATCTCCGTTTTCTTGATTGCTTTGCTTACAAAATACACCGGTGTTTTCACTGAATTCCTGTCTGTTAGTAGCACCACGCTGACTGCTCCATGGGTTGCTGACAAATACATAATTAATTCTTCCCACAGGCGAGGCGCAACTAGCGTGGGGGTCGCTAAATCTTTGTTTAAGTTGTATGAAAGCTTCTTCTGCTTCCGTAGTCCAGCGAAAGTCTCCCTTTTTTGTACACTTCTTGGGTGTTTTGAAGAGAGGGAGTGACTTGTCTGCTGATTTGGACAAGAATCTATTCAAACCAGCCAGTTTTCCGTTTAGAGATTGGACTTCTTTCAACGTGCGTGGTGAAGGAAGTTGGATGAAAGCCTTCATTTTTTCTGGACAGGTTTTGATGCTATCGGGCTCTATCAGATATCCGAGGAACATGCCTTCTGTAGTGCCAAAAGTGCATTTCTTAGGATTTAGCTTCATGTTGATCTTTTTTAGTGTCTTAAATGTTTCCTCAATGTCGCGCACCAATTCATCTTCCGTATGGCTTTTTATTACAAGGTCGTCAACATAAACCTCTAGGTTGCGGCCCACCTGTCTTTCAAATGCGTTATCTACCAACCGCTGGTAGGTGGCACCTGCGTTCTTTAAGCCAAAGGGCATCTTAGTATAACAATAAACGCCTTGGCTTGTATGGAAGGCCGTTTTTTCCTCATCTTCCTTAGCCATCTGGATTTGGTGGTATCCTTTGTATGCGTCTAGGAAGCATTTAAGTGGGTATCCACACAAAGATTCTACCTTCCAGTCTATCTCCGGTAGCGGGTAGCAGTCTTGTGGACATGCCTTGTTGAGATCTGTGAAGTCCACGCACATCCTCCAACTACCATCGCACTTTTTTACCATCACTGGGTTGGAAAGCCAGTCATGGTAGTAGACCTCTCGCATGATACCTGCGTCCACAAGTTTATGTACTTCTGCCAGAATTGCTTGTGCGCGATCTGGAGCCTGGCCGCGCTTCTTCTGTCATACTGGGGAGTATCCTTGTCGGATTCTCAACTAGTGTTCTGTAATCGAGCGTGGTACACCGGTCATGTGCTTTGGTTCCCATGCAAAGATATCCTTGTTCTTTTGCAAGAGTGCGCACACAGCTGCCCTGCCATTATCAGATTGCGATCCCCCAATCGATACTTGTTGCTCTGGGTAATCAGGATGAATTGCAACCCTCAGGTTTGACACTTTAGTTGTGCGCTGTCCTGGAATGTGGGCCGTCTCACATGTAATTGTGTTACATTCTCCAGGTGGTATGGTGGTATTGTAGAGGGTAACAATGTCTCCCTCCACCGGAAATTTGAGCATCCCATGTCAGAGACAGTGATGCGCGTATGGTGAAATCTCGGTCTTCCAATAATGCCATTGTATGGCGGCGGGATTGATCACCATAAAATTCATCCAGGCTGTCGTGGAGTGTTCCTTATTGCCAACACTGACTAGTAGGCGTATTTGCCCCATGGGCCATATCTTTTCTCCTGTAAAACCAATCAACGACGTCCTGACCGGGCTTAACTGACTTCGTATCTCAGGTCGCAGTCGTTTGAAACAGTGTTCATACATTATATCTGCGAATGCTCCTCCATCAACATACATGCGGTGGATATCGTGACCCCCTGCGTTGATTTCAATGGTGAGCGGTTCTACCACTGCGTTGTCCGCAGCCAAGTTAGGGAAAGAGATTTCGCTTCCATGCGAAAACTTTTGGCTAATCTTCTGCCTAGTCATTCGCTGCCATGATTGTATCATGTAGATGGTATCAGCCTTATCTTTGGGTACTTCTTTCTTGTTTCCAGTCTTTTGCTTATCTTTCTCTTCCTTGATGTTTTTAACCAAATGGTCCAATCTGCCTTCTTTTACTAGTTTATCAATTAGTTGGCGCAATTGGATACATTCATTGGTGGTGTGGCCTTTCTGTCCATGATAGTCTCGAGATCCGCCCCACGCGCCAATATTCGGGGTGCGATGGCGGGGCCTCGGGAAGTTCGCGCTCGTCGCGAATATCTCCTTTGAGTCTTGGTTAGCGGGGTATATCTCATCATTATCTCGTCCGCCTCCACGGCGCGATAGTTCTTGTTGTGGTTGCTACTCTGGTCAATGGATTGTCTCCGAGGTTGTTCTTGTGATCTACAGTTTGAGTAGCCTTTCTTGTTGTCCTCCGCGATAGCTTCTTTTTGGAATAAGGACCTTGTGCGCTTCATAAGTTCATCAAAGGTTTGGGGGACTCTGTCATTCAGTCTTTTGATGAGTTCTGGGTTATTGATCCCGTTCATGAACCCTGAGATCTTTAGTATTTCGGGGCATGCCTTGACGTGTATGCACTCATCTTTGTAGCGCCACATAAGCGCTTGTAGATTCCCTGGCGCTGCTTTTACCCGGCGAGTTCGACAGGGTTTTGGCGCACTTCTTCCTTTGAGTGAAGTTCATGCGAAACGCCTTCCGCAGCTCTTCAAAGCCATCAATGCTTCTGCGAGGAAGCTTACTGAACCAGTTTCGCGCATTTCCTACTAATGTGGAATTGAACATGTGGCACCACACAGGCTGTGGCTAATTTTCGATGGTAGCAGCTGATTCAAAAAAATTTAGGTGATCGTCCAGATCACCTGTTCCATCATAGGTTTTCACAATGGCGGGCATGTGCCTTCTCTTATCTTCTGAGAAATCGTTGATGCGTCGGGTGAACGCATCCACCTTTTGGCGGCGCTACGGAAGACACACGTCTTCCTCCTCCTGGTCTCGATATTTTCTCCTGGACTTCCAGTGTCCTGTTTAGCTGTCCTCATTGTCCGAGGAGTTACCAGAGGATGAGCTTTCCCTCTTTCGACGCTTGCGCCGACTGTCCTCAGAATCCGCGCTTGAAGGGCTTTCACTTGGGGAGTACCGTCGTCCAAGTCTGTCATGGATCTTGCGGCTACCAAGCCTAGCCTGGACATTGGTACGCCGTCCGTCCTCTTCATGTTCTTCCAGATACTGCAGGTCAGCTGCTTCATCGTTCTCAACTCTCCTCCCAATCCTGGTAAACACTGGGGGTCGGCGGCTATCCCTTCCTCGCTTCTCCCTCTGATGACGCGGTGGAGATGTCTCATACTCTGGGTCGAAATTGAGTCGGGCTTGGAGGCTTCGACCTGACCTCTTTTTTGCTTCCTCTTGCATGAGAGCAGCTAAGGTTTCGTAGTTTTGAGACACGAAATCACTTGGCGCTAGTTCCGACGTGACCCTTTCTAGAGCAAGGGTGTCTGTTTCTACCACTGGAACCTTGTTTCAGTCAGGTGCATCTGGTGCTTTTGTGAGATCCGTTTCTAGCACCGATCGGAGGGGAGTGGTAAAAGGGGTGCGCAGTGGACCTTCTGCGCTAGTGGTGGTTGTGGACTGTGGTGGCCTGGGTTGTCCCCGGGCGTGGTTCCACCGTCGGGAAGACCAGATCTAGGCCTGATCCTTGGTTTCTGGTAGCACTTGTTGTTCCAGAGGCCTGTTTACAGACTGATCCACTTTGCTGCTTCTTCCCATGTATGTCGTCATCCGATCGCTGGCTTAGGTTTTCTTGCTTCGTCATTCTAGTTCTTAGTGATTGGTCCCACAAATGGCGCCACTTGTTGATACAAAAGTTGGGCGTTCCTTGTTTAGACTCCGGTTCCCGTATCAATTGGATCTTGATGCTTGAGACCTGCGCACTAAGTAAACAGAAAACACCGTTAGGCTTATCGTGGGATTGTCTCCCACGATTATCCTCCGGCGTGAGAGTAAGTAATCGATTTTAGGGTTTTAGTTGAGAGTTAGGGTTGTAGATCATACCTTAATGAGGGCTGGGATGCCCTTTATATACACACGAAACCCTTATTGGTTTCATGTTCCCCAAACTTCGGTTTATCTTGCCTAAGTCGTTTATTAAACACTTATCTCCCAAGATAAGAGATATCCGATATCGTAAGCCATAAATAACTTTAGGTTTGGGCCTTCGTGAGCCCAAACCGTTATCGGGTTAGCCCAGTCGTACTGGGCTTGCTACTAGCAGTCATTGGTCGGGTTCGTGACCCGAATGCGGACTATACGTCATCATTAGATATCAAAAAGTATCATCCAACCCTGCAAAATCTTATAATATTAAGTTATTTATGAAAGCTATGAGGATTGATAATTTTTTTATAGCTTATATACCAAGGTCAAACGTTTAAGCAATGGGCAGTTCGACAAAAGATATTCAAAAGCTTTAGTAGAGGTGTATACAAGATCCATGTATAAGCTTGTAAGGCTACTAAATCCATTGAATGATAGTTGTTGATCAAGAACACACCGACTGAGATATAGGTCCTTCAAGTGATGCATCGGTAAGAGAGATAAGGGAAACGCATACAATGCTGTTATGTCATTTGCATTTGTAGCAAAAGTGAACTCGTTTATTGGACCCTGGTGGTTCGAGAGAATCTGGCGTATTGCATTGAAAACTTTACGCTTCTTAGACTCGGCGGGATCGTTACCATCAAAAGTATGTCCATAAATAATAAGTTTAGGAATGTTGGTCCATTTTTACCTCCATTCTTTACTAAGGATACTAGTTCTTTCTGCTTCTTTAATCGGTATGAGACATAGGATGGTTTCTACAATGGATGGAGGAAGGTTGCTTATATCCATTTTAGGATATTCTTGTTGGTTATGTACAAAAACATTGTGCAAAATTAGTTAATATAAAAATCGGTTTAAAAATGATCTTTGCTTCCTTAAACACAACCCAAAAAAAAAGGTTCAAATATTGGTGCAATGATGTTTCTTAATTGAATATATGTTACCACTTCAAGCAGTAAATACACATGCATTCAAACACCATCACGTTCATCACCTCCTGCAGCATATTATTATAACTCGTAACACATTCGATTAACTATTCTATGTCACGTTATCACTTTCAGAACCTATATCCAAACACCCTCGTTGGTATCCATTTATTACCTTTTCTTTTTTTCTTTTCTTTTTTTATTTTATTTTTTATTTTAGAACGGCCTATTTATTACTTATTTAATCAAGTAAAAAAGAAATCGTTATTAATCGATTAAGAGATTGTCTACCTAAATCTTCGATATTGATTTTATTGACACTTATAGCCACGCAAACGCTTGTGTCGTATGTCTAACATATGCATGCTTTGTCGATAATATACAAATATAGATAATTCAACGCACCAAAAATCCACATGAAATTGAACATCAAAGTTGAGGTCAAACCGGAAGCATAGATACATTTACTTCATATTACCTTAGGCACATATATGTGCCAAACGTGTATGTAAGTTCTACAACCAAAACAAACGAGAACTAAAATGATAATAATAATAATAACGAAAATCAATATTTACGTGATAAAAAAAGGTAATGTGATTACTTTAACCGAGATACCAAAAAACACCGCCATCTTACACTCTACTATAAGGCGGTGTTTGGTTTGCAATTAGGACTCACTATGGCTATGTTCAACGATGAGCTTTTTGCATTGCAGACCAGCGTTTTCATTCAACATTAAGAAAACGTTTACTTTTTTTATTTTGTTTAAGTGCACGCTACTATTTGAAGCGCTTCTTTAGCAGGTTTTATGTTATTTTACACTTGATAATTATGGATACAATTACGTTAATAAACGGTTTTATATAACAAACTGCTAGTTGCCTAGCTAGTTCGAACATCAATCATAACTATAGCCAAATTAAAATCATCAGTCTAGGATTATATGTGAATTTATTCCTATCAAACAAGTATATTTACTAAAATAATTTGCAAGTGATTTTCCCATATGTTTTTTACGTCATGTTGTTACAGATTAATATCCTTAATTAAAAGGATTTATATAGATCATTTTAAATCTTACACAATTCAGATAGATTGATTTTTAAATGATTAGTCATAATTTGATAATGTTAAAATAGATCTACAAAGCAATAATTTACATATATCAAGTAAATAAATCAACATACCATACGAGTATAAAAATAGATCAGTTGATAATTTAAGATAGTAAGAGCACAAGGTGTCATAACAAGGCTCAACTTCGTCGTCGCGCCACCTCAGCGCCACATCAGCATCTCATTTTTCCACAACTAACTACAACAAACCCCCTCCTTACTCATAACAAACATCAACATCTTCATTTGGGGCCCACCACTACCACAAACACACACTACACACACACAAACACACCTCAGTAACATTATTAAATATCCATTTGGTTTGTGGTTGTGTCAGACGTTCAAGCTCGTCGTGGTGACGATGAAGGGCTCGACGGCGAGCTACGGCGAGCTCCTCCGATGTGGCGGCGAACCACGGCGAAAGGACACGTCGGACGGCGAGTTTGGATGGCGAGCCCACACCGTCCACTCTAACAATTTTTTTTAACAAAAATTGGTAAAATGAACTTACTTAATTATTGCATAGGTTGACTCTGACGACTGCACTTTTAGGGCTTTGGGGACTGGAGTCAAAGTGTGGGGAAAATAGTTCTATAGGGCATATAGGATTTTTTTTTTTTTTTTTTTTAATATTTTTTGTTCCTTTTAATTATTTAATTAGTCATTTTGTTAATATTGATTTAGAATGGTATGAATAAAAACATACATTAAAATTTCAATTCTTTATGTTTTAACTAGACGATTATATGCGCATAGCAACGGTAGTAGCATCAATTTGTTTTTATATGTATTTTATTTTATTTTATATAAGAGTATCCACAATGCATAATAACAACAATAACTTTTCACTGTTTCAATAAGTTTTGTGAAAAGCTTTTTGTGCATTGCATTCATAGCTTTTTGAAATACTTTTTAGAATGACTTGATACACTTGAAGTCTTTTTTCAAAGTTGTAGTCCTTCCGTTCTTAAATAATTGTCCACCATTGACTTTTGAAGTCTTTTTATCTCAGTTTTGACATTAAATTATTCTATTTGTGTTATGTAATAATTGATGATAAGTACACTAATATAAATAGTTAAATACAATTAAAACTTAATCAATTCGTTTATTTTGCATCAAATATTACATAACACAAATAAAATAATTTAAAGTCAAAGTTAAAAGAAGAATATTTTAAAAGTCAATAGCGGACACTTATTTAGGAACGAATGAAGTATGTTTTAAATGTGGTATGCATTTAATGCATTAAATGCAAAAAATCATAAAAGACTTTTTGCGTTGCTGGTACTTTAAGGCTGTAAGTGAGAGTTTGAAAAGTTTGTGGATTAAATTGTAATTAGTTATTTATATAATTAATAGATTATATTGACTTTTATAAGTAAAAGTATATTAATCAAACAACATTAATCATTTTATAAATTTATAAGTTACTAAGCAAGACCCAAAGTTTAACAATTTTCTTTTTTATACACCAAACAAATACTCACGCAGCGATGGTTTATAGCGAAAAATAATAATACTTGAGTATTTGTGTTTTGGTGTGACCCATAATGCAACACTTACAATTCAATTTGTAGTCATTACGAGAAAAACAATATATGAGTTGTAAACGAAAAATGATAAAAGTTTTAGGGAAAAACAATATTTAGATTATTAATTTAGTGGTGAATGTTGTTATCATTTTCATCAAGGCTATTTTAAAATTCATTTTAATTAACTTGACTATGAATTACCACGAGAGTAAAAAAAGTTTTATGGTGTTTATATAGTACAAACTAGAATAATTTTTAGGAAACTATCAAATATAAAAAAAATGTGTGATTCAAAAATTATAAACTCGTATAAAAGCTTCCATTTGGTATTAAAAGCCGGTCTATAACATTTGGGCCTCATATGTTGATTTCCTAAGACACGGTTCATAGTATTTGGGCCTCATATGTTGATTTCATAAGACATAGTTTATAGCATTAATACATCCGAGATGACAAAAATTTTGTGCTTAGAAAAGTTTCCATTTCCATTACAAGTTGATTTAAAATTAAAATTTAAGAAGAAGCATTAAGGGGTATTAATAAGGTATTTGAAATTGATATAAGTGAAAAACAAACACATATTGATGATATGTAAAATTGTTTAGTAGCGTTAATGAAAAAATTTTGATTAATATCTCAAAGATGAAACCGAAAGATGAGACTTCAACCTAATCATTTCAAACATTCCATCAAATAGTTATTTCTTGTAAGAACATATTGAAAACTTCGCGTTCTTTTGTTAGAACCGGAATAATTAGTTTCTGAATGTTTGAGATAATGTGAAAGAGACATGATATTCACTACTACACAAACTGATTTTACCCACAAAACTTTACACACGGAAACTAATCTGTGGGAAATTTCTCTCGGAATACCGACAAATTACACACCAAATTGTTGACTAATTTTCCGTGGGAAATATGTAGTAATTTTTCCACGGATTTCCCACTATTTAGACACTAAATTGTTGACCAAGTTTTTGTGGGAAATCCGTCACAAGTTTCCCACAGATTTGCGACAATATTCACACTATTTGTGTTGATTAAACTTCAGTGGGAAACTTGTCGCATATCTCACACATAATAGCCACAACCAAAGTCTGTGGCAAATTTTAGCTATATTACTCACGGATTTCACACGGGTCTTATCTGATAAAATAACTATTTAATTGGCCTGTGGGAAATCCATGGGACACTAGCCACGTATTTGCCACAAAATGTTAATTTTTTGTTTGTCATGAATATCTACACATATATGTTCTGTATGTCCTTTTATGACTTTTATTGTATCTTTAGATGTTTTTATGTAGGTATACGGACGTGTATATGTGTGAACGTGTAACTATATCAAAAATTTAAAAGAAAACGATTATGTCTGTGGGAAAGTCGTCAGTAATTTCCCACAGATTATCCACCAATGTGATAAATCTGTAGGAAATATGTGTGTAAATACGCACGGATTTCTCACAAAAAAACCGTTTTTATGTTTTATGTATTTTAAACATTCTCACAACACTTAGTATGTCTTCATATGTGTTTTTAGTTTCATATTATACGTGTTTTTCATTAATGTAACTATTTATGAGTATCACAAGTTTATGTATAGGTTAAGGTATAACCTTTTGTATAACAAATCCTTGTATATTTGTGGATACCTACACGTATATGTTCCGTATGTCTGTTTATGACCTTCATTGTGTATATATATGTTTTGTATGTAGGAATATGGACGTCTATGCGCGTGAACGTGTAACTATAGTAAAAAGGTAAAAGAAAACGATCATGTTTGTGGGAAAGTCGTCGGTAATTTCCCACACATTACCCACCGATTTCATTAATCTGTGGGAAATTTGTGTGTAAATACCCACAGACTTCCCACAAAAATTATCGTCTTTATGTTTATGTATACTTACACATTACCACATTACTTAGTATGTCTTTATATGTGTTTTTATTTTCATATTATGTGTGTGTTTATTAGCACAACTATTTATCTAAGTATCACAAGTGTATATGTAGGTTTAGGTATAACCTTTTTATGTAACAAGCCATTGTATATGTGTGGATATCTACACGTATATGTTCAATACATTCTTTATTACCTTAATTCTATTTATATATGTTGTGTTCGTAGGTATACAGACGTGTATACACGTGAACATGTAATTATGTAAAAAACTAAAAGAAAATGATCATGTTTGTGGGAAAGTTGTTGGTAATTTCCTACAAATTACCTACCAATTTGATAAATCCATGGGAAATATGTGTGAAAATACCCACGAATTTCCCACAAAAATTCTGCTTTTATAGTATACATAGATTGACTTTTATTTAACGGAAAAGACAATTGTTTTTCAATCTTAACTAATTTTGCTATAATTATAAAGAAACAACCGATGCTTTGAAACCCGGTTCGACCCGGCCGGGGTTAACCGGTTGAACCGGTTCCAGCCAAAAAAATGGTCATATTAAACCAGACTTTTAACTCTTGAAACCCAATTAGACCCGTCGGGTTTTAAGTGACTCGGGTCAACCCGGTTCTTGAAACCCGACCGGGTTTTGTTTTTTCATGTTTTTTTATAAATAAAATAAGTTAATTATATATATTTGCGACGTAATTTTATTTTTACACGTTATCTTTGTTGTTAAATGTTTTTTTAGTCCCAATATATATATATTAGTCATGTTTTCTTTTACAAAACCGGGCTCTATGTTGACAAATATTTGAGCCGCATTTTTTTTATCAAAACCGGGCTCTATTCTTTGTATTAGAGCCATATATTCTTTTTAAAAACCGGGCTTTATCAAAAAAATATTAGAGCCCTGTTTTCATTTACAAAACCGAGTTTTATCAAGTGTTGTTTTGTAAAACTTTAACATAGGCGATTCTTCAAATTGAAACATAAATGCTCAAAACTTTTGAGCGGGTTATTTCCCTCCCCAATTTTCATTGCCTTCAAAAAAAACACGCAACTTTTTCCTCTTTCCATTTCACAAACCCTAACCCTCACTTAACCACCGTCACATAACAGCACCATCACCCACCGTCGCACACCATTACCATCATAGGCCACCTTCATCACGCAACCAAGCCATTAATAAACTAATCCAATTAGGATGTACCAAACTGCTGTAATCGACTAAGGTAACTAATTAATTTCTATTAAACTTTTTTATATTCGATTCATATTGGGGGGTTTTTATTATGATAATTGATAAATCAAATTAGGGGTTATAGGGGTTTTGTTAATTTGAATCTTCATTTTAATTTGTATGATTGTGTGTTAGATCGTGTGTTTTTATGTAGTGCCTTTGTAATTTTACAGCTGTTAGTTTATATGTTTTGATAATAGTGTTCCCGAATGATTAAATGTAGAAACTGAGTATATGTAGTGCCTTTTTTATTTGTTTTATGCGTTTGCTGCTGGATTTATTGTGTTGGGTTAGTAATGAATGAACAGAATGAAGAGATGGCAGAGGAGAATACATGTCCAATATTGAGGTCGTTAACCAATAATATAGAGAATACTAGTTTGGCCTATCAAACTAGTGTAAAGAATGAGGAGTTGATTCGTAGCGTTGTTGTACGTTTGAAGAGAATGGAGGGGAATAATGTCAATGCTGAGATACCCATAAAACCTAGAGATGACAAAATGCGCGGGTCAGAGACTCCGACTAATCTATTGTATAGTTAAAATGTGGGTGGGTTGGCTTGATTGGGAACACTCTTGTTGTCCAAAACAATTTACTGTTTTGCATGATTATATAAATTATATTATCTTATTAATAAGATGTTTTTGTGAAAATATGGTTTAGGAGGTTGTCTGTTAAAGATGCAATTTGGATGACTTTTAAGCTTATTGACCCGTTAATTAAGAGATAAAACATGACCGGAATCATTTCTAGATCAAACTGTAGCATGGTGTATATGAATTAATCGTTGTTGTAGTTTTGCAGTCTGCTTTAACAGGTGAATCACTTCCTATGACGAAAGGCCCGAGGGATGGTGTCTACTCTGGTTCAACTTGCAAGCAAGGTGAGATTGAGGTGGTTGTAATTGCCACTGGAGTTCATACCTTCTTTGGGAAAGCCGCTCATCTTGTTGACACCACCAATCAAGTTGGCCATTTTCAGAGGGTAAGCTTCTACTGTACCATTTGTAAGTATAACATAAATTATCATTCATGTTTATATATACCGATTTTTATTTGTAATCTTGGATCGGTTTTGATGACAATAGGGAACTTTTGTATTTGTTCGATTGCTTTGGGTATGATTATCGAGATTTATAGTAATGTTCCCAATTCAAGATAGGAAATATAGACTCGGAATAGACAATCTACTTTTGCTCCTTATTGGAGGAATTCCTATTGCCAAGGCCACCGTTCAATCTGTAACAACAGGTACCTTGTGACTGTTACATGTATGACCAGCCACCCCCCTCCCACTTGCATCAACCTGGTCCAAAGCCTTTGTACCAACAGTAGCAACATTTTCCACATGCACATTAGTAGCAATATTATTTGACCCATCAGTAGCCATATTAGTACCAGTAGCTCCACTAGTACATGCACTATAAGCATTCGACTTAACTTCATACGTACCAGTAACCGAACCAACACTACTACTATGCATGGTAGCAGCATGTGTACTATTTTTATTAGCAAACGCATTCGACGATCCATGAACACTATCATGTATAATCTGCTGCTTCGCATTACCCTTCATTGGCACCAGCAACAACATTAGTGTCATTACTAACTAAAACAGCAGCAAATTTTGAAGGAACATTGGACGACAACGAGGCATGATCCAATGTATTCTCGTTCAAAGGAACAGTGGTAGACCTTTTCTCTAGTTATCTATATTTGCTACTAATTAACTCTAATATTTGCAGGATTTAAACTACTGTTGCAAGACCTTTTCTCTATATTTGATGGGTCATCTGGCGTGCTTCTCAAATATAAAGACGGATTTGAGATGTCATCAACTTCATCAGCCCCATATCTTTCGGTCACGTTACTAAAAGCAATGCATAATAACATGACTTCACAGCAACACAATGGTTATTTTTCACTTTCACTTTCGCTCAAGTAGTCAATATGTTAGCTTGTAGCTTTTGCTCAGAATTATCCTCCCCGAACTGCTGAATCGGATCCTGGTCTTAGCTAGTCCAGTTTGGCATTAGGCTTTAGTTTTTGTGTTAGAACTATTGTGTTGTAGTATATCGAAAACAGTTTCGATGTTCGTTGTCCGATAACATGTTGCTAACCTATGTCTTTTGTATTACGGTTTATGTCCTTTGGTAAAAAATTTATGCATTTTGGGTCTTGGATTTGTTTATTTTGGTGATTTATTATTGGTTTTTATTGTTTTAAATATTAATTTTTGAATTTACACGTTCGGAAATTTGAAATTATAATACAAATACCACGGAATTTAGCCATGCATTTCTCACGGATTAATCACAAAATTCTCACAGATTTGTTTGGGGGAAATTTATTTTTCTGTGGGAAATCTGTCATAAAACCATCAGAAATTATAGTGTGAAAATTGTTGGAAATTTGTGGCAAAAAAACCACGGATATGTGTGAAAAAAGGCTACTAGAAACCGTGGGAAATTTCGTGACTAATCTGTGGGAGAAATAGTAGTGTGAAAATCGTTGGAAATTTGTGGCAAAAAAACCACGGATATGTGTGAAAAATGGCTACTAGAAATTGTGGGAATTTCGTGAGAAATCTGTGGGAAAGTAAACCCACGGATTATCCACAATAATATTCGTGGGAAATAGTCAACGCGTGGGAAAATCGTGGGAAAATATTTACCACGGGTTTTTACACAGAACAATTCCGTGTGAAATCCGTGGAAAAAGGCCCTTTCCCACGGGATTTCCCACTGATTTTGCCGTGGGAAAAACCTGTTTGTGTAGTAGTGATTGATCACTATTTGCTTGATTAAATTTGTTCTATGAGTAAGGCTTATCGTAGATTATATAAGAATAGACTATTAGTGGATAATTAGGCTCAAGCCCGGTTTGTGGGTTTAAAGTATTAGGGTTTTCACCATTATAAATAATGGTGCATAATAATATTATACCTACGGGTTTTATCATTATCTTACATGGTTTTAGAGCGGGTCTGATTGTAACACCCCCAATTTCGTGATACGCAGCGGAATTCAAACTGGGTGTTACTTCATGGCACAACAGTCATAACAATAGAAAACAATCTCTAAAGGAGTCGTTTAAAAAGGATTTATCATTCGATTCATATAAATATCGAGTTTACAAAATGAGGTCCAGTTGGTTCCATTGTTTACAAAATATAATAAATAGGTTTTGAATGATAATAAAATTTATAGCCTTCTTGATCTAGTCCTCGCTCTTCCGTGCCGACTTCCGACATTATGGACCGAAATACATGCTTAAAAGCATCAACACAAAGGTTGAGTGAAATTCATAGAGTTTGTTTGATGGTTGAACACATTATGTTTGTAGTGTGAGTTATAAATTCACACCAATGGTTTGAAAACCAAAGCAGTTATTATTAGACTAAGCATCATGCAATCAAGGCGTTAACGTGTTCCAAAATTAATTGGAGAAAATGTCGGTGCGTGCCTATCCGGTAAAATTGCCGTTTTACCAATGTTACTCAAATATAGTGCGTTTGTTTGCCTTTAATGGGGCCAACACAAACGGGATTCGTCAATCCCAATAGATCTATTCACAATATTCGCGCCCACTCTCACATAGTGATTAATGATTCATGATTAAGGGACTTAAGTTTGGCAAATGCGGAAACTTAGTGCTAATAACAATCAGATAAGTATATAGTGGTACGGCTGCCTCAAGTATATGATACTTGAGCCCGCTTTTATTTGATACGGCTGCCTCAATACGTTGTGATACTTGAGCCCGCTTTTGTTTGAAAGCAATGTGTTCGGTTTAAAATAAAGCATGTATCTCCCCCAAGGGTTTGTAAAACAATTAAGTAATAAAAGTGGGGCTATGAACTCACGGTAATTAGTAAAAGTTTAAAGTACTTATAAAAGTAAATGAAAATAGTTGAGCATGTATCTCCCCCAAAGAGTTTGTAAAACAAGTATTAAAAGAGTAGGGGCTATGACTCACCTCAGAGTAAATGAAATCAAATGTATAACGAGAATGATGGATATGTCGTGAGAACTTCTACGAGCAACCTAAAATAAAATGTTGCGACTTAGGTTTGGAATAATGTTTAAGAAAACATAAACCATCCTATATATATTTCTATGTTGATCATGATGTAGTACATGATATTTGTGTATGTCGTTTATAAAAATGGTCTAGTTGTGAAAACGTGTTTAGTTTATAGATATCGTACTACTGTTCGGGCCATCATAATTCAGAGGTCATGCAGTAAACGTTCGAGGAGCTAGGACACTTTAAATCGTAAATCCAGCAACTCGTCGATACGTTTACCCAAATGAACCCCTCACATGAAGTTCCCTAGTGTTGTAGTGCTTAATACGTAAAACATGGATTTTGATTACTTGATTATTATATATTAAGAGTTTATAAATACAATAAATAAACTAACAAAGTTTATAAGTATTTAAATAAGTTTGAGTTTTATAAATACTTACCTTAATATAGAATGCTTGAGTATTATGGAAAAATAAAATATTAGCGGAGCTTCGACGTAAAATTTGCAATCTTCGAAAACCCAAGGCTATTAGAAGATTATAACAACGCCTTCTTGAGAACCCGAAGAAGAAATAAAGATTATAACAACGTCTTTTTGGAGACTTGAAGTTATTTGAAGATTATAACGACTCTTTCTTGAAAACTTCCAAGAACGAAGATCAAACGCTAGTTTTCTTAAAGAACACATGAATGTTCTTACAAGATCTAAAAGAAATGCCTTTAGGTTTAGGACTTTAGATGTTAAGAAGGGGTGGTGCAAGAAATTATGAAAGTTTATGCTTGGTATTTATAGGCTAGAGATTTTAGTTAACTATATATTGGGTTAAAAACTAACCATGGTTAAATTTACACATGTAAATGATCTAAAGGAAGCATGCTTAGGATTTTGACACCAAGGTGATGACTCCCCTCTCTAATTTCGTTCATATAGAGATAAGATGACTTAGGTGGATAGTTTTGGTATTATCTTGATTACGGAGTGAGTTTTGGTTCCGTTAAATGCTAACCGAAGCCATAAAACGTAAAATCGGGTATTGTAAAAATATGAAACTTGCAGGAATGATGAAACTCATCATAATACTCCATATAAAAATATAAAATGGGTGATAAGTCTTATTGGGTGCAAAAACGCTGCTTAAAGCTGGAAATACGGGTCAAAAACGCGTAATTCGCAGGTTTATCGGAAAAGAACGAAATTTCGTGGAAACGACCGTGAATTTATTTAGAGTAGACTAAAATTAGTCTAAAAGTGATATGAGATGTTAAAATGTGGTTTTTCACATACGCGGGATAACTTTA
The DNA here is from genome assembly GCA_022545495.1 of Chrysanthemum lavandulifolium. Taxonomy (NCBI): domain Eukaryota; kingdom Viridiplantae; phylum Streptophyta; class Magnoliopsida; order Asterales; family Asteraceae; genus Chrysanthemum; species Chrysanthemum lavandulifolium. The sequence goes on along the minus strand of CM040240.1, from coordinate 46,377,644 downwards.
CGTTATTCGTGAAGTTTAAAAGTTACGCGATTTAAGCGAAATGTAGAACGTACAAGGTTAATTCCTTTATGGTCAAGGAGGAGGAAATATGTTTGACTTTTCCAAAATGTAAAAGTGTCAAAACATATTAGAAACACAAGGAGAATCGTTAAGTCCGGATGTAAGTAGAATTGTTTAAAACATAAGTTTAGTTTTGTTCAATATTGGGCTTATTTGGTATTATTAAAATAATAATTCTTAAAAATTCTCAAATTAATCATGAAGGATCTGAAAATTTATCTGATGCGAGGAAAATTATCAGGGTTGATTTTCGTTAAGCGCGTGATGTTTAAACGGTGGACCGTCTAAAACGAAACTTTAAAATGATGTTTACTTGATAATTTTTGCGAAAATGATCTAACGATGGTCGAACTCTCAGGTTATTACTAAAATAATTTATCTTACGAGAATGTGGATTAAAAATTTTACGAGATGAATAGTGAATTTGAATAGTAAAAGTGAACAGTAAATTCTCGAAAATAAAAAGTAACCTAAAAATGCGGGTGGTTACACTGATCCTCAGACCTAGGTGACTATGTTGAGCCGCCTACTCTAACCCACCCGTCAAACAGTATCTCCTATCTCAAAAAAAAAAAAAAAATCTTTCCGCTGCCTCTTCTTCAACCTCTACTGCTTCGTCTACAGCTTCTCCTTCTCAACCCTCTCACTCATCTCCAAAACCCTATTCTTTTCTTTTTCTATTCTTTCGCCGCAAAAAAAAAAAAAAAAAAAAAAAAAAAAAAACATTGCCGTCATTGTTTACTATAGATCTCAACCTTGGCTTTGAAGACTTCAAGATTTGAAGATTTGTGTCTCCATATGATTTACTGTTGCGAGAAAAAAAAAAGAAAAAGAAATAAAAGTTATTTAATTTTTTTTATTTGTTTTTGTTTTATGTCGAATCTAGGGTATCAATTCCCGAGACGAATTTTGTTGGTGTCGAATCCAGGGTATCAATTCCCGAGACGACTGTTTGGGATACTTTGAATTATCCCGTTTTATTTTGGTTATTGTTTTATTTTGCTTTCTTAGTTTACTTCTTCAGTTCGAGCTTTCGCGATTTCGCCGCTCGAACTGCGGGGGAGTATTAGTGGATAATTAGGCCCAAGCACGGTTTGTGGGTTTAGGATATTAGGGTTTTCACCATTATAAATAATGATGCATAATAATATTTTACCTACGGGTTTTATCATTATCTTACATAGACATGTATATGGTTCTCTGCATAAAGTAGAGATTACTATGACATAATTGCAGACAACTTACAGGCAAGAAAAACTTATGAATGATTGTTAAACATAATAAAACACTTTACGTTAGTCTCCCTTCATTTATAAATAACATTAAATTAATAACATGACTCGTTCAGTAAAGATAAAGTTCAAACTCAACAACCATATGCAACAAATCAAATAATGTTACTGGCCATGAATGCATAGTTGGTGGAAATGTAGTAAAGGCCAAGTATGACCATGAAAGTTTGGGTGATTCTGCATATCTAAAATTTAATGCTTAAAATGACATTATTATTTCCTTTAGCTTGAAGCTTTGGTCAATTGAAGATGAATGCTGGTTCTCTATTGGGACTGATTCATAGCTCCTTGTAGTTTTTCATGTATTGCTTAGTAAATGTCTTGTATGTAGCTTGTTATTTAGTGCAAGTTTTGGGGGTGTATGGCCTGTCAATGCACCTCCTCTACTTTGCCTTTGTTATAGCATTAACAAGTGTTAATATATAATTCACGGTTCACCAAAAAAACAAAAAGAACATATCAAATTATGTCGATTTTCAGACACCTATGAAGATCCATTCGCATTTTGCTTAGAAAAAAGATATCACAGTGCCGCATAACAATTAGGGAATATGCCAATTACTCACTATAACACCCGCTAAGATTTTCATGCCATGCCATTAAAATCATTATCTTCGCATGTTACACACTGAGAAGAAATCATCAATAAAACTGAATCCAGCCGAAACAATAGTATATTATCACATAAAGACTGCTCGCATTTATTCAATGGTCAACAACGAAACGGTGATTTCCACCCCAGGTGAAGCACGCGGGGAGCTTAAGAGCATTTTTGAAATTTGAAACTCGACATCCTTATCAACCTTGTAAAAGAGTAATATCACAAAATCCAATTCACGCTTCATGTTGCTCAAATTTGTAATCTCCAACTCATTCAAATGCTCCGGTAAAATATTTGAATAATTTTCGACCGTAAAGGAGCCAACTCAGGATTTTTAAGCTTCATAAAGTTTGACATCTACAAGAAGCGTATGTATTTCTAGTGTCAGTGTCTTTTATAGGAGTAAATTGCCTAAATGGTTCGTGTGATTTTCTCAATATTATAGCACTGGTGTCTCAAAATTATAGATATGGTCCCCCTAGGAAGAAGAATTGACTTTCATATTACTGTCATATTTGGTGGTTCTTTCTTTTACCTTTTAAGGACCAAAATCAAAATTAATTACATACTTGAGGGGCGAAAAGTGAAGTTAATTAATAATTAGTTAAGGGAACAAAAGTGAAAGCAAACAATGTATATCAGAATTAGTAAAAAGGGGGAGAAATTCTGTAATTGTGAGCGATCTAGAAGAACCATTGATGCAGGTTACCTCTTATAAAATATGGATAAAAACATATAGGATATAGGATAGACTTGTTTCATTTACCTGAATATGCAATTTCTCCAAGTTTGGGGAGCTTCTCAATATAAAAGCAAGTGAACGGAAATTATCAAATATGTCAATGAAACGTGCATTTTTAACACACAAGTATTTGAGATGGACTAACGCGGTTGGAAGCTTGTGTAGAGCTCCACATTGAGCTGAAAACTTGAACCATAGTGTAAACCAAACAAAGATTAATTATATGAAAAGTTTTCTTCTCGGGTTGAGTAAAATAAATACCATATTGATTATATTACCTTAATTTCTTTAAGCGAAATGGTTAGATTTTCAATCACCGGAAAACAGTTTAATAGTTTAATGAGGGGAAGTTTTTCAAAACCTAGGAACTGCCTCTGTAACATAATCTGCAAAAACTTAAAACGTTCATATTAATCATGAAAGCCATGAGGATTGATATTTGATTTTAGTAAAACTTACCAAGCTCAAGCTCTTGAGTAATGGACAATTGGATAGTAGATGTAGAATCAATTTTGTAGAGGTTCTTACACTGATCATGTATAATCTTGTAAGGCTGCTGATACCAAAATGTTTGTTCAGAAGGAAGATAACACCCACTGAGATATAGGTCCTTTAACTGATGCATCGGTAAGAGAGATAAGGGTAGCCTACGTTCGCCTGCGTCACTTCCTTTTATAGAAAGGGTGAACTCATGCATCGGACCCTGGTGGTTTATAAGAATTTGGTATATACCATTTAAAGGTTTATGCGTCATGGAAGTTTGTTCACTCGCATAAAATGTACGATTATTGATCACAATTAGGAATTTTGGTCCATTTGTACCTCTATTCTTTAGAGAGTATACTTGTTCTTGCGGCCTCTCTAATCGTCACAAGACATAGAATGGTTTCAATGATTTGTGGAGGAAAGTTGCTTATCCTATCCATTTCAGGATATTCTTGCTGGAGCGATCGATACAATGTACTCCTACAAAATTAGTACATGTAACAATCGAGTTTAAGATGAAATGTCTAATAAAAAAAATTCAAAGAAAGGATTCTAGATTGGTGCAGCAATGCTTACTCTTAGTGGCTTTCTTTGAATGCAGAACTTACACGTAAAAAACCCCTAAATCAGTTTTTAGTGTTTGAATAATCTACTTTTGCTTATAATATCTCACATACCAATTTGATACTAGCCAGTAGCCACAAGCCCACAACAAAACTGAATGGCAAAAAATAGAAGACTAAACTAACTTGTTTTACCTTTTCTTTTTCTATATATTAATATATTGAATAATCAGGCTATGAAAACTATTACAACTTCATGAGCTGTCAAAAAACACCAACACCTGCTGCAACACAGTATTAGCAAATGCATTCGATTAATTATTGATGTCACATAATCAGTTTCAAAAAACGTATTCAAACACCCTCTTCGGTATCCATTTATTACTACCATTTACTTGAGTAATAAAAAATTGTTAATAACCTGCCAAATTGCCTATTTGTTTCTTTCTGTATTAATTTCTGACATTTATAGCACGCGAACGGTTGCGTGGATTACGCATGCATGCATGCTTCAACGGAAATATACGTAGCCAACACACTATTTCATATTACTATTTGATTGAATACAAGTATATGAAACATATATAGGAATTCTAACACCCTATATATATAATCTAAAAACTATAGAAAACTAGCAAAGTAACTAGAAAAAATAACATTTTATTGACGAAAATTTAGAAATCAAATCTAACAATACAAAAATTTTAGGATTCACTTGAGCTGAAGTACAAAAGAAGAACTCCACTTGTTACACTATACACTAAGGTCGTATCTGGTTAGCATTCACAAATTACTGTGGATGAGTTTCATACCTAAATGTGTCTATGACAAAATATTTCCAAGCTAGGTTCATACTACACTATACTTACATTCTTTTGTAATGTTTGTTAATACACTTGATTGTATATTTGAAATTTTTTTGGGGTTCACGATTTGGTTCTTGCAGTGTAATTTCTATTTTATTAAGTAATTTATTTTTACACATTGCTATAAGTAGTTTATGTAAGGGTGAAAGCTAAAGATACGCAACGTACTTTTTCAAAAATACACATCTACGTAATATACTTTGTTAAGGGTCAAAGCTAGCTAACATACTTTCAAATTTTTTTCGATCTAGCTAATATGACCTGTTGGTAGTATGTTATCAGGTCACCTTTCCCAAAAATTTGCGCAGTTAGTCCTTACATGATAACGACCATTAGCTAGATGATAACGACCGTTAACCAAAAAAAAAAAAAAAAAAAAAAAAAAAAAAAAAAAAAAAAAAAAAAAAAACCCAAAATCCGTGAAGATATTAGTAAAAAATACACCGAATATCTATCTCGTGCTGAAGAAATAAGAGCCATGTTAAATGGAGGTTGGACTCCGTTGAATCATGTCAAAGCCCAACTTTTCAGAGAAGACGCAATGGAATAGATAAAACAAGCCGTTAAAGAAGACAATGTCGGCAACTACCCAAAAGCCTTCCCTTTATACATGAACGCTTTAGAATATTTGAAATTGCAGTTAAAATTCGAAAAAGCCCCCAAAATCCATTATGCTATAACTCAAAAATTAACCGAATATTTACGTCGTGCAGAGGAAATCAGGGCAGTGTTAGAAGGAGGTCATTGAACCGGGTCTCCTTCGAATACCGGTGATCTCGAATACGTCAAAGCCCAATACGTAAAACAAGCGGTAAAAGAAGATAATGCAGGCAACTACGTAAAAGCCTTCTCTTTATACATGAACGCTTTAGAATATTTCAAAACCTACTTTAAATACAAAAAAACCCTAAGATGTATGAAGCCGTAACTCAAAAATTCACTGAGTATCTACGTCGTGCTGAAGAACTTAAAGCTATGTTGGAGGAAGATGGTGCGCCTGCGGGCCTTGGAGCAAGGCTTAAAAGTAAACATAACGATGGGGAAGGAAGCGTAGGAGGGGGAGGGGATGGGGAAGAGAACTCGAATAAAAGGCAGGGTTAAATTCGTCGATTGTAAGAGAGAAGTCGAATGTAAAGTTAAGCGTAGGAGGTGGTATATGCGTATGAAATAATTTGCCTTATGAAATGTTAAGATCGTCAAACGTGCGTGTATTTAACTTTTGTATTTTCGTTTTTGTGTATGGATTATAGTTTGGGGTTTTGTGGTTAGAGCTGTGAATAATGTAATTTTATTAAGTTTGATTGATAGTCATCGTCTTTTTGTTCCATTCTTTGGTTAAATTAGATTAATTATTGTTCGATGTATATTATTCATTGTGATGGTGAAAGAGATGATAAATTAAACATGAAGGGAACGTGCATTGACATTTAAGTATTAACCGGTTGTGGTTCGATGATTGGATCCAAATCCAGTCACAAAATATAAGTAAGACGTTTATGACTTCATGGAAATGTGGGCATGAATTAGCACAATATATAGGGTGTTTGACGTGTTTGACATTTTTAGTTTTTTAATGTTATTTTTTTCTTAAGTGCATAATCATTTGTGGTGTTTGAATTATTCAAATTGTTTTCTATAAAAAAAAAAGCAGTTTTTGATTAGTTAGCGTAGATATTATACCCTCATATGAATATAATTCCATCCTAGGTTCATAGTACACTTATACCCTCATATGAATATAATTCCATCCTAGGTTCATAGTACACTATGTTCACATTGTTTTGTGTTATCATATATTTGAAAATGTTTTGTGGCTCCTTTCGTGCGGTGTAATTGCATTGGCATTTATTTATTCATACCCCTAACGATCGATTTATTCAGTGGGAACTAATTTATACACTATTAAATTCCAATTATTAAACACTTATTGTTCCGATCATTATTATGGATTGAAGATGTGCTGCAAATTTTATTAAACCCTAGTTTCTCAACTAGGGTTTTACCCGGTCTAGTTTTGAAGTATTAGACGTATCTTCTTCTTGGTTTTGGTGGCTTCGATTGTGGGTTGACTATGCAAGGGTTACGAGAGAGAGGGGTCGTAAAGGTGGGATGATGGAGCATGACACGATTGGAACTGTTGGCGTTCCAGTGCAGATTTTGACCGAAAGTCTCTCTGATTTTGATGTTGCTACGCCTGCTAAAGAGGCTGGTTCAGTTTCGTCTAAAACTGGAGATGTCTTGGGCAATAACCCTAGTGTAAGTGCTCTCAAACGTACCTTTGATCGCACTTCACTCCTTGATAAACCTGACCATAACTCTCTTGTTAAGGACCCTAGGGGTGGGAGTGGTGGTACAAGTAAGTACACCTCGTCTAGTGTGGCCGATCACACTAGCCTAAGTGGTGGTAAAGTATCGGGTGGTAGTGAGAATATGAGTAAGGGTCCTTCATCTAGTGTGGTCGATCATATTAGAATGCGGAACGAAGACCATGTTGATATTCCTAGTTCTATTGAGCCAACGACTGTGGAAAATAATGGTATTCATAAGGCGGTGCTAGATGTGTGTATGGACTTTGAGAAGGCTAAGCATAATATCCAATTGAAAAACGCGGAAATTCTGGATGCATCTACATCACATCAGGTTGGTTCCCTTCAAAACACCCCAAGTGAGTTGAAAGACTATTATGGCTCCCAATGGTGCAAGTTGTGTCAAATCGGTTTCTTATGCGGGTGCTACGTCTGTTGATCCTAAGAGACGCATGTCAAACTTTTGTAGGTTGGAGTGTAGTAAGAAAAAGAATGGTGTTGACCTTAGTGTCCCTATGAAAGTTGTTGAAGAGGTAAACATTAGGTTTGAAAATACTCTTTATGGCTATTTTCTTGGTAAACGTATTGCCTTCCCGGTTGTTGATTATTACGTGCGTAATACGTGGGCCAAGTATGGTATTCAAAAGGTTATGATAAATGCGAACGGGTTCTTTTTCTTTAAGTTTTCCACTCCTAAAGGTGTTGAAGATGTTTTGGAAAATGGACCGTGGATGATTAGGAATGTGCCCATTATACTTAAAACTTGGACTTTGAATACTAATCTGATTAAAGAGGTTTTGACTAACATTCTGGTGTGGGTTAAATTCCAAGATGTTCCCCTTGCTATGTTTTCTGATGATGGTCTCAGTCTCCTAGCTACATTGATTGGTACGCTGAAAATGCTAGATTCTTACACTAGTCAAATGTACATGGAATCTTGGGGTCGTAGTAGTTTTGCTAGGTGTCAAATTGAAGTGAAGGCAGATGAGGTACTTAAGGAAAGTCTCACTGTTGAAATACCCTTACTTGATGGGTCGGGGTCTACTATTGAAAAGTTTGGGTTGAGTACGAGTGGAAACCGCCTCGATGTGACACTTGTAAGCTATTTGGTCATACTTTGGATAACTGTCCTAAATTTGTTCCTCCCCCAGTTCAGCCTACACAAAAGGGTAGTGATTGTTTTCAGACGGTCAATCGCAAAAACAAAGGGAAGAATGGTAGCCAAAGTGGTCCGGGCAATGATTTTATTAAACCTGTTGTGGGTCCTAAGTTTATAACCTAAAGCACCTCCTCCTGAACCTAAGCATGTGGATACTACAAAGAAGAAGGCCTCTGACGTAGCTAGTACATCAAATACATTTGCTACATAAAATACGTTTGAAGTCCTTAATATGATAGATACTGATGAATGTGGCATTCATACTGATGTCGTGGCTAAGGATGGGGCAGAGTTGGTGTTGGAATCACTCCTAAACACTAATCAAGTGTTAGTAATTAATATGTAATAGTTAGCTTAATTATGGCCTTTATGTTTGTTTTAGCCTTAAGCTTATGTAGAAGGCCCATGAGCTTAGGACCAAGCCCAATAAGGAAAAGAGAAGGAGAGGGAGTGTTGCCCTAGCTCCTTGCCTATAAATACTATGTAATAACCCTCCCTTGAGGGTTGGTTTTTCAAGTTTTTCCTTTCATTCACTCCTACGTGTAAACCGTTATTATCATTGTGTGTGTGTGTTGGTTTTACTTGTTCAATCGCCTTAATCTCTTTCTCTAAAGCTTGTGTTTGTAAAACTAGTGACCTAACAGTGGTATCAATCGCCTAATAGTTGAGTGCACGTATTGTTTGAAGTGAGTTTTGGTCTCACGCCTAACTTGCGTTAACCTCACCTTTGGCTTGATCAAAAACGTATTTTTTACACTTTTGAATCCAAGATTCTTGTACTTTCAATGTTTTAAGGTGTTAAAATACTTGTTTTTGGCAAAAAGTTTCAAACTTTATGCGTGGATAGTTGTTTTTGAACGTGTTTTTGAACGAGGGTTTCATTCTACTCGTAACTGTTTTAGAGGTTTTGGTTCATCAAGATTCACACTTTTGTGTATTTTGGTGTTATTGAAGCTATTTTATCACACAAAAACTTGCTTAGAAACACTTTTGGACATAATCAAAGTTACGTGCAATCCTACGCGTAGTAAAACCCTAAAATTACGCGTAAGTGCTTCCTTGGTTTGATCTTCATTTTCGTGGTTTATTCCGTGTTTTCTTACTTGGATAAGTCCGAAAATCGTCGACTTTGGATATTTTTGCCTTTGTGATAGTGTAAAGATCATTTGGGCAAAACCCTAAAATTACGCATAAGCATAAGCTTACGCGTAGAAATCCTACGCCTAAGATTTTTCTTACGCCTAAGCCTTGTCTTACGCTTAAGAAAATCCTACACCTAACTTTCTACGCCTAACTTTTGTCTACGCCTAACTTTAGTGCTTTTCCCTACTTATGCGTAAGCTAAATCCTACGCGTAACTCCTTATTGTTACGCCTAACTTTGGTGTTTTTACGCATAAGTTCTACTTGGTTCTTGTCTTTTCTACGCCTAAAGTCACTTCATCAACAAAGGTTCATTCGACTACAAAGATCCATTTTTACCAACACAAGTTTTCAACATGTCTCAACCTCCATACTCTAACTATTTCCCTTACACTTATCCTCAACGTCAACAACAACAACAATTAACTCCTCAACATCAACAATGGAATCAACAACAAGCAATCTATCAACAACAATTTAATCAACAACATACTCCACAACTTGGTGCAATTCCACAACCTCAAATGGTTCAACCACCACCTAGTCTTCAAGTTCAACCCTACACAACTGAATTCAACCAACATCCGTCAAGGAACACTATGAAGGAGCCCTCTTGGTTTGCAAAGATGTGTGAAGCTTTAAGCACAACAATCAATACATGAAGCTGGATCACTTGATAGACCTCCAATGCTCACTCCAGGAAACTATGATCAATGGGTGATAAGGTTCTTTAGGTTTTGTGATCTGAAGAAGCCACATGGAAAGTTCTTAAAGAAGGTTATCTTGGAAGGTCCATTCCAGATGCCTAATGTAGTTGTACCCGGAGATCCTACTGCTAATCCACCAAGAGATGAACAAACTAACATTGCTACTATTGCAGACTTAAGACCTGATGAACTTCTACACTATGAAGCTGATGAACTTGCAATGGAATATATCCTCTTAGGATTACCAAACCCAATTCTTCGTAGTGTTGATGCTCAAAAGACTGCACAGAAGATGTGGGCACATATTCGTCTTCTTATGGAGGGATCTGTACTCAATCAGGAGGATTTGGAATCCAAAATCTACTTGGCTTATGAACACTTCATGATTGAACCTGGAGAGACACTAGAGTCTTATCATCATCGTTTTTCAGACATCATCAATGATTTGGATAAACACAACATCATCATGCCAAGAATTGCAGTGAATACTAAGTTCCTAAGTAGTCTTGGTCCTGAATGGGAGAAGTATGTCATTTTTCTCCGTCAAGCGAAGAATATGCATCAATCTACCTACGGATTGTTGTACGATTACTTGAAGCCTCATGAAAAGGAAGTTGATCGTGAAAGGATTCTCCGTGCTCAAATTGCTCCACCGACACATCCGGAAAATCAACAACTTGCCTTATATGCTCAACAGAATTATCCTCCTCAACCAGCAACTCAACCAACTGCTTCAAACCCACCACATGATCCTTCACAGCAACAAACTCAACTTGTTCCATACAACAACTACAATGCTCAAGCACTTGTAACTGAAGCTAATGAGGATATCGATCCGTTCGAAGCACTGCAACAAGGGTTTGTTATGATTGCTAATGCTTTTGGCCGTTATACCAACAGATCCAATAATCGCATTCGTTCCTCATCAAACACAAGGAATCAAGCAGTTGTGAACAATGGACGAGTTGAAGTTCAGAATCGTGGTTATGGTCGTCAGATGAGCGGTGGTCAAGGGTTTAATGTTGTGGGTCGGAATAACAATGAGCTCCGGTGGTGGAGCAGGAAATGCTCGAGAATGGGTTAAATGGTCTTCCATGCTACAACCGCAATGAGAAGGGACACTGGCTAATGCATGCCCAAAGCCGAGGACTAGGGGCGTGCTTATCATAAAGAGGCTCTTTTTGGCTCTTAAGGATGAAGTGGTGGAACTCTCACGGACAAAGAACAGAGCTTTATGGCGATGCGACTCGGATGATGATATGGAGGACTTGCGGACCAATTCGAAGTTATGTTGATGGCTAATATGCAAGAGCTACACATGAGTGAAACAGCCCAGTGTATGACATCGATGGCTTGTCTCAGTACCGAACAAACCATGTTTATCTCGATCTAATATCTCCGCCAACATCCGAATCCGGCAAGGCTCAGAATGTTCAAAATGAGTCTTTCACATCTCATTCCGACGATTTTCAAATAGATCCCGTAGTTACATTTGACGATCAAGATGACCTTATGGTTTCCCTTGATAATCAAATTGACTCTGTGGTTATACTTGAGGATCTAAATAATGATCATGTTGAGACTCACGTTGAACACGCCGAACTTTTGCCTCATCCAGACTTTGCTCGTTTAATACAAGACCAACAAACCATAGTGGAAGAATGTCGTGCCATTAATGAGGACTTAAAACGCAAAAATGCACTGTTAACCAAGGATTTTGAATGTTTAAACATGCAACTCAATTTTTTCAAATCTCAAGATAAACGTGAAAAAGGTTTTGAAGCAGCTTTTGCTCAATCTCATCAAAACGAAAAACATTTAGAGAGACAGATGCGTGATCTAGCCGCTTCGAAAAATGCTTTGTTGTCTGAAATAGAACAACTGAAATATGAACATAAAAAGCAAATTAACGCTCTCACCTTGGAAAATCAAAAAGCTAAGGCTGAGTTGTTAACTTGTCAAAAAGCGTTCTCTGCATACAAAAAGCATTCAACGAATCGAATAGATGACTATCTGGAAGAAATTGTTGATTTGCAAACCAAGCTTAAAGAGTTCAAAACTGTTGTTTATAAACATGGTGAGTCTGTAACAGCTATTGAAAAGTTCACTTTAAAACCAAATCCAAAAGGATATGGACTCACTTTGGCTGATTACAAACCTAAGCTTTCTCTCAAAACATTCAAACCAAATCCGGAAGTTTCCAGTACAGAATATAAAATTGATGATACTGTTATGACTGTTGTTGAATATACTGTCAAGACGAGAGTCGATCAAAATTAGAAAAAGTTGTTTATAACAAACCTTTTACTTATTCACAAGCGGTCACTTCGTCCCGCCAAAGGATTCTTCTAACACACCAAGGGTTATCATTAAAACACCCGAGTCTTCTTATGTTAATCCCAAACAAGACTTTGAACAAATTTATGGTCCTTTACCTTCCATCGGTGAAGTAAATTCTAAACACGAAAATAGCAAAATTCTTGATATTTTGACATTTTCATGGTCGACCTCAAAACTTTGGAACATGAGATAGAATATCATTCGAAATAAAGTTCAACATTTTAATCGCCTCTGGCGCGAGAGCAAAGAGACATTTTCGTAAAAATCTTTTACCTAATGTCAAAATTTGAAAAATTGTGCAATGTCTTGGGAAAAGGAATTTCATAAGGAACTTGGAGTGATGAAAAACGTTTTCGAGAAAACAGAAACATCTATTTCTAATACTAAACGCAAAAAGAAAATGTTGAGAAAAGATGTTGATCGACTCTTGGAAGATGTTATCTGTGCTGATATCCATAATGTTGTGTTACTGCATGCTTTGCCATTTGCATCTAATTTTATCTCTGCTGATATCGTAGATAATGTTGTTACCGTTGATAATTCTGATCTTGTGCATCAATTCAAATCTTTAAAAGCTGAAAATGAACGATTGAATAACGAGCTTTCAAACGCAAAACGTCGTCTTCAATGGTGTCAAAAAGATTGTCAAAATCGTGAACTTGCTTTGCAAAAGAAAATCACCCAGTTGCAATCAAAATCGTTTAGTCCAAAAATTGAGCAACTGGATGATCAAAACGTGTCTTTGAAAAGTCAAATCTCTAAATATGAACAAGAACTTGTAAAAGTTAAACAGGAATATGGTGTCATATTTGATTTACTCAAAAAGACTCGTGATGAAGCATCAAACGAGCTTGATCATTTTCTCAAACACACTAAGGAAGTCATGAATTTTTCGGGAAATCTTCGTTCTGAAAATCAAGAGTTAGTGCACACTATCTTTAAGCTAAGAGAAATGTTAGGAAAGTATGAACATTTGCCCCCAACCGTCATTAAGAAGATAGCACCAGTCACACTTAGTAATCGTGAACCTAGAATTCCTACTGCCAAATCACAAGTTGCTAACGTGCTTCCTTCTACTGAAACAGGACTAGTTTCATCTTTTCCAAACGTCCGCACTTCACAGCCTAGGAGCACTCAAACGAAGAATAGAAAGTTGCAACCTAAGAAAAGATCAATAAGGACTGCTAAAGTAGAAGAACACCCTAGGACAATGAATAAGACTCACGTTGCTCCCACTATAGAAATTGCGTCTGGCAAATGTAATAGAAATAGTGATGTAACGAATGCTAAACCATTAAGTACTTTTGATATTATGTCTGATGCACCTTGTGATATTTGTCTTGAAAGTATGAATTCTGATTGTCATGACAAATGTGTTGCTAAAGCTATCATCTCTCGTTTACGGAATCCTAAGATTCGGAATACCTCTAAGCCAACTAATCAATCTAAGTCTGTGCTTGGTAGACCGTCGTCTTTAGAGCCTAAGAAACACACTGTTGTCCCTATTGCTCCCATCTCACCTCCTAAGAATGTAGTACCACCTAGTGCATTCACCAAGACTAAAACAAATAGTAGTTATAGATGGCAGAAATGGATACATAACACATTTGGATTTAAATGGATGCCTAAGATTATTAATGTGTGTATGTCTACTCTAACTGCTCCGGAACCCTCTAACATTTTGGGTTCCATGATGAGTGTGTAAATACTCATCATTTTTGTACAAATTAGACTGCTAAAACATCTGAAAACACTCAGAAATGCATCAAAATGATAAAAATATCACAAATAAGTGTTTTATGTGTTTTAAATGCAAAATATCAAAATCGGTGAAAACGTATCAAGTTTGCATAATTGGCAGTTTTAGTCCCCCAAGTTTCAAAAGTTGTCAAAAAAAAGTCCTGGTAAATCTAAATAAAGAAAAATATCATTTTAAGTTCTTAGGGATTCTTAAGTTGTCAAAATTGGTCCTTGAAATTGAAAATTACAAATTTACAACTTAGGTCCCTGAACTTTCAAAAATGTCAAGTTTGGCCCCTGGAAATTGGAAAATAACAAGTTTGGTCCTTGAACTATGGAAACCTGTCACTTTTAGTCCCTTGGAACAACTTTGTGAAAATGGCAGCCTAGGTCCTTGTATTTTCAGAAATGGCAACATAGGTCCTTGTTATTATTAAACCTAAACCCTTTTGGACTTGTCACAAACTGTTTTGACCCCCGCCTAAACCCAGTGACCCTCCTTTTGGACCCCAGTGTCAAACCTCAGTCAAATAAGCTTTTCCCTCCCACCTTTATCTTCTTCCCCACTTGTGCCTGCAACTGCAACACAGGCCACCATCACCTCACCTTATCCCTCCCCCTCATCATCACCTTACCCACTACAATAAATGCCACCCCCCCCTAGTGCTATATTAGAGCCCAACTCTCAAAACTAGATTTCCCGCCATTTTTGATCCAATGGCCAACATGAATCCTAGACATCCAATGGCCAAGTTTATTGCTGGGATTCACTCAGAAGAGAGAGAAAAGACAAATGGGACTATAAAGAGAGGAAGAAAGAGGCAAGAGAGGCAGTAGTTAATTTTTATTTTTACATGTATGTCGTTTTTAAGTTTTATGTTTTAATTAAGTTCTGATTTGTAATTTAAACCTTCCTTGTACTAAACTAAAGTCATTAAGTCTATTATAATTCATTTTGAGTATCAATTTGAAGTTTATCCAAGTTTCATGTTTTTAAGATTTCTTTTATATATGCAATTTCAAATGAACTAAAACCCAAGCTTCAAATAGCTTTGTTCTCGGTTTCTATAAGCTTATATAAGCTTATAATAGCTTTTGTAAGCTCGTAATCAAGTTCTAAGCAACTTTGGTAAAGTCAACATAAGTCAACTGTCTGTGACTCAATTTGGTTCAAGCGGTTTGGAAATGGACATGGGGTTGCAGAGATGGATGTGGGTTGGATTTGATATAGATTAGTGTAGTGTGGGTTCGGTTTGTCATTTTCAAGCCATTGTGGTTTGGGACCACTTGTGTTATTTCCAAATTTTATAGCATAATCTGTTCTTGTGGTTTATCATAAGTTTAATCTGTTCATTAAGTAGTATTTAGGTTAGTTAAACTTAGTTTGATCATTAAAAAAGGTTGGTTCAGTGTTTGTACCATTTAAATTTGCAAAACAGTCTTTGAAGGTGTGTTTGGATTTGTAGCTTAAACTGTTATCAAGGTTTATTCAGTGATAAGGTCTGTTGGTTCATGCTTATTAAGTCTCTTTACACTCATATCTGCCAATAATCTGAGCCTGCAACCACCTAAAGTCAAAATCCAACTCAACTGGCTTCATATGCTTATCTGTTTGGAATTTGCAAAGGCAATATCTTGTTTTGTGTTCAAATATCATAGACAAAGCTTGCAATAGCTTCATTTAATCTTATTACATCATTTTCAGTTGGGAAATCAAGCCCAAAGTTCACAAAAGTCAAATTTCCAAAATCTGTCAAAAGTCAAAAACTTGAAAAACTTGATTTGAGCTCATCTCGGAGGAATTTTCATGGACTCATTTCTAGGTTAGATCAAGTGAAACTCTGGGTGTCAAAAGTTCAACGGGTCTCCTTGCTTTCTAGCATTTTTGTAGAATTTTGCAAATTTTTTATAAGCTCCATTTGAGCTTGTCAAATAGGCTCCAGTTCCCCTGTGCAAACTGAGTCAGTTGACACCGACTTTGCATGAGTTTGTCGAGGTTGCACAGAGCTCATAAGAGCTTGTTAAAGCCTGGTTTTTGGTTTAAAGGTTCTTAGCCAGGTCTCCTTCAAGTCCCAATTATTGCTTTTCACTTTTAGCTTATTAGGAAACTTGTGCTTAAGTTCAAAAGTGGTACTCAGACACTGTCTTAGCATCTTAACTCAAAACATTCAAATCACAAGCAGTTGCAATTCAGTGGTCAAGATCATTTGTAATTAGTTGTTTTAAAGTTCTTTTATCTTATTAGAGCTTGTGTAACAGTTTGGTGCCCTTTTGGTACTCTTTGGCTTATTCAAGTGCTTATTTCATGAGCACTTGTATTGTAGTTTCATAATCTCACACACAAGCCCATGTTTTTCTATTTTTCCTAGATTCAGTATATTGTTTTAGAGTTTTCCTGAATTTTTCAGATTTTTCCTGTCCTGTTTACTATTTTTCTTAATTTAAATTAGTTTTTAAGTCTTTTTTAAATAGCATTTAATACAATTAATTCATAAAAGCTTCAAAAAAATAATTTTTCAATTTTATTAAGTTTAGATAAAAATTAAAAGTAAAAAAAGTAATTTTCCAGATTTTTCATAGTTTAATTTGTAATTTTTAGTAATTTAATTAATTTTTAATAGTTTAAAATTCATAAAAATAGAAAATAATCGAAAAATACAAAATAGTTTTAAAATTCTATTTTGATATTTTAGACTTTTCCAATTCATAATTTTATTTTTCTAGTTTTATTTCCTATTTTCTTGTATTTTAGGCTAATATTAAATAGTTAAAATTAGTTTTTAATTAATAATAATTAGATAAATAGTCATAATTTTCTTTTTCTAGTAATTTTCTTTTATCATTAGGTTTATAAAAATATCATTTTCATATTTTTAGGGTTAATATTGTGTAAGTTTCACGTTTTCATTTGTACGTAACGTAGTTTTAAATTAAGTTTTATAAAAACATAAAAACAAAAACATCATTTTAAATATAGTAATAGCGTTTATTTAATATTTTTATCTTTTTAAATTTTCTTTAATTTGTATTTAAGCTGTTGTAATTTATACACTTTCTCTGTAGTTATAATCAATCAAATCTCTGTATCTATTCAAATCTTCTCGATCACTAAACGTTTGACTATTCTCGCACGGCTCGTTGGGACATAACGACCTGGGGAAACACTATACTCTCCTGGACTTCATTGCATTTGTGCTTAAACTGTTTTAAGTTTGTTACGGTCGGCCATTCACAAGTGGTAGGCTTGCGTGATAAAACTTGACGGTTTTGCACCAATCAAATTTTGGCGCCGCTGCCGGGGTGCTGTGCTAATTTTCCTACGTTTAGCAGATTAGTGATTTGAATAATCACTCCTTGTTGATACCATCTATCTATATCTATATATATCTTCTTATAAAAAATCCAAAAACCCAAAAACAGCCAAAAACGTATAAAACACAAAAATATTTTTCTTTTGTTTCTATATATGTATCAAATATAAAAATACAAAAAGATTTGTCGTTTTCTGAGTTTAATAATAACAACATAAAAGATTACCACCGCAAACCAAGGCAGTGTACTACCTAACTGGGGGTACGACCATAATAAGTTCCCGAACCAAAGATTTAAAACTTGCCTTTGTGTCCTTGATAGTGGTGTACCTTTTTCAAAGAAGCCACTCATCTTGTGATTATTGGTTTAAGTTCACTGTTGTTTTGCCTCGATCTTGTTTTAATTGGATTTGTTGTTATATCTACTTGTCAGAACCAGAAAACCCAAAAAGATTCTTCTCACCCCATTTTCACCAATTTCATAATTCCTTTCCTTAACTCTGAGATCTCTTAGAGTTAACTCTAGTGCATGCGCACTCGTTCTTCTAGATCATTGAGCCCTTTTCGTGATCTAGCGAAATTCCTAGACGATGTTCTCGTGAGACGTCTTTGCCCAAATAGTCGAACCCGAGATTCGTACTATTCCAAACAACAATATGGCGAGATTTAGCGAACTATGGCGGACATGCTCCGTGCACCCACCGAGGGTTATGGAGATGCCATCATTCTTCCAAGAATCAATTCGATCACTTTGAATTGAAGACACATTTGATCCAACTTGTGTCTACAAATCAATTCCACGGTTCGACCGAGAAGACCCGTATGCACACATCCGTTGGTTTAACAAGTTGACTTCAACTATCAATTACAAGGATGTGCCACAAAAGTCATCAAGTTGATGCTATTTCCATTCTCACTGAGGGACAACCGGATTTGGTGGAAAAAGAACCCCTCGATCCATCGAAACTTGGGAGGAACTTGTTCAAAATTTGTCAATCATTTCTTTCCTCCATCAAAGACGACTAATCTTAAAAATGAAATTTCGGATTTCGTCAAAATTTCGATGAAAACTTTGGAGAGGCATGGGAGAGATTCAAGGATCTCCTCAGAAATGCCCCATCATGAATTCACGAGCTTCAACAAGTTAATATCTTTTATAATGGGTTGAACGGTAGCGATCAAGATTCTCGAATGCGCCGCCGGTGGCAATATCTTGAATCGTAAGCCTAAAGATGTGATTGAGATTTGCGAGCAAAATCAAAAGTTCCTATTTCTCGCAACAAAGTCAATACTCCTAACCTCCCGCTTCTTCATCCAAGAACTCTTACGAGTTAGCGGCTCGATAAGCAGCTCTAACGGATGCCATCCGTTGTATGATTAAGGATGTTAAGGAAATCAAAAGCGAAATTCATAAGCGAGAACCGGTCAAAGCCGTAAACAAGGTGTGTGAAACTTGTAGTGGTCCACACGCGTATTATGATTTTCAAGCAACCGATGCTTCCTTTTACCAAGCTCCCGTAGCTTGGTAAACCACAATCAATACCGACCACAGGTGATCCTCACTACTGCACCTAGCGGTATGACACCACCGGTTTTCCTCCTGTACAAAAACATGGCAATCAAAATCGCTTTGTTCCGAATCAAGGACAAAATTTCAATAACTCTCAAAATTTCAATCAAAACCGGAACAATTTCAACCCACCATATCAAGCTCCAAATCATCAAAGTTATCAACAACCTTCTCATGCTCCCCCACCAAATGACTTCATGAAAATTATTGAGTCAAGCATACGTTCAATGCAAACTCAGATCAATAACATGAGGGTTGAGCTAAAGAAGGAAATTGATACCACAATGTCTCGGCAGACAAATGAGTTGAAGAATATGATGAGCAGTTTCATGAACATGAATATGAACCAAGCTTCATCATCTTCTGGAGGACTCCCAAGCAATACAATTACCAATCCAAATGCCGAGTTGAAAGCCGTCACCACTGTAGTGGTAAGACGACAATGGACCTTCGACTCAATGCCTCCTCCACCGGAGCGGTGAGTCAAGTTACCAAGGATACAACGGACAAGGTGCAATTCTCAAGCCCACGGTCAAGACACGTCCCACCTTCGGTAGTCAAGCTTTAAATCCGAACCCAAGTTCCAAAGACAAATTATGAGCCGAAAACACTTCCGTCCGGCTCAAAAGTCTAGTCGACTTCCTTACCCATCAAGAATGAATGATGAGAAGCTCAAAGACAAAAACAAAGAGCAAATGGAAAAAATTTCCAAATCTTCAATGAGCTACACTTTGATATAAGCCGTTGATGCTCTCGTTCTAATGCCTAAATTTGCATCTACACTTAAAGGCCCACCGAGTAACAAAGATAAGTTACTCGAAATGGCTAAAACCCTCTCAATGAGCAATGCTCACGGCCCTGCTCAAAAGCTTCCCAAAAGCTTGAAGACCCGCAAGTTTTTAATCCCGTGTGATTTCTTGGGATGGTTCAATGCTCGCCTTGGCCGATCTTGGCGCTAGCATTAACCTCATGCCACTCTCGGTATGGAAGAAACTGCTCTTCCTAAACTTACATCTACTTGTATGACACTCGAGCTAGCGGATCGTACAATAACTCGTCCACTGGGATAGCCGAGGATGTTGTGATGAAAGTGGGAAAGTTTCACTTTCCCACCGACTTTGTTGTAGTAGACTTGATGCGGATCCTAGAGTTCCCTCATCTTGGGAGAGCTTTCTTGAGAAGCAGTCGTGCTCGATTGATGTGTTTGTCAAGAGTTGACCATACGGGTTGACAATGAAGAGCTCACGTTAAATATCAACCGAACTCCAAACCTCTATACAAGCAGTGTTGCCACAATTAATCAAAAATCGAAAGATTCAATGCAACACTCTCCAATTTCACGGTTAAGAGGATTTTCAAAAGCGTCTTGAGCTTAAAGCTTTGAAAATCAACCCCGGTTCAAACAAATGGTTTGAAAGTTGTACCGGGAAATCAAGAGTGTACTTGATGATGATGATGATCTAGATTCGAGACTTCATCGGAAGTGGTGGAAGCTGCTAGCTCTAAGAGCACACCACTTGTCCCACCTCCGGAATCAATTTGTCGCATCGAGTTTGTTAACTCGTGGATGAAACCAAACTCTTCGTTTCATCCGAATTGGATGATGATATTTGTGATCCAATGGGAGACATCCTTCCCATTGATGAATTGCTCAAAATGATCCATCATCTTCTAGTCTTATTCCCGACTCTTCCATCCCTTCTCTCACCCCGATGAGGAAGATGACAATTTTGGAATGAAGTCGATGCCTTTCTTAGTGATGAGTCAATTCCAACGGAATTGATAACACTTACTTTGATCCGGAGGAGACATCCTTTTACGGAAAATCATTGATTGAAGAACCGTTTCCCACCCTCCTCCCGGACATCCTATTGACAATCACCATATAAGCTTCAAGTTTAAGCTTAAAATGTCAAAATGGTGATTTGCTTTTTTCGATGAGGAATGGACTTGCATTCTCATGTACGTCTTTATTCCATTCTTCACGGATGGTGTGGTTGCTCTTTCCTTTTCTCTTTCGGGAATGAGGACACCATCTTTGACCCCGTATCATCCCTTATAGTTTCTACTATTAACAATACCGCGGTTGTATCTCGTCGGTGTGGAACTTTCGATGTTCATATGTTTATTAACATTGTGAACGAAAGTCCGATTGAGATTGGTTTTCCGTTACTTTCCCCATGGAGAAATGAATTGGGTCGAGTCAAGCTAGCGACTCGGTAATCAAAAACAAGAGCTAAACATGGGTTTTCACCGTGTGTACCACCCTAGTGTGGGGAGTTGCCCACATGTTGTACATATATATAAGAGTTTCATGAAAAAAAAAAAAATCATCTTGCTAAATTATGGCGTAGTATTTCCTTTTACGTTCTATGTTTCGGCATAACTGCGGTACTTTGAATATTGAGGGCAATATTCATTTCTAAGTGTGGGGAATTCTCACGAATTTTATCATGTAATTATACCGCCTAATTCCCCATTTTTGGCCAAAATTTTTTTTTTTTTTTTTTTCGAGCAAGTGTTTTGCACTTACTCATCTTATGGTTATCATCCGCTTGTCTAATAAACAAAAGGATTGGTTAATCCAGAGCAAACGGCTCTTGGTAAAGATATCTCAAATCCGTTGACGGCTTGCAATTTGCCCAAAATTGTATGGTATTCATTTCACCATATCCTTAAAAGTGAAGAGTTGGCTAGCCCGCAAGTTTATGGCTTGTGGTAAAGGCGATTGAAAACCATAATTGGTAATCACTCACCAAAGATATATTATCTAAGAGTTGGCTAGTCCGTATAAACGGCTCGGTAAAGACAAATCAAATCCGTTGAAAGTCGGTGATTTGCTCAAAATCACTTGGTTATCGGTGTACCAAGGTTCTTACTTGAACTGAAACATTTGGCTACTCGTAAGTAATGGATTTTGGTAAAGAGATGAAATCCATTAAATTTTTCTTAAAACATTGCTAGGGACTAGCAATATCTTAGTGTGGGGATTGATGAGTGTGTAAATACTCATCATTTTGTACAAATTAGACCGCTAAAACATCCGAAAACACTCGTAAATGCATCAAAATTATAAAATATCACAAATAAGTGTTTTATGTGTTTTAAATGCAAAATATCAAAATCGGTGAAAACGTATCAAGTTTGCATAATTGGCGCTTTAGTCCCCAAGTTTCAAAAGTTGTCAAAAAAGTCCTGGTAAATCTAAATAAAGAAAAATATCATTTTAAGTTCTTAGGGATTCTTAAGTTGTCAAAATTGGTCCTTGAAATTGAAAATTACAAATTTACAACTTAGGTCCTCGAACTTTCAAAATGTCAAGTTTGGCCCTGAAATTGGAAAATAACAAGTTTGGTCCTTGAACTATGGAAACTGTCACTTTTAGTCCCTTGGAACAACTTTGTGAAAATGGCGACCTAGGTCCTTGTATTTTCGTAAATGGCAACATAGGTCCTTGTTATTATTAAACCTAAACCCTTTTGGACTTGTCACAAACTGTTTTGACCCCCTGCCTAAACCCAGTGACCCCTCCCTTTTTGGACCCCCAGGTCAAACCTCAGTCAAATAAGCTTTTCCCTCCCACCTTTATCTTCTTCCCCACTTGTGCCTGCAACTGCAACACAGGCCACCATCACCTCACAAAACTAGATTTCCCGCCATTTTTGATCCAATGGCAACATGAATCCTAGACATCCAATGGCCAAGTTTATTGATGGGATTCACTCAGAAGAGAGAGAAAAGACAAATGGGACTATAAAGAGAGGAAGAAAGAGGCAAGAGAGGCAGTAGTTAATTTTTATTTTTACATGTATGTCGTTTTTAAGTTTTATGTTTTAATTAAGTTCTGATTTGTAATTTAAACCTTCCTTGTACTAAACTAAAGCTGTTAAGTCTATTATAATTCATTTTGAGTATCAATTTGAAGTTTATCCAAGTTTCATGTTTTTAAGATTTCTTTTATATATGCAATTTCAAATGAACTAAAACCCAAGCTTCAAATAGCTTTGTTCTCGGTTTCTATAAGTTTATATAAGCTTATAATAGCTTTTGTAAGCTCTGTAATCAAGTTCTAAGCAACTTTGGTAAAGTCAACATAAGTCAACTGTGCAGCTCAATTTGGTTCAAGCAGTTTGGAAATGGACATGGGGGTTGCAGAGATGGATGTGGGTTGGATTTGATATAGATTAGTGTAGTGTGGGTTCTGGTTTGTCTGTTTTCAAGCCATTGTGGCTGGGACCACTTGTAAGTTATTTCCAAATTTTATAGCATAATCTGTTCTTGTGGTTTATCATAAGTTTAATCTGTTCATTAAGTAGTATTTAGGTTAGTTAAACTTAGTTTGATCATTAAAAAAGGTTGGTTCAGTGTTTGTACCATTTAAATTTGCAAAACAGTCTTTGAAGGTGTGTTTGGATTTGTAGCTTAAACTGTTATCAAGGTTTATTCAGTGATAAGGACTGTTGGTTCATGCTTATTAAGTCTCTTTACACTCATATCTGCCAATAATCTGAGCGTGCAACCACCTAAAGTCAAAATCCAACTCAACTGGCTTCATATGCTTATCTGTTTGGAATTTGCAAAGGCAATATCTTGTTTTGTGTTCAAATATCATAGACAAAGCTTGCAATAGCTTCATTTAATCTTATTACATCATTTTCAGTTGGGAAATCAAGCCCAAAGTTCACAAAAGTCAAATTTCCAAAATCTGTCAAAAGTCAAAAACTTGAAAAACTTGATTTGAGCTCATCTCGGAGGAATTTTCATGGACTCATTTCTAGGTTAGATCAAGTGAAACTCTGGGTGTCAAAATTTCAACTGGTCTCCTTGCTTTCTAGCATTTTTGTAGAATTTTGCAAATTTTTTATAAGCTCCATTTGAGCTTGTCAAATAGGCTCAGTTCCCAGTAAACCGAGTCGATTGACACCGACTTTTTGCAGTTTGTCGAGGTTGCACAGAGCTCATAAGAGCTTGTTAAAGCCTGGTTTTTGGTTTAAAGGTTCTTAGCCAGGTCTCCTTCAAGTCCCAATTATTGCTTTTCACTTTTAGCTTATTAGGAAACTTGTGCTTAAGCTCAAAAGTGGTACTCAGACACTGTCTTAGCATCTTAACTCAATACATTCAAATCACAAGCAGTTGCAATTCAGTGGTCAAGATCATTTGTAATTAGTTGCTTTAAAGTTCTTTTATCTTATTAGAGCTTGTGTAACAGTTTGGTGCCCTTTTGGTACTCTTTGGCTTATTCAAGTGCTTATTTCATGAGCACTTGTATTGTAGTTTCATAATCTCACACACAAGCCCATGTTTTTCTATTTTTCCTAGATTCAGTATATTGTTTTAGAGTTTTCCTGAATTTTTCAGATTTTTCCTGTCCTGTTTGCTATTTTTCTTAATTTAAATTAGTTTTTAAGTCTTTTTAAATAACATTTAATACAATTAATTCATAAAAGCTTCAAAAAAATAATGTTTCAATTTTCTTAAGTTTAGATAAATATAAAAAGTAAAAAAAGTAATTTTCCAGATTTTTCATAGTTTAATTTGTAATTTTTAGTAATTTAATTAGTTTTTAATAGTTTAAAATTCATAAAAAATAGAAAAATAATCAGAAAAATACAAAAATAGTTTTGAAAATTCTATTTTGATATTTTAGACTTTTCCAATTCATAATTTTATTTTTCTAGTTTTATTTCCTATTTTCTTGTATTTTAGGCTAATATTAAATAGTTAAAATTAGTTTTTAATTAATAATAATTAGATAAATAGTCATAATTTTCTTTTTCTAGTAATTTTCTTTTATCATTAGGTTTATAAAAATATCATTTTCATATTTTTAGGGTTAATATTGTGTAAGTTTCACGTTTTCATTTGTACGTAACGTAGTTTTAAATTAAGTTTTATAAAAACATAAAAACAAAAACATCATTTTAAATATAGTACTAGCGTTTATTTAATATTTTTATCTTTTTAAATTTTCTTTAATTTGTATTTAAGCTGTTGTAATTTATACACTTTCTCTGTAGTTATAATCAATCAAATCTCTGTATCTATTCAAATCTTCTCGATCACTAAACGTTTGACTATTCTCGCACGGCTCGTTGGGACATAACGACCTGGGGAAACACTATACTCTCCTGGACTTCATTGCATTCTGTGTCTGAATTGTTTTAAGTTTCTTACGGTCAGCCATTCACAAGTGGCTGGTTTGTGTGAGAAAACTTGACGGTTTGTACGAATCATTCCACATCTACTTATTCCATCCGTGTAAATGTGTAATAATGTCACGGTGATCTGAGATCATTCTAGATTGTTGATAGCGGTTGTTCCCGACACATGACAGCAATCTTAAGCTGTTAACCAACTTTATTGCAAAGTTCATTGGCATCGTCGGGTTCGGGAATGATCACTGCAGACTATCATGGGCTCTGGAGACTATGTTAATGGGGACATCGAAATAAGCGGGGTTTACTATGTGGAAGGCCTCGGTCACAATCTGCTTTCGATGAGGTCAATTTTGTGATGGAGATTTGGAAGTTGCTTCGGGGAAAAACTTGTTTCATTCGTGATCTACAAGGAAACAACCTTATGTCCGCTCGCGTTAAATCTAGTCTTTACACTATCTCTATGCAAGACATGGTTGCTTCTTCCCCCATCTGCTTACTTTCAAAGGCAACATCAACAAAATCCTGGCTATGGCACCGTCGTCTCTCACATCTAAACTTTGAGACCATCACCAACCTAGCTCGACACAAACTAGTAGAAGGACTCCCATGATTTCGGTATTCAAAAGATCACCTTTGCTCAGCCTGTGAACAAGGAAAAAGTACTCGTGCTCATTTTCCCTCTAAGGTGGAACACAGCTCTCAGCATGTGCTTCATCTTCTTCACATGGACTTGTGTGGCCCGATGCGTGTGCAAACGATCAACGGCAAACGCTACATTTTAGTAATCGTTGATGACTATTCACGCTGGACTTGGGTTTACTTTCTTAGAAGCAAAGACCAAGCTCCACAGATGATTATCACCTTTCTCACGAAAATACAGGTTCAGCTCCGAAACACCGTCCGACAAATAAGAACAGACAGAGGAACTGAATTTGTTAACCAAACCCTTCGTGAATTCTATGAGAAAGCAGGAATACAGCATCAAACATCTATTGCTCGTACACATGAACAAAACGGAGTTGTTGAAAGACGAAACCGAACGTTGGTGGAAGCAGCAAGAACAATGTTAATAAATGCCAAACTCCCATATTACTTGTGGGCAGAAGCCGTCTCTACGGCATGCTATACTCAAAACCGTTCTATGATTACAAAACGCCACAACAAAACACCATTTGAGCTTGTCCACAACAGAAAACCGAATCTAAAACACTTTCATGTATTTGGATCTCTTTGCTATCCGAATAATGATCGTGATGACTTTGGAAAGCTCAAAGCCAAAGCTGACATTGGAGTCTTTATTGGATACTGTGATAATTCTAAAGGTTTCCGCATCCGAATCGTCGAACAAAGGAGGTAATGGAAACGATTCATGCTCATTTTGATGAACTCACGGAAATGGCCACGAGTATAATGACTTAGAACCCGGTCGCAACCGTTTAAACATTCCCAAAACCCCATCATCGGTGAACAAAGCCCCTGACTCACTCGTCAACAAATGGAAAGGTTATTTGCTCAACTGCTCGGTGACGATATTGATGAATGTGCTCCGGTGTATTCACATTTCATTGCACAACCCGATGATATTCCTATACCGATACACTGCGACAACAACTCTTGTTGAAGAAGCACCACCGATTGACTCAACACAACAGTTGAACAAACCGCTTCCAACAATGATGAACCGGTGATGATGTTCGAATGAAGTACCCCACCTGCCGATTTTGATCCAAATCGTTCTTTAACCCGTTTGCTAATGAGATCGCTGCACGGATGTCGCGGAATCTTCAACAAACCATTTGAATCCTCAAAATCGCACAATGTATACCAACATCAACCTCTACACATAAATGGACAAAAGATCATCCTCCGGAAAATATTATTGGCAACCCGAATCAACCGGTCGTTACAAGACAACGTCTTCACTCGGATGGTGAACACACGCATTTATGCACTCACCGTCTGCTAATCTGAGCCCAAAAACATCAAAGACGCAATGACCAAAGACACCGGTTTGAATCCATGCAAGAAGAGCTCAACCAATTCAAAAGACTTGAAGTATAGGGCGGTTGAAAGACCAGCAGGGTTTATGTCATAGGTCTAAAATGGTTGGAAGAACAAATTGGATCTTTGAAGGAATGTTATCCGAAACAAGTCACGACTCGTTGCTAAGGGTTATCGTCGTGAAGAGGCATAGACTTTGAAGAATCTTTTGCTCCGGTTGCTCGTTTGGTGGCTGTTCAGATATTTCTCGCGTTCGCGGCTCATATGAATATGACGGTCTATCAAATGGATGTCAAAACTGCGTTTCTCAATGGACAACTTAAAGAAACGGTGTATGTCAGCCAACCAGATGGATTCGTTGATCCTGAGTTCCCGAACCATGTCTACAAACTGAACAAAGCTCTATACGGTCTCAAACAAGCTCCTCGGGCATGGTACGATAAGCTATCATCTTTCCTCATTGCCAATCATTTCACCAAAGGTTCGGTCGACCCTACTCTATTTATACAATATCACGGGGCACATATCTTAATTGTTTAAATTTATGTGGACGACATCATTTTTGGGTCTACACATGATAAGTACTCAATCGCTTTTGCAAAACTAATGAAGAAAAATTTTGAAATGTCCATGATGGGTGAACTTACGTTCTTTCTACGATTGCAGTTCATCAATCACCCGTGGTATTTTCCGAGTCGGTCCAAATATGCCCTTGAATTGCTAAACAAATTTGGAATGAAATCTGTGACACTTATGCCACACCAATGACTCATACCAAGAAGCTAGACGCTGATTTAAATGGGAAATTAGTGGACCCTACAAAATACCGTAGTATTATTGGGTCTCTAATGTACCTAACAAAGAATCGGACTGATATTGTCTTTGCCGTTTATCTATGCTCCCGTTATCGATCACGACCAACTGAAACCCACCTCTCGAGGCTAAAAGAATCCTCCGATACATCAAGGGAACCATTAACTTGGGATCCGTATCCGAAGGATTCGGTTTTGAACTAATCGCTTTTATGATCGATCACGCAGGATGTTTAGATTCACGAAAAAGTACTTCAGAGCTCTACAATTTCGGGTGATAAAGCGGTGTCTTGGCAATCAAAGAAGCGAGGATTGTACATCGTCCTCAACCGAAGCGAATATGTAGCCATGTCGGCGTGTTGTGCTCAAGTCATCCGGATGAGAACACAACACAAAGACTATGGTTACGATTTGATGAATCCGATGTATTGCGACAATCGAAGTGCCATTGCGATCTCGTGCAACTCGATTCAAAGACTCGAAATCAAAGCACATTGATCTTCGCTATCATTTCATCAAGGATCACGTGGAGTGGTACCGTTGAATTATACTTTGTGGGTACCGAATACCAATTGGCGGATCGCTCACCAAAGCCTTGCCTCCCGCTAGGTTTAATGAGTTGGTCCACCGGATTGGTATGAGGTGTTTGACTCAAGAGGAATTGGATGACCTCCTAAAACAGTCTTAAAAACATGTCAAACACCAAAACTCTCTTTTGTAAATAAAATTTTTCAAAAACAAAATACAAAAATACAAAATCTGATAAAATAACAAAAATATTCTTCTACTCTATTTTTCTTTCAACATGGCAAGTACATTTCTTCCGTCAACACTTTAATCTTTCAAAGTTCAGTATTTTTTCCGATCAAGTGTTGAGGGGGAGAAAATAATCTCGTAACTGTTTCAAAACATCTGTGTACTTGCATGTTATATTATCTCGGTTGTTTCTTTTTAACAATGGTGGTGAAGTTTCTGGTTCAATGACACTCCTCGGACTAAAATTAATAACCTTTCATTATTTTCTAGAGTCGAGGGGGAGTGTCGTCAAGTTTCTTTCTTAAAATCTTTGTTTGGTAACCAAAATGGAAGTTAAATGGCTTTGTATGAAAAAGGAAAAGGTGGAGGGACTAAAACTGTCAAAATGTTAAAGTTACTTTTAATAAAAACTCTTCCCACCTACTTTTTCACTTCTCATTTATTACACTCAACTTTTATCATCTACGCCTAAGAATTAATCAAGAAATCCGTGTTTTTGATCTTCACTTTGTAAGTTGTTTTGTGATCTTAACATGTTTTTAAGCTAAGGTTTTCAATATCATGCAAATCCTACGGTTAAAAAGTGTGTTACGCGTGATTATGCGCATAAGCGTATGAACACACAATCATTGTGTGAACGTTTGTGGTTAAAAAGAAGGTGTCAAAATGTTTTAACAACATCTATGATACCGTTTTTATGCTCAAAACACACCCAGAAACATGTATTAACGATTTTTGAAAATTAGGGTTTATGAGTCGATTTGGGTTTTTCCAAATGTGAAGTGTTTTGGTCTAAAAGATTGTTGGGTTATGTTCATATGTTGTTGAATTGATCATTTCCATGGTTGTTAACCACCCAGAAACAATAATTGATTAACAATTTGAAGTTAGGGTTTAAAGTTTATAACTTTGGGTATTTTTGATTTACCGCGAGTTAGATGTTATAACTTGGCCTAAAGACTCTAACAACACTCTAGACCTACTAGAATTTTTTTGGTGCAAATCCCATGGTTAAATTGCATACGCGTAAATCTTAACCCTTAGGGTTTTGACCTACGCGTATGACTTTCTACGCGTAACTGTGTTATGAATGTTCATGCCATAAATTGTTGATAAAATGATGTTTTGTGTTAACTTTGACGATTTGATGAACTTATTTCAGGCTTTGCTACGCTTAATATTCAGAATCAAGGTCATTTGCAACTCTACGCATAAGGATTACCCTACGCGTAGTCAAGTTATGCGTAAGAAAAATCCTACGCATAACTATTACGCGTAAGGTTCTACAATGGACTACGCGTATCCTGTGAAGGATATGCGTAAACAGTGACCTCTACGCATAAGGTCTACTCTTACGAGTAAGCCTTACGCGTAAGGTTCTTATACGCCTATGTGTAAGCTCTACGCATAAGGTCCCCTTTTCCTACGTGTAACCTTTCCTACGCGTAAGTTAGGATCCTACGCATAAGCTTTCGTCTACGCGTATACTACTTCTGTTTACGCGTAACTTTGTCATTCCTACGCTTAAGCCTTGATTGACCTTCATTATGATTTGTTACGTGTACAAACTTGTTAATAAACTAATCATATCATCTCGAATCCAATAATGTCACTAATAAACTTAAACGTTTGATACATTGTGAACTATAAGTGATAACATAAACTTTAAAACTTAAAGTTAACTAACTCACGAAACATTTCACGACGTCATTGGACTATTGGACAAACAAGTGACTTAGGACTCGTAACAAACATTAACACTATACAATCAATAACTAGACAATCAAACCTTCTTTTGACTAACATTATGTCTTTCGATATGTTGGTTCTTTTGGCTAATGTTATTTCAGATCACGCATGGCTGAACAAATGAATGTGGATGCACCAGATGCTCTTACAATTGCTGATATCTTTCCAGAAGGTTATCCGAGAAAGCTTGGAAAGAACAATCTTAGGGTTGACTTTGCCACCCTAACATGCTCAGAATCATCTTGTCTTATTGCGGTAGATATTCTCAGGAATCATCCCTACCAGAATATGCTCTCACACTCTGCCACAGTTCCAGAAGTCTACATACAACAATTCTGGGATTCTATGCAGAGGATCACTGGTCAAAATGCTGTGAATGTGACTCTTAATCACAAGCAAGTCACTATCACTCCTGATGACTTACGGGCTGTTCTCATCATTCTAGACATCGCCCCAACCGACTTCTTTGCTACCCCTACTAAAGAGACTGTCCTACAGTTCTTGATAGACATTGGTTATGATGAAGCTGCAGGAATCATTACCAAGCACTCTCATGTAGAGCTGAAGAATATTCCTCAACCATGGAGGACACTCTATATAATCATCACCAAATCAGTCTCGGGTCGTGACAGTGGCTATGAGCATCCCAAGCTCATGGAACTGCAGATTTTCTGGTCTCTGATCAACAAAAGGACATAATAATCAAGCATTGCTATGGGAAGACATGATCTTTGTTTCACGAAGCTTGGCTCCAAAATTCCCTATGTCGATACACCAAGTCGTTGATCCGAGAGCTCTTGGACTTCATCCCGACATCCCGGAGACTCAATGACCCGGATAATCATGACATCCCGGTCGAGCCAATACTTTCGTCGGAATCAAAGAATCATCTACGAAGAAACAGGGAGCTGAGTTGCCCGATCACCTTCTTAAAAAGGAAATCAAAAAGCTGGAAACGTACAAAAGGTATCGGGTAGCCGTTAAAGAAGGTAAAGTTGGCCACCTTGATGAAAAGGCTTCTGGGACACCTACTCGGAGGACCAGAAGAGGCAGTGCTGGAAGTGCCACAAGTACCGAAAGTCAAAGGAAGTTTCCCAAAAGGAACCCTCCAAGTAAACGGTTTGTTCCCGCAAAGGAAGCTACTCCTATCCCAACTCCCAAACCTGAACCGAAACTACAGCTTAGGGATGAAAGTTCTGAAGAAACACAATCAGACGAGGAGGTCCACTATTCTGAAACTGCAAAAGATGTCTCTGACACTCCAACAGTATCAAAACCTCCAAGTCCTCAAGCTGATAAGGGTAAAGGAAAGACTCCGGTACTTGTACCTTATGATGGAAGCTCAGAGAGTGATGAAGAGCCACCGGAAAAAGTATACAAGAAGACAGTCAAAATCCTCAGACACCAACATAAAGCTGAAGAATTTGCTAAAGACCAAATGGGTGGACCCGGAGGAACAAGTGGTGCTGCCCACTCCGAACCAACTCCTGATGCGGTTAATCGACCCGATAAGGGAGTTTGTGCCACCACTCTTGAGCAACAGCAAAAGGTTACAGAGGATACAATAGTCTACGATTTTGAGGAACCGGAAACTGACAAGAAGAAGAAGGACAAAGATGCTGATTATGATAAGTTTCGTCTGGATAGTCCGACACGTATACAGAAGGAAACTTCTGAACCGCCAAAGGACCCGGAGTCTCCTCACATCTCATCATCATCAGATTCTTCATCTCACTCATCACAACCACCATCCAAGAAGACAACAAAATCATCATCCAAATCCGTGATGAAACCACCTCGCTCTTGGATTTCTCACACACATAAACGAATTCTGAATGCTGTCAAACAAGTCAGAAAGAAAGATGTGCTCAACAAGAAGTTAAATTTCTTTGCTGATCACATACAGCATCTGTATAACGAGAAAGATAAGATGGAAGAGGAAAGGAAGTTTGTCCAGGACTTCATGAAAACTCATCGTCAGGAGGAACTGAACAAAATGATAGAAGGCTACACCAAAAAGTACATTCTGGAGTACGTTCCTAAGGTCACAAAGGAGTTGTTCACCAGACAACTTTATCCAAATCTTATGCAGATCGCCAAGCAAACTATCCGATCAATGCCTTTAACCGTCACAATCGATCCAACCAATTTGGTAGCTTTCTCTAACAATGAATTGGTGGCCAAGCTGGTAACACAAATGGCGCCACGATCTGCAATGTTCAACTCTGAAGAAGCAAAATTGTTTCAAGCATTGCCAGACTACCAACTTCAAGAGGCTTGTAGATTTGAAGCAGAAAGGTTGAAACGTCGTAGAGACGATGAAGATAAGGATAAGGATAAAGACTCTGCACCAAAATGTCAGAAACAGTCTGGTGAATCTTCTTCGATGCCACCTCCTCCACAATGAACTCCTGCACAACAGAGGCCGCCCACTCGGACTTCTACTGAAAAACCTCAGGATTCTGAGTTACCACCCGAGGCTCAGAAAACCGGTGACCACTTTGAGTACACGGGTGGTGACGATGAAGACGTCTGTGAGCCCCAACAACAACCCACCTCACCCAAACAAGTGCAACAACCTGAATCATCATCAAGGCCTTCTAAAAAGAAAAAGAAGACGACTCAGTATGACGTCGTATCATGGCTAGATGACGATAAAACCGAAGAATTTGAATGGTTCTCTACACTTGTCGATCAAACTCCCTATCCTGATGAAGGTCAAAATCTGGTCGAAGGTTCTACATTGGAGCATGCTAAACTGTTGCAAGAAAAGTTCCATGTGAAGAAAATGACGAAATCGAAGTGAATCGAATCAAGAATGAAGCGTTTCAACTTCTAAAAGACAGCTCTGAAAGTGCTCTCGAGGTCGAATATCACCTTGATAACATTGCTCGAGCCATGTCTAACAACATGGATTGGCTCAACCCGGAAGCAAACATTGACTTCACAAAAGGACAACCTCCATACTACACCGATTGGACCAAACCTTTACCGACCATTGGCCAATCGGATGAACCACGGATTCCTTCCGATATTTCTTCAACAGAGACACGAATTTCTTCTCCATGGTGGCGATGGTTCAAGGAAATACGCTACATCGTTGACTCTTCCATTCCCAAAGACTATCTACTCAAACCGCATAGCCATCGAGGAACATGCCAACCGCTTGTTCTCCAACACGATGGAAGCATACGACCGAGATGCATTGTACGGATTCATCACCGGCGAGCGCCGACGAATCTACTACCAAGGCTGCCGGTTCAAAAGTCACAACATGCGGTGTTTAGTACTAAAGACATCGTTGCCATCCAACATGTTGGTCTTTCATCCAAATGGGACTACACCTTTCTCAAGAAGATTGTGGTCAAACGGCGGGATGAAAGGGATTATGCATTCTGTGAAGTCGACTTTGAGAATTTGTCTCAATGATATTGAAGACATGTACCTTGCCAAAATGTGGTCGCATGAGACAATTCTCAACCGAAATACAACGTGAATTCATCAAGTCACTGCTCATCTTCATCAGACGCATAGTTATAAAAGAACATGTTGAAGATCTCCAGCTTGCCGTTGAGTCATATCAGACACGTGTCTACTTCACTCCACCACAGCTTGATCTTCCCGATATCAACCAGCTATCACAACTAACGCTCATCAGCAAACCCTTTGGTGTCGTTTATCGCAGTGAACTTCATCGTAATTGTTTGATGGCGTGTAGTGAGCTTCACAAATATGGAGATCATACTCTGAAGATGGTTAGGAACGGATTAGCTTATCGATTGAAGGATATACGTGAAAACATTGGGAACCCTAAGCGATGGAACTCTGAGGAACGGAGGAATGTGAGAAGGATCATCGACATGATCGATGAACGGTTGTTCAGAAGGGATCAGTTCAGACGATTGGAAAGCTATGTTGGTGTTCGACCCAGGATTAACATAATCGGATTTCAACGCCCGGTGCGCACTCCTGGGAACATCACTGCACTTCCTGGTACCCCTTGAATTGTTTTCTTCATATAATTTTGGATGTATGATTAACTATGTGAATGGCTTGTGCACACATAACAGTGTACAACCCGTAATTGTAAAGAAAGGACCCTGTGGTACGCTTCAGTGCCACAATCCTTATAAAAAGAGCGAAAGCTTCTTACTTTTGAGTAAAAGCTATCAAATCGTTCACTTTTCAAGGTTTTGCTCAAAAGAACAAGTACTTCCCCTTATGATTTTCAAAACCTCAACCGTTTATATCACATGTTGAGGGGGAGTATTTGTCTTAAAACTTTGTTCAAACAAAACGTTCTTTGTGTCACTCTTCCCGCAACACTTGAAATGGTCATATTTATTCTCAAAACGTTTCAAAAATAACATTTTATATGACATTTTTGAGGGGGAGAAAATATGTGATAAGAAATATGTTTGTTGCTTTCTCGTGTGCATAGACTTAACCAACGAATTGACGAAATCCTTAACTGTTAGTAAATCGAAAAGACTTGTCCGGGACGGGTAATAATTTCAAGCTAGTTCGCTAGTGATGTAAACGTGTCTCGCAAATGACTTGTCCTAGTAGAATGTACCATTCGAGAACTCTTGGTAGACATGAACATTGATGGGTTTGACAACCTTTCGAGGTTTGTCTACACCTTCAAGATAGTTATTAGAGCTAGTTGTCACCTAAAAGCTGACAATGCAACTCTTTAACTATGCAACGTAACCGTGTCTCGCGGGGGATTTCCTATCTTGAGTTGATCAATTCAAAATGTGCGCGCTCTTTCCTCACTGTGCATTTAACCGTTAAAACTATTAAGCACATGTGGAGGGGGAGTATTTATGCAAAATCATAATCTCTGATGGTACTAAAATGTTTTCATTAATAAACAACATGAGAGATTTCATTTTCGATGGTACAAAATGGTTTTATGGCAACATAGGTTAGTCATGGAGATATAAGGTGACTAAGGTTAGGAATAACCGTCCTATGATCCGCTTGAGTCGGAGGGATCTACCTAAGGACACTACCATTAGTTAGTGTTAGAAGTCCTTAGGAATGATTGTAAAAGGAGAAAATAAGAATCGGAGAAAGAATGAGTTGAAGAATAAAAAATGTAAAGTAAAGGGTGAAAAGAAATAGCCCTCCAGTTATTCAACTTAGGGCGACAGGGTTCAATTCATATGCTCTTGGTTGTCACTTGATGGCCGGTATTGAAGATTAAAAGTCGTCATGGACCCGATGGCGATGCACTAAACCTTCTAAGCCACTCAAGTTTCTCTCAGCGTAAGCTTGTTTCATTCTCACAGGAACCCTACATAATCTATCGGCTTTCTCTTAGAGATTGCGATATTGAAGAAGGAGACCCTCTCCCTAGTCTCCGCTCGGAAAACCAAAACGCACAATTGAGTCTAGAGCCACGAGATTCATCAAAAGATCTCTTAGGAACACTTGACATTTCATCACTTGTTGATCAACAAATAAGATCTTGATGATTCGGTGGTTCATATAGAGTCCTTCACGATCTTAGCAACTGTCGAGAACATTTATGAGAGGTTCACATCCGTGATCCTCGGTGATTGAATGGAAACTCGCCAGGTCAACATCAAACGACCGACAAAGCAGTCACTTCGGTAACTCCCGTGGATTACGCTTAGTGTGTCTCAAACGGTCTGATCGTGAGGTGATACTTGGTGTACCTCAACGACTCATCTCGAACCGTAGGTGTACTTTGTACATCGTGTTATCTCAATTGTGGGACTCGGTTCAGAACGGCCTTTGTAAGAATTAGAGTTGAGTTTTCACACTATGTTGTTAACTCTCTCGAAGTTCAAACTTGTAAGTGCCGGAATCCGCTTATTACTAACCGTTTTTATGTTTACTTCTTATGGAAGCACTGGAGCGGAATGATCGTGCAGATTCTTCACATGTTCACACCAAAATCATCACTAATGGAAGTTCCATCCTAAAGCAACACAACAGTCAAAATGATTCTTCGTCAACCAAAGAATCTACAAAGTTAAAGACTTAGAGAACTTCATCAGTACTGAAATCCAACGTCAAAGAGCGTGTGAGCATGTTGAAGAATGACGTGGAGACACTGGAGCAGCGAAGCAGACCTGAGACAGACTTGATGCAGACTACAACATACTATCACTCTCATCACAAAGAACATCAATCAAAGAACAAAGTTAAAGATGACGTCAAAAGCATAACTGTTCGAAGAAGACAATTTCTCTACACTGGGGAGATTGTTCGTACTAAGACAATTCTTCTCACAAGAAAGAAGAATGTCAGAAGACGTCAAAGCCACTATTAAATCAACGTCTTCACCGTTCATCACCAACACTTGAGGGGGAGATTGTTGGAATCACTCCTAAACACTAATCAAGTGTTAGTAATTAATATGTAATAGTTAGCTTAATTATGGCCTTTATGTTTCTTTTAGCCTTAAGCTTATGTAGAAGGCCCATGAGCTTAGGCCCAAGCCCAATAAGGAAAAGGGAAGGAGAGGGAGTGTTGCCCTAGCTCCTTGCCTATAAATACTATGGAATAACCCTCCCTTGAGGGTTGGTTGTTCAAGTTTTTCCTTTCATTCACTCCTACGCGTAAACCGTTATTATCATTGTGTGTGTGTGTTGGTTTTACTTGTTCAATCGCCTTAATCTCTTTCTCTAAAGCTTGTGTTTGTAAAACTAGTTACCTAACAGTTGGACTCTGGAAATACAATGGAAGCTAAGGAGGTTTGTCCTACCCTATTGTTGAGAAAATTGGGGAACTTAAAAAGCTAATTATTGTTGAGAAAGCTACCCTTTTGGATGATGATGGTCATCCTATTAAAAAGGTTGATTATCCGGGTAATGAAAAGGAAGCTATGATGGATGGGACTCCAAAGACTGGTAATTTATCGCAAGAACCGCTTGTGAGTGTTGTGAAAGAGAATGTGCAGGCCGCGGTTAGTAATATGTCTACTTCTTCTACTAAGAGGGTTAACCCATTCTCTAAGGTGGGAGAGATTGTTGATTCCGTAAGTGATGAAGAGGAGGTTGTGAACACTTTTGATGAGTCAATGAACCTATTTGGTGGTGGTCATGACCGTGAAGATGATTATGATAACTATGCGGATCAGGTCTACGATCTTCAAGGGAACTTGGATGATTATTATGACATGTATGGTACTAAGCTTCAAGGCCTTGGTAGGAAGTAATTTTGTTTTCATAGATGTCTAATGGTATCTATTAAGAAGTGGTTTATTTTCTTGATTAGAGAATAGGAAGCATCTTGTTATGTAAGCTTTTCCGCCTATGTAATGAGCTGAGATATGAGATGCACTCATATCCTTTGTACTTAAACGTCTTTTGGAGTAATATATTTACCGGGTCTTTTGACCTTTTACCAAAAAAAAAAAAAGATAGACTAAAGTCATTTTTGACACATTGCGTAAGTATTTTTTGCATCGATCTCATTGTTACTTTATGCATGAGTGCATAACTAAGTTGGTATTGTAAGCTTATGAATCATTTTCCTCTCATTAACATTTTCTGAAGAAGGACGGAATATATCTTTTAATAAAACAAAACCCTTATTGGGAATTTTTCATTTCAAAAAAATCAATTCATACCTTATTTAGTAATATTTTTAAATAATTCAACTTTTAAAAAAAAGTTTTATAGAAATTAATTCAAATTATTTCCGTTTTTATCTAAAAAAGTGTGAAAAAACGTTTTTGAATTGATGTGAAAAAAAAATCGAAAATACACATGGGTCTCATTGATATTTATCATAATTGATACCCAAAATTGTAACTTTTTATATAAAAAAAAGGAGTACTCATCACCCACATTCACCCTCATTCATTCCCAATTATAAACACAAATACAGAAACAAATCCGATCGGTTTGACCTTAAACCCTAGCTATTCCACCTTAAACCCCTAGCTTTACATGATTTTTAATTAGTCAATGATATAATCATCTAGCTAATGGATGAGGACGAGTTGGGGCGAATTTCACATGTTCATCAACGAAACCATACCCTTGATCCCCAAAGTTTGAATTAATCGGTAACTAATTCAAGGTGATTCATATACTCTATTCGTTTTTGGTTATTATTCATATTCACTGTTATGCCGATTTGAAGGATTTGTGGATTGTTATACAATTAGTATTTTTTTTTAAACATCATTGTTTGAGGATGTAGTTTTGCTAAAGGATTCTCATATGTAACATGTGTTTTCGGGCTAGACCTATGCATGTTTGTTAAGTTGGCTGACTTGGTATGGGTCATATGGGTTGAACAATCTTCTTTGTAGAAATATGCGCAAAAGGACTGCATCTCTTAGTGAGACAATTATACAAAGAAAAGGCAAAATGATTATATGGGACAAAAGTGAAAGCACATTGGTATTTTATGGCATATTTGATTACTTGCAAGTTGATCAATATTTTTCGATGCTTGGATCACTATCTGTATGATATAGCTTTAGCTAAGTAACTTCAAAGTTGTGAATGGCATTGGAGCCGATGTTATTAAAATTGGTGATTGGAGCTAAATGATATTTAAGGGACTGTGATACTAAAGCAGGTTAAGTATGCTTTATGTAGTAATTTTGTAATGACATTCGAGCTATACAAGCGGTTTGATGTTATGAAATTTTCTTCCAAATGTATATTTATGTTTTCCAAATATATGTTCTCTGCCAAACAACTAAAACTTTTAACTCCAAAACACAGACCACTTGCAAAGAAAATGTGAGGTTTGTTTTATGACTCTAAATGAAAGTGATTTGATGATCAGTCCCATGTCTAAGTAATTGCGTAAAAATGTTTATATATTATGTTTTAGGCTTTATTGGTGTCTGATTTTGGCCCGAAGATCACAATAAAGACAGTGGAGAGTTTGAGGGACGATATATATGCTGGAAAGCTCAAATCAGGAACCGAAATAAAGGCAAGTGTTGTTATTCTGAACTGCTTTTGATGTGTTCAAAGATACTCTATTGCATCTTAGAAATCTGAAGTTTAATTTTGTAAATATTTTGGTACACTTTAGCGGTCGAGGTTCCAAAGACTTTTCACTCAATTCTTAATTTCTTATTGGAAATTTCTGTAGGATGCTTTGAAGAAGAGTGTGCTCGATATCTTGACGAAAAAGGTGCTAAACCGAGCTTAAATTGGGATTCAGGTTTGTGGAATGTGTGATCATGGGATCTTATGTTTCTTTATGTTCTTACGTTTGAATTTGCTAATGGTTATTACTCATGATGTTTGTGTTTCTAGGAAACCGCAGTAATCATGATCGTTGGTGTTAATGGAGGTGGAAAACTACATCTCTTGGTATGTTTGACGATAATGGAATTATGTCTTTTACTTTGTTTAGTGAAACTTATTAACTTGATTAAAAAAGGGATTGCAACTATCTGGCAGATGTTATTGTGAATAACTGTATATATTTATCGATTGACTAATGTTCATGGTCGGGCTTTGCAATTCTTGATAAATTGACTTTAGTACTATTTATGATTATGTTAAAACATAGACTTTGTCGAAACTGTTTACCAAAAAAGAAACAGTCAATTGGATATCAATATTACAACATAACTGAGGTGGATAATTTTATTTTACCAAAAGGTAAATTGGTTTTTATTAACCCTGCTCCTTTAGATCGATAGAATCGACACAAGAAAGTTGAAGCATGTCATTTTTAGTGGTGGGCCGGTTTGGGTTGACATGTAAACACTTTTCATCGTTTTATGTTTATTTTGTATGAATAGTTTACGCGTTAATGACGATTAAAAACAAGCGTTATTATAATTATATTTTTATATCTTTGAATAAAAGGATTTAGGAAGGTGTATGCATTAAAATTACACTTCAGTGTCGGCATAGGTGGCAAGATGGGCGAGTCGGGCAATAGGATTGATTAAAAGGGGTCGCCTTTATTTTGAGTCAAAACTTGCCAGGTGTTGGTTAGTTTGTGTAACTTATCTGTAAATATATGTTTTATCTTTTTATGCATTCTCATTAATAATATTGGAGTCGTTAGACCATTGTAATGAGAATTATGACATGTTGTGCCGCTACTATATTATACCGATAGTAGCCATGCTTATGCATCTTGATCAGCCAATTAACAGAGATTAGTGTCGATATGTATGAAATTATAATGTATATGTGAATGTGCAGTTGGATTGTTTTGTAAACATATATTGTTTCCTTGCATAAGCTGCGATATTATTCGAAGTTAGTTGTGGTCTAAATATGTAGTTGAACTTCTGTTCTTGCAGATCTGGGATACTGCTGGACAGGAAAGGTTTCAGATCCTTGGAGTTGCTTTCTACCGTGGTGCAGATTGTTGTGTCCTTGTGTATGATGGAATGGTTCTAGCGATGGAAAATCCGTGAAAAGAGGCATAAAGAGAGAGAAATAGAGAGAAGGTTAAAGGTTGAAGATGCAGTTGTGGGGAAGATTAGTGAAAAAGCTGCACTTCACTTGGTGCGACATCTGCTGGTGCATCCCTCGGGGGAGAAGTCATGTATGATCAGCTTTTATTCAATCAAGAAAAGGGAATGAAATCTGGTTTTTCATCTGAGGATCAGTACAATATATATGATAAAGGCATGTTCACTGCACAACCGACTCTGTCTATTCTATATAGGCAAAAGAAAAAAGTGACTGGTCTGTTTGGTTTGGACACGTTTATTACAGAGTTATAGGGAGGGAAGAAATCACTGGAAAGAGTTGGAAGTTGAGGGACGATGAGTTCATGGGTCGGGTCATATACATGAGAAGGCCTGGTTGGAAAAGGGTTGCTAATTTGTGTTGAAATGTCTCAAATGAAGATGATCCCCAACTTGCCTATCTTTGTCTCAAATGAAAAGCCGATGCAATTCTGACTTCCGATACTGACGTCATTGATTACGGATGCTTGAAGGTAATTTCTTAACACTAAATTAATTTTGGATTTGACTTTAATTTGTTTTGCATACTGTTTTTTATTTAATTACATTTGCATTTGATTATAATAAGTTTATGTACTTTAAATACTTTTTAAGAAATTAATGGACTAAAATTTAATTTTAATAAGTTTGTGTAGTTTAAAAACTTTTTTAGAAATTAGTGGACTAAACTGTAATTCATTAAAAATACACACTTCTTAATACATAACCAATTTTAATTGTATTACAATTGTAATTCTAATCTAATAAGGACTTAACTGAAGCATTATATAAACTCAATTGATTGACCAGGTTTTTCATTCCAGCAAATTTTTAATCAAACTTTTCTGCTTTTGTAAAACATATAAAACGTTTATATGTAACAAAGATCTTATTCATCAGGATTTCTTTTTGCATCTTTGTTTAAACTTTAAATTTATTCATAATCTTTTTCATCTGTTGTTAGTAAAGAACAACAGCTAATCTACTTTTGTTTGTAGGAATGACAATGAAAATTACACCTCTTCACGAAATCACCCCCGACAAAGGTAAAGTGAATATCAAAGTTAAGATTGTGGCACTTTGGAATCAGTATTATAACTACAGTCCATCAAAAGTAGCAGGCATTGACATGATCCTTATGGATGAGCAGGTACTTTAATTAAATTTAATTAAATTTAACAGTTTGAAACTACTTTTTTACTGTGGTTTATAGTAATATTTGATATGTTTTTAATCTTAGGGAACCAAGATTCATGCTACAATAAACAGTTCTGTAGCCAATGATTTTGATACTCTTTTAAAAGAAAAAAATTATCACATAATATCTAATTTTATATCAAGTAGTTTCACTTTACGAGCAAATGGTAGAGACTGCTTCTATGACAGGTAACATTTGAATTTATTAAGTTTTTAACTTAACTCTTTCTTTGTTTTCATGTTATGGTCAGGAATTGGCATATATCACACTCGGAAAACATACATGCATATACCAGATGGGCGTTCTTAGTATTCCTGAATATTATACAGAAGGTATGATATCAACTGCAGATCGAAATTCTTGGGCAGATAATATTATGGGAGAGAAGGAATAAAAGTTGTCTTCTCTAATGGGAAGCTTGGGATGGTATACTATTGAACTCCCTATTGTATTGTAAGCTTATTTTTTAAAATACAACATCTTTATAATTAGTTGCTCTACTATGAAAAGTGCAGGGTTCCATGAAGTTAGGAAGATTAACAAAACCTGTAGCTGCAGACATAAATATAAAGTGCGGAGCAAAAGGGCCATCCTCTTGCGGTGAGTTGTATAGATTCTCAGTTACCGATATAAATTCTAGAACTGATTTTTACAAATGTATGGTTGTGATTGCAAATCCTAATACCAGTGTACCTCATTTTCTTACTAGACATGTTACAATGTATTACAGGTGCGGCGTAACTATTAGAAATGCAATACATAAATTTTTTGGAGATTATAAACGGGTACTATCAAGTCCAGGCTTCAAAAATACGATAGCTCAGGTAACTTAAACTCATATAGACATGAAAATTTATGTTCTCTTATTGTAGTGGCTGATAAGAAATATTATTAGGAAAGGATTGGTTTGCTGTATGCAATTATTGATTGACATAACAATGCTTTTTTTATTCATTTTTTCAAGCATGAAACAATTCAATTTGAGTAATTCTGTGATATTCCAAGTATCTTAAAAAGAAAGTAAATGTAAGGACTGTTTATGTGTTAGTTATTTAACTTTCATATTAGTCTCCTATGGGTTGTTTGGGATTGCTGATAAAAACTAATATGGGTTGTTAAAATAATGTACGTTTCTCAGCAAGTCTGCCACCATCAACAAGCTAATGTAAGACTTTAAGTTACGCTACTCTAGAGGTTTGAAAGTTTTCTACACACATTATGTTATAGCTCTTTAAGGGGTGTTTGGTTTGAAATATAAAGAGAGTATCTCGACACTTGCGTAAAGGTTTTAATGGCGTAAAGGTTTTAACTAGCCTTTGTGTGTGTTTCTGTTAGTTGTACATGTTTTGCTTTTGAGCAAGTTTCCATAACTTATAGTACATAATTTGTGTTTCTATCATCATACGTTGGCTTTCGTGATGCTTCATTTCTATTTAGACGTACTAACTAAGCAGCTTTGATATGGGCACTGATTGTTTTTTACTTTATTATTCATTTCTCATTCAGGGTCGGTCTGATTGAATGTCTTTTGGGATATAAGTTTGAACTCACGACTCCTTATTTTCGTATTCAGCGTTGCAGCCAACCGTCCATTATGACATTTCAAAGAAAAATCTACACATGCCGCAGAACAAACTGGGACAAAGGGAATCATATGTCGAATTTGAATGGATACAACTTCGAGACAGGGTTTCTGTCATCGACTTGAAACATACTTTTGTCCATGTTTGGTTTCATAAACCAATATCTGAATGAAACCACCTTTAGGTAAATATATGTGCTGGTATTTGTTGCATATGTACTATTTATTATGTACTTCATCTACCGAATGAAAACCACCAAAATGTACTTTGTATATGCTTATTTAAAGGGCTTTATGGTTTTTTGTTCATTGGAATAGGTTTTAAGCACTTTAAGGGTGTTTGGGTTAGCTTAATTTCAAAAGAATTAGGACTTATATGGGTAGGAAATAAGCTACTAAGCATAATGGAAAGTTTAATTGGTTTATAGAGAAAGTTGATATAGGCTCATATTGTCGTACGTAACAATCAACCAATCATACCACTCATTTCTTTTATTAAAATATATTCACCCTTTTTTAAATTAAATATCTCACAAACCGTTAATCGTTAAAAAAATATAATAATCGACGAGAATTAAATTATCTTTTCATAGATATCGTTGTTATATACTTTCGACGATTTTTTTTTTTTTTTTAAATTCGTCAGGAAGAATCACACGTGATTTGATTTTACGAATCACATGTGATTTTAAAATCACATGTGATTTTTACAAATCACGTGATTTTTCAGGCGAAATTTAAAAAAAAACTTCGTCGAAAGATATAACAACGATATCTATGAAAGATAATTTAATTATCGTCGTGACACAGTATTTTTAGAACAAGATTTACCGTTTGCGAGATATGTTGTTTTAAAAAATGTGAAAATGATTTAAATAAAAATGGATGGTATGATTGATCCATTGGTTATGACAAATATGATTTATATGATCTCAACTCTTGGTTTATATGTTATCTTATTTTGAAGGTTGCCAAGTGACAAATGAGTGAAAAACTTATCTGGCTTTTAAGGCTACTATCATTTTACATGTTATAATTCCTTTTCTAC
Organism: Chrysanthemum lavandulifolium; assembly: GCA_022545495.1. Lineage (NCBI taxonomy): Eukaryota > Viridiplantae > Streptophyta > Magnoliopsida > Asterales > Asteraceae > Chrysanthemum > Chrysanthemum lavandulifolium. The sequence goes on along the minus strand of CM040240.1, from coordinate 46,333,029 downwards.
CTTTTTTTATCTCTCTTTTAGTGTGCTAATAAAAACATAAACATAAACTTAAGCTTTAGTCATAAGTGTGACTTATGTCCGAATCACGTACGTAAATCATTTAGCCGTGTTCATGTTTTTTTAGCTAATTAGTAATCATGTTTAATCTGCGAAAACCAATCTAACATATACGAATTCTTACTAAACGATACAATGATGATATTACAACTCTACACATATTGAACATGTAAAAACACTATAAGCAACCATTAATAAAATATTATAATAGCGATCATTATTGTCTAAAATATTATAATAGAATGAACTTACAACAGTAACATGATAACCCAACAATTAATAAAATGACAACCGTAATTAAAACAAAAACAAAAAGTAACATATTTAATTTTTTATACATAAAAAGTTATTATTAAAAAAATTTGAAAAAACCCCGTGCGTGCACGGGCATTATAACTAGTACATAGCATATAAAGGAATGGATCCACTAAAAAGAGAAAATAAAATAAGAATAATGAAAAATCTTTGTAGCCACACATTTCAAATAAAAAATGAGAATTTCATGAGAGATGCATCTTATTTTGTAGGTGCATCTGAAATGTGCGGCTGTAGTTACTTCTAATTCTTCTTATTTTATTTTTATTTCTCATTTAATCCTTAGTCTAGCATATAAATCTTACATTAGTTTTAGCTAAATGAGAGCAATAATGAAATCAGAAATGTAAAATGCCCCTACTTACTGCCTCCCTTAAATTTCAAGATCGATTTAGGGCTTTGCAGAGTGGAGTCGAGAGGAAAAATGTACTTTTCAAAGATGGGTGAAGTAAGGTATTATTTCATCACCATGTAATGTGTTCAGATTTAGGTATATAGTTACTTTTGCATGGTCCGTGACGAGCTTACAAGGCCAGTAACAGTTATCGTTGATTGCAACAAATAAACTAACGTCTTTAGCAAATAATAAATTCGCATGATTTAGACGTACAATTTAAACAATTTTTTGTCATATCCAGAGCACTGGGTATGGTAATGCCGAGCTCGGCTTTATGCCTAGCTGACAACAGCGTTGCTGGCATTATCATACCGGCTCACCACAAATCCAACAGCGTTAGGTTGGGCATTGAAGATCCAATGCGTGTTGGATCTTCTTTTTTTTCTGATTTTTTTAGTTTTAAAAAGCTTGTTTGTGTTTCTGTTGTGTTTTTAGTGTGTGTGTGTGTGTGTGTTTTGTGCACGTTTGTGTATGTGTGTTTTTGGGTGTGCATGTAGGTGTGTTCACGGATCGGGTAATACCACAGTAACCCAAAACCGAAACCGAGCCGAACCAAAAAAACTGAACCGAATTCGTAATCGAAGAAAATTGGCCAAAACTGAACCGACCTAAATATTTGGTTATCGGTTTGGATATGGTTTTTGCAATGATACCGAAAACCGAATTCATATAAATATATACTTTCCTATGTATTTATATAAATAAAAATCACTAAAACTCTTTCTAAGTATAAATTTAACATTATTTAAGCTTGAAAAAAAAGATGTACTTAAAATATATATAATTAAATGAAAAAATAATTAAAATTATACAATTCGGGTTATTCAGTTCGTTTTCGGTTTTTGATTAGTCTATTTGATTGAATCAAATTTGAATTCGGTTCAGTTCGGTTCGGTTATACCTATAAAATAAATTAACCGAACTAGCAAATCGAATAACCCGATAACTGAACTGTGAACACCCTTATGTGCATGTACCCTACGAAGAAAATGAAATTTTGGCTATTTTTTAAATGTGTTAGCGGGCTAGTGAAGGAAATGGTTGTTGGACTTTTTGAAAAGAATGAGTTGTGATACTCTATTTTTTTATTTTTTTATTTTTTTTATTTTTTTTTAACCTTTCTACAAAAATATTATCTGTATTTAAAGTTGAATTAATGAAATTTATGTATGAAAAATTAGAAAATAAAATAAAATTGTAGGTCTTAAAAAGGTGATGTTATTAGTGAGATTGAGTGTTGGTGGTTAAAAGTGAAGATACTAATATGATGCTGATGAAGCAACATTATTTGGTATTAACGGTGTTATTACACCCCGTGCTCATAATTATTGCTATCAAACTTTGAGGGTCTGTTTGGTAAAAGTAGTAGTGAAGAGAAATTTGAAGACGATGTAATAACTCACGAACTTCTTAAAGAAGATCGAAAAATGAAAGATTCACAAAAAATAAGAAAGCTACCCTACTTTACTAAACGAACAACAAAAATCAAAAGTTCATTCTTTCAAAATTTCATCATCTAAAAACTTCAAAAACTCCGCCCACACGTAGCCTAAGTCTACCAAATTATATTTTGAAACTACATTTCATTATCATGGATGAATTCTTTTACTATTTCATGTCTTAGGATTAGATAAAACTTCAAATAAAGATGCTATATATATATATATATATATATATATATATATATATATATATATATATATATATATATATATATATATATATATATATATATATATATATATATATATATATATATATATATTTTTACTAACTCCGTGTTCTTATTTAAAACTACCATGCTTGTTTGGAGCATTTACGAGCAGTTTGCTTGGCAACAAGCGGTTATGACAAGCAATAAAATTATAACGCTACTTTTTCTAATGCTACTAAAATAAGCTTTAAAATTTTAGTTACAGATTTACTTTCTTTTACATGTTAAAATTAATTACAACTTTCTTACATACCAAGCACTTTTTCTAATTAAAATAATATTAATTATGAGACACTTTATTTTGTATACTCAAAAATCCTTTCATATTAAGGAATAAATCCCCACTTTTCATCTAGTTTGATCTAAATAGTGGTGATTAACCTAAGATTTAATATGTCTAAACCTAAGTCCATTTTTTTCTTGTCTTTTTCTTTTTCTTTTTATATTTCTTATTTATTTTCTCATTATTTGTATTTTTTTAATCACCTTTTTTTAATGTCACTTTTTTTTTTCGTTTTGTTTTCATGCGTTTTTGTCCGTTTTTCTGTTTTTTATACGTTTTCGTCTGTTTTCATACGTTTTCGTCCGTTTTCATACGGTTTCTTACGTTTTCGTCTGTTTTCTTACATTTTCGTCCGTTTTTATACGTTTTCGTCAGTCTTGTTACGTTTTCATTTGTTTTCTTACAATTTTTTTACGTTTTTGTCCGTTTTCGTCCGTTTACATACGTTTTCTAACGTTTTCATACGTTTTCGTCCGTTTTCGTCCGTTGTCATACGTTTTCGTCTGTTTTCTTACATTTTCGTCTGTTTTCATACGTTTTTGCCTATTTTCTTATGTTTTCGTTCGTTTTTTACGTTTTCTTCTGTTTTCTTACCTTTTCTTCTGTTTTCTTACGTTTTTGTTCGTTTTCATACATTTTCGTCCGTTTTCATACGTTTTCGTCCGTTTTTGTCCGTTTTCATACGTTTTCTTACGTTTTCGCCAGTTTTCTTACATTTTCGTCCGTTTTCCTTTTTTTCGTTCGTTTTCTTACGTTTTCATCCGTTTTCTTACGTTTTTGTCCGTTTTCATTCCTTTTCGTCTGTTTTATTACGTTTTCGTCCATTTTAATACGTTTTCGTCTGGTTTCTTACGTTTTTGTCCGTTTTCATCGTTTTTCATAGGTTTATATACGCTTCCGTCCGTTTTTTTACGTTTTCGTCCATTTTTAGACGCTTTAGTCTGTTTTCAGACGTTTTCGTCCATTTTCATCCGTCTTTATAAGTTTTCGTCCCTTTTCAGACGCTTTTTTCATTTTTTACGCTTTTCATTCGTTTTTATACGTTTTTGTCCGTTTTCATACGTTTTCGTCTGGTTTTTGCAGTTTTTATACGTTTTCGTCTATTTTCATGTGTTTTCATGCTTATTATTAAACTTTATTATATTACATGTCTAATATCGGTTGTGATATTTTATTATAAAAGTTAATGTGTAATATCACTTGTGATATTTCATAAATAAACAAGTATGTTTTTTAACCTTTAATATCACCTGAGATATTTCATTGCTTTGTATATTTTTATATATTATCACCTATGTGTTTTCTAATCTTTTTATAATTTTCAGTTACAAGATAGTTTTTGTGCCTTTCATCGCAATTGACAAGCGAATATTTTTTTTAATGCAACCAGTGTTATATATCACTTGTGATATTATACTCTTAATAGAAATAAAAGGGTTAAAGTCTCTTTAGGTGAATTCTTATTTTGTTCAATAAAATGCTAATTTACTGCAACACTTGTGTTATTTTGAGAATATGTCAAGTCTCTGTTTTCATAGTGTGCTTCCTTTTTATTCATTTTGATATTTTTAAATGACATTTATTTATCTCTTGTGATATAACACTGTAAGAAAGATGAAGATTATTACACTCTTCATCATATATGTGTTATCAGTTGTGATACTCAACTAAGAATGTGAAATATTAAATTCATACCAAATGTGATAAGAATTTAGTATTTTACCAAGTATATATGAAAGAAATGATAATAAACATCACTTATTATATTACTATGATGATTCTGTTCATTTTTCTTATTTGTGTTTTTGAAAATATTTAGGAAGATTTTTGTGTTTTATGATAATGTGAAATATTAGAAAAGGTGTTTAACTGAAAACAAGATATGTTATGAAACTTTTGTTAGACTTGTGGTGAATTTTTCTATTTAATGGATACATTGTGCATGTTTCGATAGGTTTTATAGCGGAATTTAAAAATATCGATGGTTGAATCTGTAAACTAAAGAAGTTATGATTGAAGAAAGCACACATCTTTAAAAAAAACATGAACTTAGGTTTCCATATTAAATCTTAAGTTTATTCCCACCATTAGATCAAACTAGATGTATGATATGGATTTATCTATTAATAAGCACCAAAATAAAAGTAAGTATTTGAAAATTACTCTATTAATTATAGCCGCTGCTTAAGGCTACGGTTATTTTATCCGAACATACGTCGATTTGTCCCATACGTGCACATTGATCTCGTCAAACACTTTTTCTAATGAACATAATATATTGGCAATAATTCCCTCGCCTACGTGCACATTGAGTTTTCAATATAAATTCCGATCATCACTCATATTTTTTGTCCAAACCACCCAAGTCAACCGTATGTATTATCTAAGTTGCATTTGATCTCGTCAAAACCCTGAATCATTATATGCGCGCAATCATGTACAGCAATTTTAAGGAACACGGAATCGAGTACGCAAAACAAGCAGTACAAGAAGATCATGCATGCAACTACGCAAAAGCCTTCCCTTTATACATGAATGCTTTACAATATTTCAAAACCCGCTTAAAATACGAGAAAGACCCGGAAATCCGTGAAGATATAAGTCAAAATTTTACATACTATTTGCGTCGTGCGGAGGAAATCAGGTCCTATTTAGAGACGGGTGAGATCAGGCCTCTATCGAATAATGGCGATAACGCCGTTGCAGCGAGGCTAGAAAGTAACCCAAAACATGAGGAAGAGAATATGAACAACTTTTCCCCTAAGCCGTTCAAAAGTTTATTCAAAGAACAAGCAATAGAATACGTAAAACAAGCCGTAGCAGAAGACAATGCAGGCTGCTACCAAAAAGCCTTCCGTTTATACATAAACGCACTCGAATATTTCAAAACCCACTTAAAATACGAAAAAAACCCCAAAATCCGTGAAGCCATCAGTGAGAAATTCACTGAATACTTACGTTGTGCGGAGGAGATTCGGGCGGTGCTGGATGAATGCTGGATGAAGCCGTCGAATGGAGGAGATGGCGCGGTTGCAGCGAGGCTGAAGATGGAGCCGAAAGATGGGGAAGAGAATACGATGTACAACTATTCCCCTAACCTAAAACAAGCAATGGAATACATAAAACAAGCCGTACAAGAAGACAATGCAGGCAACTACTCAAAAGCCTTGTATTTATACATGAACGCACTCGAATATATCACAACCCACTTAAAATATGAGGAAAACCCTAAGATTCGTGAAGCCATAACTTCAAAATTCACCGAGTATGTACGTCGTGTTGAGGATATTAGAGCTTTCTTAGATTTTCGTGTTGAGGATATCCGAGCCGTGTTAGAAGAAGGTGGGACGACCGGGGCTCAGTCGAATGGAGGATATGGCCCCGTTGCGGCGAGCCTGAAGACGGAGCCGATAGATGGAGAAGGAAGTGTTGGAGGGGGAAGAGAACTCGAAATAAAGCGCATGGTTGAGTTGAATTCGGCGATTGTGAGAGATAAGCCGAACGTAAAGTCAACGGTGAGTCAACGGTTATGTTCATGTTTTTTTGGAAACACATAGTTAAAGGCTTGAATATATAAAGAGTTTGAAGATGTGGTTGATAATTCATAGCCTTTCACTTAGCGATATGTGATTGTGCCCATTAATAAAAGTTTCCGGTTTAAGGCAGGTTGACTCGTCGAATTAGTCGGTTAAAAGGTCAGAAATCATTGTTAAAAAGAAAAAAAGAAAAAAAATAATAAAAAATTACGAGATAATACGAGTTGGTGGTATATGTGTGAAATAATTATCCCTTACGAAATGAAACGGATAGATTATCAAACGTGTTTTTTTTTTTTTTTCAACTTTTTGTGTTTAGTTTAATTTGATTAAGTTTGATTTGTTGTCATAATCGTTTTGTTTTATTCTTGGTTAAAGATTAATTGTTGTTGGCCGGTAAGTACTTTTTATCGTGAAAGAGATGATAAAACATGAAGGGAACATGCGTTGAAATGCAAATCCAAATCCAGTACAAAACATGAATTTGATGTTTATGGAAATGTGGGCATGAATGAGCACAACAAGCTGGGTGTTTGACATGTTTGACATTCTTATTTTATTTGTCTAATGTTATTTCTTAGTGCACAATTATTTGTGTGTTTGAATATTCAAATTGTTTTGATAATATAAGCAGTTTTGATAAGCTAATCAGGTAGATATTATCGTATATTAATAGATTATGTTAGTAAGTCTAAGCCTGTCTGTCACTGAACTTTAATCCGTTAAGATTTAAAGTTTATCAAATTTTGTAATTTATAAATACCTCGATCGATCATTATAATAAAACATAATACTTACGGAGAATTCTATCATCCATGCAAGTATCCAACAAAATATGATTACTTATTTGCAGATAAAATGGCTTTTGAACCTCATATGAAATCTTAAAACCCTTAAAAAGAGATATGTAACCTTCTAATTTATGTCTAAGTATTAATCTTGAAGTTTATCGATCAGTTTTGCATTATCGAAGCTATTCAATGAATTACTTGAGCTAAATTACAAAAGAACGCTAGTCGTTACACTCTATTTTAAGGTGGTGTTTGGTTTGCAATCACAAATCACCATGAGCATGACTAATAGTGGTTTTATATCAAAATAATTCTATCCTACGTTCATACTGCACTATGTTCACATTCTTTTGTGTTTGTTAGTATACACATTTGATTATAAATTAGAAATTTTTTCTTGTTCACGGTCTGGTTCATGCAGTGTAATTGCTACTGTATTTTATTAACATCAAGATAGACTTAATTCATTTTTGACACATTAAGTAATTTATGTATCAAGCTCATTGTTACTTTATGCATAACTATAAGTTGGTATAGGCATGAATCATTTTCCTTTAATTAACATCCTTTGAAGAATTTTGTGATTGGGACTGATTATATACATCATGTAAATCCTACATAGATTTTAGCGAAATGAGATTTCAATTATGCATTAGGTCTCCTTTTAGGCCTATTTAGTTAGGCCTAAAAGGAGACCTACTGCATAATTGACTTGCATACAATTATGCATTAGGTCTCCTTTTAGGCCTATTTAGTTACGCCTCTATATCATAGCTCTTAACAAAATCAGAAATGCAAAATGCCCTTAACTATTTCATTTCTTAGATTTAACGATCGATTTTTTTAGGGCTTTGGAGAGTGGTGTCGAAGTGGGAAAGAAAGGTTTAATTTGGTATTAAATGTCTTTTTCAGAGATTGATGAAGTAAGGTATTAATATTTCATCACCATGTAAGTATGTAACATGTTCAATTTTAGCTTACATAGTTACTTTTTGCATGGTCTTATAACGAGCTTACAAGATATCGGTTATTATATTTAAAAGGCTGTTAATGTATAATCTGATTAATCCAAGAATCTGATTTAGGCGGCGCTTTTGGTTTGCCTTTTTGGGCTGGGTGCCGTTGTACTTAATTGTTTTTTGGAGTAATAATATTTTACCGGGGAAAAACCTTTACCCAAAAAAAAAAAAAAAAACTACTTTGCAGTCATGTCTATCGAACATGCTGAGATTAGCAAGTCTATAGTTTAACGTCTTCTCTCTATAACCTTTTCACTAAAAAAAAAAATAAAAATAAAAAAAAAATAAAAAAATAAATAAATAAATAAAAATCCAGCAATATTGATTCACTACAATTTAATTAATCAATGCTCAACAATGATTTCCACCCCAAGTGAAGCATGTGGTGAACTTAAGAGCATTCCTAAAATCTGCAACTTGACATCCTTATCAACCTTGCTATAGAGTAATATCTTCACCTTCTTCAACACACAACACTTGGCCAACACAAGCTTCACAAAATCCAACTCACATTTCCTGTTGGTCAAATTTTTAATCTCTAATTCATTCAGATGCTCCAGTGAAATATCAGATAAATCTTCAATAGTAACGGAGTCTCTCTCAGGATTTTCTAGCGATATATAGTTTAGCATCTACAAGAGGTATGTACACTTTTTCTGTCAGTATATATTGGCCGGCATACGAACCAAAATGAATATGATACAAGATAGATTTTTGTTATTTACCCGAATATGTAGCTTCTCCAAGTTAGGGGAGTTTCTCATCATCAATGCAAGGAAAGGGAAATTACCATGTTTGTCATAAAAACTGGTATGTTTAACACACAAGTATTTAAGGTGGATTAATGCAGTTGGAAGCGCATGTAGACTTCCATCTTGATCAAAATTCTTGAACCATAGCCAAAACAAAACAAAGATAAAATTAAGCAAACTTCTTTGTTCTCAAGTTGAATCAATTATCAACTATATAAAAAAAAAATTACCTTAATGACCCAAAGTGAAATGGTTAGATTTTCAATCACTCGCAAACAGTCGAATAGGTTAATAATGGTATAAGTTTCAATACCTTGGAGATGTCCATTACTAATATTCTGCATAAATTATGATCTTCCGATAAGTTATGAAATCCATGAAGATTTAGGTTTTAGTTTAAGTAAAACTCACCAAAGTCAAGCTCTTAATTAATGGGCAATTGGATAGGAGATGCAGAAGAATTCTCTTAGAGGTGTATACATCTTTCATGTATAAGCTAGTAAGGCTACCGAATCCATTAAATGTAGATTGATAGTTAAGAAAACACCTACTAAGATATAGGTCCGTCAACTGATTCAGGGGTAATAGAGATATAGGAAACGTATACCCACCTAACTTAAGTGTAAATTTCTTGATGGTATTGGTCATAGGTAAATGAGATATTATACGGTTGATTTCATAACATGCGTCGCCTGCATATGTGGAAAGGGTGAACTCATGTATTGGACCCTCGTGCTGTAACAAAATTTGGTATATAGCACTGTAAAGTTTTTGCCTTTTGGAGTGTTGGTCATCCTTATCAGGTGATACTTGAAACGTACCCTCGTTAATCACTAGTTTAGGATTTTTGATCCAAATGTATCTCCATTCCTTAGATAGGATACTTGTCCTTGCTGCCTCTTGAATCGGTACAAGACATAGTATGGTTTCTATTATGGGTGAAGGAAGGTTGCTTATTTTATCCATCTTAGGATATTCCTGTGGGGCAAAATAGTTCTGCAGAATTAGTAAATGACACAGAAAATAAGTCAAATATAACAGTCCAGATTGAAAGGTTCATACTTGGTCCAGGGATGTTTCTTAATTAGATATTTGAGCTTTAAGTTGTTTTCCTTTTTGGTGATTAGCCGATTTCTTTTATTTGGGGGGTATATGGATGTGCATTTTGAAAGTGAAAACCCAAATAATCAATTAACTCATGTTTTGAGTAATCTATTGTTGTTTATGATTAACTCATGTTTTGGGTCAAATAATCAATTAGGATTTAGTTGACCCATTGCACAAGTAATTTCTGTGTCCACATATATTGTGTGATAGAAATGTCATGTTTTAGGCTTATGAATCACTTTCCTTAAATAACATCCTTTGAATAAATGTGATAGAAATTGAATTTACAAAACATATGAATAGTACACACAGTTTAGCTAAAAAAAACTCAAGATCAGCTGGGATAGATTCCCAGTTTGACCAAAAAGTAATAAAAGCTCAATATCAAACAAAAGCATAATTTCCCTGAACCATATGTATTAATCAACCCGAAAATTTTGTTTATATCACAGCAACTTAATCTTGAGATAACATCAAGATGAATATTGAAATCAGACTTGTAAAATGAACTTACGTACTGCAGCAGTTGACTTTGACGATCGAACGGCTTTTGGACTTAGGTGGTTGCAAGACTTTATAACAGATGTTATAGTTTCCTCCAAGCTAATTGTCTAAATTTTTATATCTAAATATCCAAAATAAGTTGTTAGATAGGAACACAGTTTTACCAACTTTACAAGGAAAAGTTGGAGCAACAACAAAGCACAAGTCAAGAGGATACACACCCATCCATGGCCAATAAAGAATTTGGACTTAGAACTTGTTCACCGATCTATAGATCAAGTACAGAGTCAACAAAATAAACAAATAATGTTGACTTATAGACAGCTAGCAAAATCCTTACCCATTTTGCTTAGAACAGAGTCGATAGCTAGAGGAATAAACATACATGATGTCGCATAACAGTTAGAGAATACGGAATGTCAATACGCACCATAACTGTAAAACTATACTGCTAAGATTTTTGGACAAGCCATCGGTACGACGATGAAACAAATCTTTGAAAGTTTCTAACATATAAAGAAACATTTTAACTGGTCAATACATTGATGAAACTACATTTCTACCATATATCCTAAACCCATTATGTTTTCACCTGTACATCTCTGGTTCCAAATGACAATAATAAAAACATAAATCTCAGCAAGTCTTTGGAGTATAATATAGCAAAAAATAATAAACAAGCCATTTTTTAACGATAGCAAGTGTGTTGCTACTCAATTGCCATATCCATATGACATTTCACATGTCACCCTACTAAAAAAAAACATTAGGAGAGATCATTGAACTTTCAACTTGGATTAAATGGCACTTAGAACAAAACATACAAGAAACAAATTTGTGTGTCTTACAGAAAGTGGAACCATCTTAGATCACATAATATAAAAATGTAGCATAAGATATAAGGATTATTGCATTACTCAATTTCCATTATTGTAAAGTTATGCCACTAATAATTCCAACAAGCCATTGAAATAGAACCCAATATCTCTTTAACAACAAAATCATCACCACAAAAACACTGAATTTCAGGTGCAACAAGCTATCATATCATATTCTAATTCTCAAACACCCAAACAAAAAAATATTTTTTTTCCAATATCAGTTACCATTAACTTGTTTAGAGTTAACTTGAATACTTCAATGATATGGTTTAGACTTTAAAGTAACTTGAAGCTGACACATACAAAAGGCCTATACTTACTAAACCGCATGCTTAACTATGATTACCACTGGTGATGCTCTTGGGAAGGATAAAAGAGCTCTTGTAATCTGCAACTCTTCATCCATTTCAAGCCCCTCCCACAAAATTAACGTCACCTTCTTTAGCACAGGTGACTTCGCCAATATAAGCTTCACAAAATCCAACTCTTCCTTCTCATAACTAAAATTTTTGATCTTTAATTCCTTCAGATGCTCCAACCATATATCTGAACACTCTTCGATTTTATAGGAGGGATACACATCATATTCATCCAGTGGATCAGTAGAAATCTACAGAAAATGTCCGTGTTTCTTGTGTGAGTGTATTTTAGCATAAGAATAATGAGAAATATGATTTTAAAGAAACATGTTACTTATTTACCTGTAGCTTAAGTTTCTCTAGATTCGGGGAGCTTCTAATTAAAAGAGCAAGAAAAGGCAGCCCATATAACCAATATTTGTCAGAGAAATACATATGATCAACATACACGTATTTCAGGTGGACTAATGCAGTTGGAAGCTTTTGTGGAACTCCACCTACAATAAATAACTTTAACCAGAGCACAAACAACATTTTAGTCATATGCAACTTTATTTCCAGATTTACTAAATTAAATTGTATACCATGTTGATGATAATACCTTAACAGTCCAAAGATAAATAGAGAGAGATTCGACCATAGGTAATCGCTCGAATAAGTTTGTAATAGTGGAATCATCAACACCGATATCGTCATAATTATTCTGCGCCAACTTTCAATAGTCAGATAAATAACGGAAGGGGAAATGACCACCAATTTTGCAAACATATTTTGCGAACAAATTTTTTTGCAAAATAAGCTTTTTAGAACCGACTGTTTTTTTTTTTTTTTTTACAAAATCTTTGCTAAAAAGAGCGTATTTCAAAAGTTTTAAAAAAATAGATAAACAAATAAATAAAAAAATGTCGCAAAAATAAAAATAAAGAGTTGTTGGCAGAGTATGTCTAGAGTATTGGTGCTCTGTTTGGTGTAAACACAAAGTTTTACGAAATATGGTTAGAACAAACATTTGTAACGTGGCTATATTGATGAAACCCCATACATGAAATCAGTACTCTATTTTAGTGAGTACTTACCAGAGTCACACTCTTAAGTAATGGACAGTTGGATAGGAGATGTATAAGTGTCTTATTTGAGATTGTTACAAATTCCATAAATAAGTTTGCAAGGCTAAAGAGAACTTCAAATGGTGGTAGATGGTCAATAGTACACGTCGTGAGATGTAGATCTGTCAAGTGATGCAATGAGAACAGAGATAAAGGTAGCTTACAATCCCAAGGTATATTAAGTGTTAACCTCTTGACGGAATTGTTACTCAACAAATGAGATATTATATGATCAATTTCACCACACGTCTCATCTGCATCCATGGAAAGACTGAACTCGTGTATTGGACCCTCGTGCTTTAACAAAACTTGGTATATGGCATAAAAAAGTTTACACCTCTGCGTCATCCCTTTCCTTTGATTTAATTTATCAAAGGATTCTTCCGTAATAGACAACTCCGCCCTGCAAGTATCAACTTCAAACATATCTTCCTTAAACACAAGTTCAGGAATTTTGGTCCAACGGTACCTCCATTCCTTAGATAAGATACTTGTTCTTGCTGCCTCTTTCAACGGTACAAGACATAGGATGGTTTCTATTATGGGCAGAGGAAGGTTGCTTATCCAATCCATCCTAAATAACAGTGTTGCAAATTTAGTACACGTAAAAACGGTTTTAAGATGAACTTTGCTTAATACACACACAAAAAAGTCTAAATGTCTAATACAACAATCTAAAGAAAAGGTTCAAACATTGTTACGGCATAATTAGAAATACTAGGATATGTTAATTGGTCTAAAGGGAGGAATACATGAGCTGAAGTAGAAACGAATGCTACATCTAACACTCTACTTGATGGTGGCGTTTGGTTTGCAGTCATGGATCGGGACTGGTACAGGTTTCATAACCGTCTGAAAACAAGGATTAGTATGTTTAATCTATGTATCCTTGTAACTAGTTTTCCGTTTAGTTAACATCCTATGAGGAATTGTGACTAGAACAATATCCAATCCTGCCGGAGCAGGTATAGGGGCAGGTAGGATGTAAACAGTTGTACCTAGAGGTGCCAATTTAACACCCGTTGGTTATATATGTGGTCAAGTTGGGTAAATATTTATTATGTGATAGGTCTTGTCGAGTTTTACTAACTACTATTAAAGATGAGTGTAACTAGGTATTTAAAGTAAAGCTAAAGCTCAATTGTTTAACAATTAACCAACGGGTCTAGCCGAGTCAATGAAAAACTTAAGCTTTTCTTCACTAACTAATTTTTTGCCTCATAATTAACATTTCTTTTTGAAACGGACGGGTAAAACCGACCTAGACCCGTTGACGCTCCCAAATGACGCATCCAGACCCATTTAGACCCAAAACCCGCTAAGACCCGTGACCCACCCGACCCATTCATTTTGCCACCTGTACTCGTACTTTTACTCGCGATAGGGCGACTCTTCCATAAAGACCTCAAGCAAACAAAATTTCTACATAAGTTGGCTAAAATATTTCATGATTAACTGGGATAGAACCTTTATTTGATAAAATTTAATCAAACTATAATTTCGAGCAGAGCCCTAAATAAACTTCACAGTGATAAGATAACTAAAGAGCAATTAAAAAGAATATATATGAATATGAGATGAATAATGAAATCAGATTTGTGAAATGCACTTACTTATTTCAGCAGCAGCTGTTTTGAAGTCTGACTGATGAATTGTTATTTTTAGGGCATGGAAATGGCGGGAAAAGTGGAAATGAGATTATTTTGCTTTTCCCCAATTTAATTGTCCATTGGGCTTGGCTCGGCTTGAAACAAAAATAGGAGGCTTGAGCTTGGTTAGTTTGTCAAGCTTTAATTATTCAGGTTAGAGCTTGGCTTGAATAGGTTTCGAGCAAAGCTTGAGCTTGGCTTGAAAAGTTTGAACGATACAAAAAAATATTATATTTGATAGACAAAGTCATCAATATAAACCACATTTGAAAACCAAATTAAATTAGTTTAACAGTTATAAAACCAACAATAACATTTTCGTACTAAATACAACATTAGAATGAAATATAAGCCAAAGTACTAATTAATGTTGTCATCGATATACTAAGTATAAACGAAAGCTAAAATTATATAATAGTAGTATATATTTTGGTCTATTAATATTCACGTTTCACGATATAAAGCAAGTAAGCAACATCACTGGTCTAAGATATCGCTGTTAAAAATAATTATAACTTTATTTACCATATAAAAGTTCTTCAAGAGTATATTAAATAATTCTTTATGAAGTAAATCGTTATAATTAGAAGAGTAAAATACACTGTTGGTCCTAATCTTGTACACAAGCATCACTCTGAGACAAACCTTGCCTTTTTCATCGTGGGGAGTCCAAAACAAGGTTTTTATAGTCTAAATCAGTCCTTTGACCATTAATGCCCAGGTCAATGTTTTGTTGTTGAGGGCAAAACCGTCTTTCATTGTAGCTTACTTTATACAAACCGTCGTACAATGTTTGTAGTTGCTATATTTCTGTGTAACACGGCTTGGTCGTCAGTTATCATCCCTAAACTATCCTAAAAAACATTCTTCTACAAAACGATAATCTTTTCAACATGGTACGTTGCTGGTGTGGTAAGCAAGCTATAATTCGCACTTCGTGGACCTCTGCCAACCCAGAGCGTCGATTCTTTGGTTTTCCTGTTAAAGTAAGTGTCTAATAATATGTATCGTATCATATTTTTTTTGGCAAGTAGCAAACTACATTGTAACAATGGTTGTTGTTTAATCACTTGCCATAATCATGAATAGGGGTCTTCTTGTCGGTGGATACGATGGTATGATCCTGAAATATGTGCTCGTTCAAGAATGATCATACCAGGCCTTTTGTGGGGGAGAAATGAGCTTGAGGCAAGATTAGAAGCTACTCAAGGTGATGTGTGGAAGTGGAAGATTTACCTGGTGCTCAATTGGATATTGTTCTTGATTGTTTATGCATTGGGATAACTTTTTAGGCTTTATGTAATGAGGCGAGATGGTTAATGTTCATTATCTTGAATTGTAGTAACGTTGTGTCCCAAAAGGTTATGAATCTTGTTATTATGATCGGTTTACCATATGTTTATGGCTTTATGCACATGGTTAAGATTAAAGTTGACTTTCAATTGTCAACATTGTTATGAAGTATTCAGTTTGGTTTGTTTTTACTTTCAATGCCTTATGGTTATGCAGATGGTTAGCACTTTGTTTAGGTTTGACTTTTAATTGTCAACATTCTTATGAGGTTTTGTTTAGCTTTGGTTACTTTTGATGTAAATTATTCACACATCAAGCTTAGTCAATGTATAAAAATACACAAACATGACATGGTTCCATAATTAATGCAAATGGATATAATTCCAAATGCATAAAATTGCATACTTTTCGAAGCATGAGAATTATAGTTAGAGACACACATATGTTTTTAGACTACATAACTTTTCCATAGGAAATAAACTAAATGAAACATTGTCTAACTAATTAGCATAATAGAATTAACCTATGCTGAGGCCATCATTCTTTCGGTGCGATCACGCCTAGTCATTCTTCGTAGCAGTGGGTTGAAGCGTAAATTGCTTGCACATCACTTGACCGCGGTGAGAATCGACCGTGATTGATCATGTTGATGGGATTGACACTGTGATTTCTCATGTATGCTGGGATCGGTAATTGCTTCATCTTGATGTTGGTAGGATTGAGAGAGGGATTCATTTTGTATCCTGGGATCTTCTATTGCTTCATCTTGATGTTGCTGGGATTGAGACAGGGATGCATCATGTATGATGGGATCTTCAATTGCTTGATCTTGATTTTCAAATTGAACACCACTTCCTTGAACTGCACTAACTTGACTTTCAACAACACCTGTACCTTCAGCTTCTTTATCTGTTGCTACTTTGTTACCTTTAGGATGTGTCTTTTTTGTTGCAGCTTTTGTAGGCACTTGTTTGACATTTCCCTTATGGCCAGTTTGACTACATTCAGCTCCAGCATTCCCTAGACATGTTTTCCGGTTGTGTCCAGCAATGCCACAAATACTACACTTAACACTCTTTCAAGCCCTTGACAGCTTACCATTCTTCACAATCTCTTCACTTTCAGGAGCTATCCTAACTCTTTTTCTACCTCTTGACATAGGCGGAGCTGTTTCGGATTTCGGTGGAACAATTGTTGTTGGCACAATTGATTTTTTCTAATGTTCGTTGCTAGTTATAGACTGGACGGTGTTTGTAGGTTGCCTCCTAAGTGAGAAGATAGTAACAATGATGAGCCCATGTTTCTAGAGCTCCTACTTGTTGCCCATTTAAAGCCATATTCCAATTGGTAGCAACAACATGTTTACATGGTAAACCTGTTATCTCCCATCTTCTGCAAATACAAGACTTTTCTACAACATTAACTACACATTGGTCCATGGTCTACTAACCTGAAACTTAGTTCCCCCATTCCATAAAACATTATACTTAACAACCTATTTCTTAATACCCTCTAGCATGTGTTGTGCAATTAGTGTTAGTGGCCCATCACTCTTCTCAATCACCATAAGAACATAAATTATCCTCTTCATACAGTATTCCCTGATGTATTCTAAGGCTGTAATAATTGGTTTGTTTAAACCCTCAATTTTTGTTGTCATGAAACATTTGACACATGTTATTAAGTAACACATCAGAATGAGCTCTCTTTAAAGATTACAAATAAACATGTATTAATTATAACTGTTTATACTGCATTAACAAATATAAATTAACTGAAACAGATAGATGACTTACATGAAAAATGTGACCTTGACCAATGGATCGGTGCTATCTTACTTAACCAATCATGGCCTGGTTGATTAAATTTCTTGAAATCAGCCATAGCTTTCTCAAACTGTACAACACTTGAGGCTGTTGCACATTTCCACATATGGTATTTGTAGGCCCTACCTTTCCATTGAAGTTTCATTTTCTCATGAATGCTTCTAATACAAAATCTGTGTTCTACATCTGGAAAAACATCTCTTAAAGCTCCACTTATATCTTGCACAAAATCATATATGTTTACTGTCTGTTTCAAAACAGAGAGACTTAAATTCATGAACAGATTAAGGGAGTACCTTTAGCATGTCAGTAATAAAAGTGATGCTTGAGATTGGCTCAAGTGCTATCTCATTGGATAAACAATGAAGAAACCAAGTCCATGATCTTATGTTTTCTGATTCATCAAAAGCATAAGCTAAAGGGTATATACCATTGTTGCTATCAATTCCCATAGCTGTCAGCAGTTGACCATTCAAAGGACCATGAATTGGAAAAGTAGCCAGCCCCAACAACGATCTCTCACACGCTTTAAATCTTTCCTTCAGTGCACCTAAACAAACATACATTCTCTTGAATTCTCTCGTTGGAAGAGCCTCATATGCAGGTCGCTCCACATTTTTCATTACTGTTGTATTAGGGTTTCTCTTCTGCAACTCTTGAACATAATCTCTCAACATGGTAAATTGTAGCTTGAATTGACCCCTGATGCTTGTTAATACTAAGTTTTTGGCCCTTAAAACCTTCTACAGGGACACTACAAGCTCGAATTGGTTGGTAAGTTGATTATGAACAGACTTGACAGGAACCCGTGGATTGGTTTCAATTTGTACTGTAATTTGCTTTGAGATATAATTAAGGTCAAAAGCTCTAACTGCCCTTGATTGCAAACAAGTGTGTTGCTCATTATATTTTCTGACTGACCATGGACTTGTCTCACCATTCCTGCCGACAAACAATAGCCATGGGCAGAGTATTTTGGAAGGGTCTTTTTTGCCAGAAAGCAATGCATTTATACCCCTTCTGGTTAATGGACTTCTAGATGGGCCTATATCCAGTACAAGACCTTCACTTGGGTCTGAAAGTGGAACACAACCCTTACATCTGAACCTTATTCTTGTTTTGTCATTCTTCATAAAAATTAACTCCCTCCTAGTTTCTATTGAATGCTCTCTTACTTTAGTCCCACCACAATTTTAACATCCATTTGCATGAGGGTAAGAAACATACTAAGGAAAGTCCAACCATCACAAGTAAATCACAATAGAAGAATTAGTGGTATGAACTCCATTTGCAAAGTCGGATCGCTTAAGATCCTACTGATGGTAAGAAACATACTAATACTATGAATGTTTCATATAAAGACATCATCAACCATCACAAGTAAATCATTTTCCAAATGCATGTCATCACTTATATTAGTGGTTGTTCGTAAAATCGTAAGATCCTAAGATCTGATCGGGATACCTAACTTATTACTTTGACTTACTTGGACCAAATCAAGTTGTGCGTCATTCTCCTGACAAGTATTCTCTTCATTTGCTTGAATTGAATCATCAACTGCATTGCCTAAGTCACTAGTCTCACTCACTTGGAACAAAGTAACATCAATAACAGGATCCTCTTCTATGTTATTGGCATAAACAGATGCGATTCCTGCTTCCCCTAAATGCTTATCCTGAGTCAATTGAAACATATTTACATCAACATCAGGCTCCTCAAACCTATTATTGACATCAACTAGTGCTCTTCCTGCTTTCTCTAACTGCTTTCCCTGAGTCACTCGGAACAGATTAACCTCAAAATTATCAGGATCCTTAAAAGCATTGTCCTCATCAATAAGTACTAAAGCACGCTCACTGTTATGAACAGGTTGGCTAGCAAATGATGTGTCTATGGTGGAAAATATAGGCTCAATGTTTGGCAAATTGCTAGATTCACCAATATAATTGAGGTCCATATGTACTTGTGTAAGTTGCATAAAAGGATCTAGTGCAGGCTCATTATCAAGATCATCTAACACCAATCGTATACAACAAGATTGAATAGCAGCACTAGCAACTTTTTGCTATTTTCATCCATCTCCCAAAAGACAGTCTTAATAGATTGTGGGGACATTTCAGACAGCTCTAATCTTGTCTTACCTATTTTCACATACACATCTATCAACTTATGGTCTATGACAAGGTCTTTCAACAACTCAAGATTAGCAGCTTCACGCAAACTAAACAATCCATCATCCAATGTACTATTAGGCTTAACAAAGTAGAAATAATTGGTTTGTCCATTCTCATAACTGATTTGGGTCATGAGAGCATCCATTTCATCAACATATACATCATTTATTTCAACATAATCAACCAGGCATTCCTTACCTCCATGATATATTCTACCTGGAGAGTATTTGAATGTACCTTGATGATGGAACCTCATGCTAAAGGAACCTGGTTCATCCACTGTGTAAAAATGTAAAAAACACTGTTACGATAAAGTTACCTAAAAGGGGAATAACTTAAACAATCGTACTAATATATAGGTGTATACGATTATAACAAAAAATGCAAAAAACACTAACCATATCTCCTAATTGCAGAGTTTTCCTCCTTCCCATGGTCATCAAAGAAAGGAGGTTCTCTTATTCGCCATAAAGTAAATCCAAAGTTGTTGCTTGTTATTTTCTTATTTAGATTATTTGATTTGATGATTGACATTGCATTAGGGTTTTTTGGGTAGGCTTCCGAAACAAGTTTGGAGATGAGCAATGGGTACACAACTTAGTTATATTATACATTATGGAGGGAAATTAGATTAGACATCTGCTACATAGTACATCAAGGTAATAAGACGATTCTACCCTCAACAATAAAAGGATAACGGGATTTTATGGACTATAACGGGACTTTGACCTGGGCATTAATGGTCAAAGGACTGATTTAGACTATAAAAACCTTGTTTTGGACTCCCCACGATGAAAAAGGCAAGGTTTGTCCCAAGATGATGCTTACGTACAAGATTAGGGACCAACGGTGTATTTTACTCTAATTAGAATAATATTCAAATTAACCCTTTCTTACTTATATGAATTTAATATAAAAAAATATATATACTAGGGCTTGATAAAAGCTCGAGCCAAGCTATCAAAAGCTTGAGTTTGGCTTGTTATATGTTACGAGCCAATTTATTAGGATTGAACGTGGGCCTGAGCTTGATAAAAGCTTGGCTTGATCGAGTCAAGCTCGAGCTCGAGTTGCTTGATAAAAGTTTGGCTTGATTGCAGCCCTTACTGATCGAAGAAGGTGTTTAAAATTATTTATTTTTTATAATTCTTTATCTTTACTTTTTGAAAATGACAAAATTAAATAATTTTGTAGATATACTTAATCAAATACCCGATTGCTAGTATCGCTAAATATCCTGATGAGTGATGTCGCTAACTTTCCAAATGAATTAACTAAAACACTCTTGTGTTCTTTCCTTTTGATTTATTCTTGATTTTACATTTATTTTGAGTTTCAAAGTACCAATTTTCATATTCCGGCCATCCACCACCGCCTCTTTCACATTCCGGCCTCTTTCTGGGTTTGACTAAAAAATAAATGTAAATCCAAAAACAAATTCAAAAGAGAAGAACATATGGGTATTTAAGTCAATTCATTTAGAGATAACCGGTTAAATCGGTCATATTGGCGGTACTAAAAAAAATTGAAAGTATTTTAGCGATACTGACAATTAATAAAGTACGTTTATTTCGTAAATTTAAAAAATTATGTTACTTGTTTTCGGCTTTCAATCTTACTGTTTATTAAGGAAAAACATATTTGTTTAAAAACTCTCAAAATAAAAAAAATGTTAAATTACAGATCCTTAGTTCTTCCTTTATATGTTGTCCTTTTTTTTTTTTTTTTAATCGTAATATTGAATTTAAAATTGACATTTTGTTAAAAAAATAAGGAGATTTTCTTTTTCTAATTGATAATTTAAGTGTACACTCTAGTATCAAATGGAATCAACAACATGGTCACACGAGAACGTGTGGATCGGCTCACACAAAGAACAGCTTTGTTGAATTAATAAACTCGAGAGTGTTATATGTTGTGCGTAGCACGTGCCCAGTTCAAATAAGCCAAACGCACCTTAACCGTTCATAACTACTTTTTTTCCCTTTATTTGGCTATAAATAAACCATTTCACCTTATTAGTTAGTTAAACTGATATCCTTTCTCTCTAATTCTCTTTGTAATTTAGTTACACCTGTAAGAAACACTATGTGTATTCGTTCAATAAACATTTAACTCCGAGTTCATCTTCTTGATTCGTGAATTCCTGTTACTTGTTTGTGATTAATCTCCACTCTTTAGGGTTAAGATTAAGCACATTACAAAGAGCAACTATCAAATTCTATATTATACAATGATGAATGATTTGAAGTCAGGTCGTTTCACCATAAGGCCACTAAAGCAAGTGCTTTAGACCCCAAGTTTCATAAAGCCTCGAAATTTTATATATGAGACTGCTAATTGTTATCCAACAAATAATATAAATATGAAGTACAAAAAAAAGATCGGATAAATCATAACCTCAAATAAAGAGAAACCGGCCTAACCTTAGACAATGAGTTGTTACTTTTGAAAGTATTAAACTTTTTTAAGACTCTTGAATGTAACCTTGAGACGACCTTGATCTAAAAGATATCCATGAGTCATTTTAGATTGAATTAGATGTGAAGGGATCCAATGCGAAGAAAAACTAAAATACTAGTCACACATTTTTAATAAGAGAGAGAATTCGAAAAGAAAATGAATCATTTTTGTAGGTGCAACTGAAATTTGTTATTGAAGTTTTTTCTCACCATTCTGATTATAAATTTTTCTTATTTGATTATAACTCGTAATACGTGTACTTACTAAAACTAACATACAAATGACAGTATTGGTCCCTATACTATAAAGACAATACAAATAAGTCCCAGAAATTGAAAACAAGTAATCTAACTTGATCTAAAAGAGGGGTTGTTTGATAAAACAAAATGAATTAGTGCTGAATGGTTTCTAACTCTGAAGAATACAAAGGCTCTGTGTGACTTTGATTCTGAATGGAAATGAATGTTTGATACGTGTTGTGACTAAGTATTTGAACGATGCAAAATTACATATTTAACCTTGTTTCGTACATGATTAGTTTTTATTATATTTTTTTGGGAGAAAACCATACAAACTGAATTCATAAATTATTATCACCACGTATGTTCTTTAATCTAATAAAATTCCGATATAAACACAAATATTAACTCAAACATAAATTTAATTTTTATATAATCTTCACACATAAGATTTTTTTTATCTAACTCTTTCATTTTTACTTTTCCTAACAACAATAACACGTATGCTTATGAGTAACAAAACGTGGATCATGTTCAAAAATTCAAAACTTTGATTGACCAAAAACAATTAGTACCCATTTCATTAAAAAAATGTAACTATTACTTGTAAAGTTGTAAACATTTGTCAAAAATACGTAACAATTAAATGAAAATTATAACTAAAAAAGTCAAATCATAATGATGACCGTATAATGTTATAATTGCATTTTTGGTCCTTGTGGTTTGGTCAAATTGCAGATTTGGTCCCCAAAACTTTGAAAGTGCACCAGAGGTCCCCATTTTCAAGTTTCCGTTGCACGTTTGGTCCCTGACCAAAGTTAAATGACTAAAATACCCTTATCTTCTTCCCCTTTAATTTTCTAATTACTTTTTCTTTTTATTTATTCATCCAATACCAGAACAAGAACCCAATACCAGAACAAGAACCCAGATCCAATACCATCTTGCACTTAACAACACTATCAAAATCATGCCACTGTGGTGGAAACCACAGTGGATTTCGACTCAAAATCAATCACCAACATTCAACAAGTTCAACCTCTTAATCAAATAAGTCAACCAAAAAAATAAAAATAAACCATACTTAAGGACTTATTCATTGTAGCCAACACTTAGATTTAGTTTGGATTTTTATGACATCCACACATAACTAGCAACAATAACAGATTTTATTCTCGGAATTTAACACATACGATCGGTATAAAAATATATCAAAACAATATCTCATCTCTACCAAATCACAAATTTATTAAAAATGAACAATAACGTAAATAATTAATAACAAATCAAGATCCTTACAAAGGCGTGTTAGTGAATCGATTGAAAGGAGAGACCAAATCAAAGTAACACTTGAATACCAAATCACCGATCAAACCAAGAGAACCCAAACCACCAAAGCCTTATCTCTTTGATTTTGATAATAATTTTGGGGTGTGGTTGCACTGTGGATCGATCGGTAGGATAAAAGGAAGAAAAAATAGAAAAGTTAAACCATCTTTCTTAACATCGATCATGGGGAGGGATTATTTTGGCAAAACTAGTTATCAAACCTCATCTCCAATTGGGGGTTTTGTGGTTTTTGTATTTTTGTTTATCTTTGCTAGATCTGAAATTGTTTTTGAGAGTGTTTGTGATTTTATTATTGATTTGTGTTTGAAAGTGGGAGTGATTTTGTTTTAAGAGTAAATAAAAAGATCTGAAATTGTATGAGAGTGTTTGTGGTTTTTGTATTTGTGTTTGTGATTTTATTATCTGGGTTATTGTTCATGATCATGAATAAATAAAAAGAAAAAGTAATTAGAAAATTAAAGGGGAATAAGATAAGGGTATTTTAGTCATTTAACTTTGGCCAGGGACCAAACGTGCAACGAAAACTTGAAAATGAGGACCTCTGGTGCACTTTCAAAGTTTTGAGGACCAAATCTGCAATTTGGCCAAACTACAAGGACCAAAAATGCAATTAACTCAATTAACAATATAAACATAGTAGTACTTTGTTTTTAAATTAAATAATGCAATATGAGTGAGCGTGACTTTTAAGAAAAAAAAAAAAGAAAGGGTAAAACAATAAAATATTATATGTTGTATGATTTAGGGACCCTTGTTATGCAAAATTATACAGTAGCAAGTGGTACAATTCAGATGCATTAAATTTTCTATCAAACAAGAATGCCTTTGACCGAATAAGCGGTGGGCTCTGAATTGGCCTGTTAAGAAGCAAACAAACACCCCCTTAAAATAACCCATATCAGCAAACTCCAAAAACAATGCAAAAACTGATCACAAGCCGAAGAGGTGGATCGCGATTTGTTTTCACTTTAACAATAAAAACCATCACAGCCAACCAAAACAACCAAAAAAAAATAATACAAATAGATACATAATTCAGGTGCAACAGTTTACCATATCATACCAATTCTCACATACATAACAGAATCTATCATTAGTTTCAAACAAAGGCAGAATTCTGTAAGCCACACCATAGCTATAAAAATAAAAAAACATCATAATGCTAGAATCAGTTTAGTTTATTGAAACCGTCTCCACTTTAGCACCAAAAACTACAAATTTCCAACAAAAATTTTCTGCTGAACCCAAAAACATTCAATTACACCATGGCAAGAACTCAAAAGAGATGAACCAGCAAATATATGAAAATATAGTGTCATAACAAATCCCAACTGAAAATCAAGCCCATATGGCTATATTTAAAACAAAACTACATGTTCAATAATAATTGAAACCGCCTTTGATGCTCGTGGGGACGGTAAGAGAACTCTTGTAATTTGCAACTCTTCATCCTTGTCAACTTGTTCCCACAAAATTAACTTCACCTTCGTTAGCACAGGTGACTTCGCCAATATAAGCTTCACAAAATCCAACTCCTCCTTCTCGTTGCTAAAATTTTTAATCTCTAATTCATTCAGATGCTCCAACCATATATCTGAACAATCTTCGATAGTATAGGAGCAGTACTTTTCAGATTCATCCCATAGATCATTAACAATATACAGAAAGTGTCCGTATTTCTTGCGTGAGTATACTTTAGCACAAGAATAATAACTGTGATATAGAAATATGGCACTTATATACCTGTGGGTTAAGTTTCTCTAGGTTCGGGGAACTTCTCATCAAAAGAGCAAGAAAAGGTAACCCATATTTGTAAACGAAACACATATAATCAATATACACGTGTTTCAGGTGGACTAATGCAGTTGGAAGCTCTCGCGGAACTCCATCCTTAATATATAACTAACAACCAGAGCAGGAAATCACTGTAATCAAAAGCAATTTTCTTTACAGATTTAACAAATTATATTGTATACCATGTGGATGATGTTACCTCAACAGTCCAAAGATAAATAGAGAGAGAATCAACCACAGGTAAACGCTCGAATAAGTTTGTAATGGTGGAATCATCAACACCGATATAGTTAATTTTCTGCACAGACTTAACAAATTCAGACAACTAGTGGAAGTGGAACTCAGTGAAAATAGCCACATTACCAATGGTTTTTAAACAAAATGTCCTAATAATTTACTTTTCTTGGAAGGCAACAAGTTTTTTTATCAAATACATGGACCACATCAAACTCAATTTTAACAGGAAGAAAGGAACCAAATGAATGGTGGACCAAATGTCATAATCAAATGTTTTTATATAAAAATGACCACCAAATTCGCATAGACCCTTTTTTTTCGAAGTCTCACTGAAAAAGCACATATTTCCGAAGAAATAAATCATTTTACAAAATTTAAAAAAAAGAAAGAAAAGAACACTCTTTGCAGAATAACTTTATGGCATTTAAAAAGAAATAAACATTTGTAATGGTGGCTATATTGATAAAAAACCACGAATAGAATCGGTACTTTGTTTTGGTAAGTACTTACCAGAGTCACGCTCATAAGTAATGGACAGTTGGATAGGAGATGTAGAAGTGTGTTTTTTTAGGTCGTTACACCTTTCATATGTAAGCTTGTAAGGCTAAAACAGACTTTGAATGGTGGTTGATGGTCAAGCTCAGAACCACTGAGATACAGATCTGTTAAGTGATGCAACGAGAACAAAGCTGAGGGTAATCTATACCCCCAAGGTGTATGAAGTGTTAACTTTTTGATGGTATTGTTACTCAGCAAATGAAATATTATATGATCAATTTCAACACACGTCTCATCTGCATCCATGGAAAGACTGAACTCGTGTATTGGACCTGTGTGCTTTAACAGAACTTGGTATATAGCATAAAAAAGTTTACACCTCTTCGTCATCCCTTTCCTTCGATTTAGTTCATCAAATGATTCCTCCGCAACAGACAACTCCGCCCTGTAAGTATCAACTTCAAACATATCTTCCTTAAACACAAGTTTAGGTATTTTGGTCCAACGGTACCTCCAATCCTTAGACAGGATACTTGTTCTTGCTGCCTCTTTAACTGGTACAAGACATATGATGGTTTCTATTATGGGTGGAGGAAGGTTGCTTATCCTATCCATCTTAGAATTCTCTTGTTGGATAGATACTATACGGTGCTGCAAATTTAGTACACATAAATATTGATTTTAAGATGAACTTTGCTTAATACATACATAGACAAAACAAGTCCGATACAACAATTCAAAAAAAAAAAAAAGATTCATACATTGGTGCGGCGTAATAAGAAATATTAAGACACGTGAAGTGGTTAAAAGGGATGTATGCAAGAGCTGAAGTAGGAACGAATGCTACCTTTTACATACTTCAAGGTGGAAGTTTGGTTTGCAGTCAGGAATCACTATCGTAGTGTTTCGTAAGTAGTCATCAAAGTTGTATTGGAATAAATCATAATTATGGAATGTAAAACTGTTGTTCGTTTTATACTTTGGAATGAAATGGATTATTCTTTGATTCATTCAGTGACGACCATAACTGCCAATTTCATTCAAAAACCACCCCTTGTTTTTTCTTTATTCCATTCCGACATGGAATGACATTTTTGCCATATTTTATTTATTTCGATCCTTACCACCGTTCTTTACAATGTACTAAACCACATTTGTAAATGTTTTATTCCATTTCAACATGACAAAACTGGACAATAGAAAAGTAATGACTCATTCAATTTATGTTCATTCTATTACCTCATTCATTCCATTCTTTCATCATTCCATTATGCCTAGCCAAACAGATCCTATGCATATGGGTTTTAATAAGAATCTGGAATGAAGATGCGTGATAGGTTTTTTATGTCAAAATTTTTTATCTCAGTTTGCAACACAAGGTTGTTCACCCTTTTTTGTGTCTATAAGTACACTTGATTACGTAATTTTACTCGTATCATTGTAAATCGTACATGTAATACACCATCCTCCTTCCAAATTACACTAAATTTTCCAGTAAGGCCTAAAACATCAACAAAAGAATCAGCCTAATTTATTTAGTAACACATCGCTTAAGTAACTAAAACCACCACAAAATGGCCTAGTGGTAAGACACCCAACCTCCTCCCAAAGAGGCCTAGAGTAAAAACCTCAATAGGTACACATATGACCAAAAACGGGTTGGTAATGGTCACAGGGATACCTCGGTTAGGCCGCATACATCTGACCTTCCCCGTGTAACCTAAATAGGGAGAACCTCATCTGTTTACCCGTTTAAGTCGCTTAAGTAACTTATGTGTCATCGAAATTAGTTAGATCTTCTCATGTGTCTCAATCTCATAGTTAGAAATATAATAAAGCCTATGAATCATTTTCCATTTATTAACATAGCATATACTTCCTAGGTTTAGCTAAGATGTTTTCATAAGTAACTAGATAGGATCCTAATTTGACAAACAAAATAAAAAGTAAGAAAACCACATTTCCCTAAATTATATAAATTAATCAGCTCCACATTTAATTTAATCTAATCTAATAAGATAACAAATAAAACAACCATTGAATAAAACGATAACAATGACATCAATATTAAAATCACAAACGTAAAATGCAACTTACTAATTGCAGCTCTGTTTTGAAGTCTGACGATGAAATGTTATTTTTAGGGCTTGGAGAGTGGAGTAGAAAAGGTAGGGAATACATGAGCTGAAGTAAGAACCAATGCTACCTTTTACACTCTACTTTAAGGAGGCGTTTGGTTTGCAGTCACGAATCACAATGGGTTGAAAACGAGGATGTGTAAAAGTGCTTAGGGTATGTTTGGCAAACTACTTGTAAGTAAGCAGTCGTTTTATAAAAGTGTTTGGTAAAGTATCTGTAATTTAATTATAACGAGTAAAATGATGTAGAAGTAGCGTTAGAATTTTAATGTTTGTTTTCCCCGCTTGTTGCCAAACAATCGTTTTATCCTAAACGCAAACCGTTCCACAATGTTCCGCGCCAAACACCCCCTTAAGCTATATAGCCTCATAATTAGTTTTCCTTTTTTTGATATCCTATGAAGAACTATGACTAGAACAATATCCAATCCTGCCGGAGTTGGGTATGAGTTAGGAAGGATGTAAGACCGCTTCCAAAAACACATCTTGCAAGAGTGTGTGTAGAACTATATAAGTTTAGCAAAAATGTTTTCATAGTTAACTGGGATAGAACCTTAATTTGATAAAAGGTAATCAAACCATAAATTCAAACAGAGCCCTAATTTCCTCAAATTAAATTAAATCAACTTCACATAAGATAATTAAACAGCAATCAAATAAAGAGATAATTATGAGATGAATACTGAAATTAGAATCATAAAGTGCACTTACTTATTTCAGCCAGCTGTTTTAAAGACTGACTGATGAAATGTTATTGTTTAGGGCATGAAGAGTGGAGTAGAAAAGGGAGGGAAAAGGGTGTTTGGCATTGTTGCTTTTTTATTTTGGGTGACGGTCTTGTGAGATTATACAAAACAAAAATAAAAGTCAATAACCTTATTTTTTAGGTTGAATATACCTGATAAATTTTATCATGATAACCAATATACATAGTAATATAATTTCTTTTAATGTCAATGTACGTAATATACTTTTAAATAATTACCAGTATACGTAACATTGACATATTACTATTTATAAAAGTTATAGTTTTGGTCCCTGTCGTTTACGTTGACTTTTACCATTAGTCCTTTAATTTTTTTTACTTAAAAAAATTACAGTAATGGTCCATTGACATTTGCGTTGACTTCCACTGTTAGTCCCTTGATATTTTAATACGTTTTCGTCCGTTTTTCATTACGTTTTCATACGTTTTTATCCGTCTTTATCCATTTTTATACGCTTTCGTCCGTTCTTATCCGTTTTCATCCATTTTTATATGTTTTCGTCCGTTTTTATACGCTTTCGTTCTTTATGGTTTCATACGTTTTTATCCGTCTTTATTCACATTTATACGCTTACGTCCGTTTTTATCCATTCTTATCCGTTTTCATCTATTTTTATACGCTTTTGTTCATTTTTTACGTTTTTATCCGTCTTAATTCGTTTTCTTTCGTTTTTATTCATTTTATGCGTTTTTGTCCGTTTTATACGCTTTCGTCCATTTTCTTACGTTTTTGTCCGTTTTTATACGCTTTCGTCCATTTTTCTTATACTTTTATCTGTTTTTATACGCTTTAGTTCGTTTTTCTTACATTTTCATATGTTTTTATCTGTCTTTATCCGTTTTCATCCATTTTATACGCTTTTGTTCGCTTTTCTTACGTTTTTATCCGTTTTTAAAAGCTTGCATTCGTTTTTATATGTTTTCGTCCGTTTTTCTTACGTTTTTATTCGTTTTTGAAAGTTTTCATCCGTTTTTATATATTTTCCTCCGTTTTTCTTACGTTTTCATACGTTTTTATCCGTTTTCATCCGTTTTTTGCTTTTTTATTCGGTTTTATATGTTTTTGTCCATTTTTATATGCTTTCGTCCGTTTTCTTATGTTTTCATACGTTTTTATCTGTTTTCATCCATTTTATACGTTTTCATACGGATAAAGACAGATAAATACGGATAAAATGTATAAAACATAAGAAAAATGGACAAAAGCGTATAAAAACGGATGAAAACGTTTAAAAATGGACAAAAACGGATAAAAACGTAAGAAAAACGGATGAAAGCGTATAAAAACGGGCAAAACGTATAAAAACGGACAAAACGTAAAAAAACTGACAAAATAGCATAAAACAGATGAAAACATATGAAAACGTACAAAAATAGACAAAAACGTATAAAAACGGATAAAAACGTAAGAAAAACGGAGATGAAAACGTTTAAAACGGACAAAAACAGATAAATACGTAAGGAAAACGAATGAAAGCGTATAAAAATGGATGAAATCGGATAAAGACAAATAGAAACATATGAAAACGTAAGAAAAATAAACGAAAGCGTATAAAAACGGATGAAAACATATAAAAATACACAAAAACGGATAAAGACGGATAAAAACGTAAGAAAAACGGACGAAAGCGTATAAAAACGGATAAAAACGTAAAGAAAAAAACGGACGAAAGCATATTAAAATGTCAAGGGACTAAGAGTGGAAGTCAACGAAAATGTCAATGGACCATTATTGTAATTTTTTTAAGTAAGAAAATATCAGAGGACTAACGGTGAAAGTCAACGCAAATGACAGGGACCAAACTATAAATTTTTTAAATGGTAATCTGTCAATGTTATATACATTAGTAAGTATTCAAAAGTATATTACGTACATTGACAACAAAAAATGGTATGTTTCGCGCATATTGGCTAATTTGATAAAGGTTATACGTATATTCAACCCTCACCCTATTTTTTATTGTCTTTAGTAGGTGTATTGATTTTTTTTTTTTTTTTTTTTGGCTTAAAAATAAATATTTGTAAAAAATCTTTTTTGAAATCAGTGTTTGAATTTGCTTATATAAAAAAACGCATTCTATTTATAAAAACAATAATTTTAATATATTTTTTCAACTAAGTTCATTTATAAAAGGTTTTGGATTAACTATAGAAGTAAAAAGTTATTTTAATTCAAGGGTTTTGTCCGTACAATAGCAACGTACTTTCAACTTTGTTCCATTTTAGTACGTGTATTTTTTTTTGTTCCACTTAATGTAACGTACTTTCAGGTTTTGTGCTACTTTAGTACGTGCAAGCAAGGCTGTCAAGATCGCGATCCCGCGTAGGATCGTTTTTGTCTTTGCAAGATCGAGATCGTAGGATCGGATCGCGATCCTACGATCCTACCAATTTGACATAGTTTGTAAACAAATGATAAACAAGTCAAACTGTTTTACATTTCTACTCAACGTCAAAGATAAATTCATATAATATCCTCTTGAAAATGACAAAGTTCAAATTTCAAACAGCAAAGTAATAATAAAACACAAAAGAATCAAGTTTTAATCGTTAAATTAACGATTTAGCGGAATAATATTACATAACATGAGTCCTAAATATCTCAAAGAATAAGAGCCATCTACATGATTTCAATGAAACAAACATTTCATTAGTGGCATTCCAAAACATACCATTTGATTAGTTTAATCACAATGAAGTAAAGTAAATTGAATTATGGAACACTTTTAATCTATTTAGAAAAGTAGAAAACTAGGTATAAACTATAATCTATTTAGAAAATGAAACAACAGTTGTTTACCTATTAGACATTAGTAAAACACACGTTTGTTTTTTTGCCTAAGCAAGTGATATGGACTTAAAAGAAAAAAAAAAAAAAAAAAAAAAAAAAGTGAACTCGGATCGCGTGACGATTCTACGATCTTACGGGCGATCCTACGATCTTACTTACGATCCTACCACATATGCGATCCTACTACGATCCTACACGATTTTAGCTAGTAAACTCGTAAACTCGTACGATCCTACGAGTTTACACGCGATCTTGACAGCCTTGCGTGCAAGTTTGTTTTACCGGATAATGAACATAAAGCAGCCTACTTTGTTTGATTTAATTACATGAATGGTCCATGTGATTTGTTTGATTTAGTTATATGTTTACATCTTTTTTTTTGTCCGTTTTTTTACGTTTTCATCTTTTTTAGTCTATTTTTACGTTTTGAATGTTTTTACGTTTTCACGAGATTTTTACGTTTTCTTGGTTTTTCGTTTTCGTCTTTTTTGAGTTTTTACGTTTCGTTTGGTTTTACTTTTCACGAGATTTTTACGTTTTCGTCTGTTTTCGTTTTTCGTTTTACGTTTCGTTTGGTTTTACGTTTTCCGAGATTTTTATGTTTTCGTCTATTTTTAACGCCGCCGTCGTGTTTTTACGTTTTTTCGTTTTACATTTCGTTCCTTTTTACGTTTTCGTCTGTTTTTTTTACGTTTTCATCCATTTTTTTTTTACGTTTCCTCCATTTTTCACGTTTTCGTCAAATTTTTACGTTTTCGTCCATTTTTTACATTTTCATACGAAAGCTTAGAAAAACGAACGAAAATGGACAAAAACGTAAAAACGGACGAAAGCATAAAGAATGAAAGGAAAACATAAAAAAAACAAGGGAAAACGTAATAAAACGGACGAAAAGGTAAAAAGACGAAAACGTAAAAAAAAGGGGACGAAAACGTAAAAAATAAGACGAAAATGTAAAAAGTCGGACGAAAACGTAAAAAAAACGGATGAAAACATAAAAAAACAGACGAAAACGTAAAAAAAATGATGAAAACGTAAAAAACAAAGAAAAACGTAAAAAAACACAGACGAAAATGTTAAAAAATAGACCAAAACGTAAAAAATCTCAGGAAAACGTAAAAACCGCATTTAAAACGTAAAAACGAAAAAAAACGTAAAAAAAGCGAACGAAAACGTAAAAAAAGCAGATTTAAAACGTAAAACCGACGAAACGTAAAAATCTCAGGAAAACGTAAAAAAAACATTCGAAAACATAAAAAACGAACGAAAACGTAAAAAACGGACGAAATCGTAAAAAAAAGATGAAAACGTAAAAAAAGGGACAAAAATGACTTTTTATCTGGTAGCCCGTACTTTGAGGTACTAAAGTAGCACAAACCTGAAAGTACGTTGCATCAAGTCGACCATTTATGTGCTAAAAAAAACCACGTAGACATTTAACCGGTAAAACTCATTTCTTAACCGGTAGCCTGTACTTTGACGTACTAAAATGGAACAAAACCTGAAAGTACGTTACATTAAGTGGAACAAAAAAAAGTACACGTACTAAAATGGAACAAAGTTGAAAGTACGTTGCTATTGTACGGACAAAACCCTTAATTCAATATCAAATAACTAACACAAAATGAGCCGCTCCTAACTTGCATATTTAAATGAAAAAAATGAGAAGTGGCAGTCCAAATCTTATCTGAAGTGCGAGAATAACTGACTAAGCCGTGCTATAAGGGGTCATTCTCCAAACGGGACGGGACCAGCCTTTAGGTTGTTAAAGTAGGTTGGGTGACGGATCGGCCATAGGAGTACTCCGGATATAAACCGGGGCAACAAAAGTGGAGCATCTGGCGATGTCGCCTGCTTTTGTTTCGTGGGAGTCCCCGCGAGAGAAAGGGTCAGAGGTGATGGCGCGTTTTGCTTCTTATTTAGAGAGGGGCGCTGAAATCCTTTCTATGAGCTCGTGTGTGGGTTAGTATAAATGAATAAAGGCGGACCGCTTGAACAAGACCTATTCTCATTTATCTACTTTAAAAGTAGACAGGTAAAAAATTAAATCAATTCCATAGACCCTCTTATAAGTTATTGGCGGGATCTTTACATAGTCAAGTGACTTACAAGTTCAGGTCTCAAAGTTTATAAGCCGCAAAAAGATAATTTCTTTTGGTTTTTCTATTGTTACATAAGTAAGCTCATGTGCTAATCAAATAAACCTAAATAAATACTGCGTTAAGCAAATTATTTTAACATACTTAATTTCTTATTTTTAGGCAAAATTAGACGATTATGCCAAGTAGGTTTGGTTTAATCGTTTATGATTTTTACACTTTAATAAACATTTTTAACTTAAAACTTGAATAATATAAAGATAATTATTTCTCAACTGAATTATAAAATTTTAAACGACATTGTTAAAAGTAACGGAAGTATTTACTTTTTAAGCAAGAGATGACAAATTAGTTGCATGTGATGAGAAACTAAATGATGTGCAAAATACATGTCAACTGATGAATGATGTAAGGTTATACCTCAGTTTATTAATTATAGGTTCGTATGAGACTAGGCGTATAAGAACTCGACGACCGAGTCTTCACCCACCCACCACGCGTCCACCTTACTACATTCCCCTCAAAGACGCGTCTTCGACCTTCATTTTGCAAGACTCGTTCTTGTAGACGACCGAGTCATGTAGTGTGTGTTTTTGTGTTTGTTATCGTGTGTGTGTGATATATTTGTGGGTATATTTTGATGATGAATTTGGTTGTCTTATTACACTAAAAGGTGGTGATGAAAGTTAGCTATAAAGAGATTAAACTGATGTAGCGCTACTGCTGTGTCGGTGGATATGGTCTTGAGGTGCACTTATTACATTTAGCCCAATACCGTTCGATTATAAGACAAGGGGAAAAAAGATATTTTAATTTTTAGACACATTTTTTGTATTTCTTTTCTGCCTAATGAATATGACGTGAGTGATGGTCTGTCGCGCTTTGGCGGACACTCGTAAATCGTCTATGCTATGCTTTTCATTTAAATTTTAGTAGTTGAAGCTTTATGAGCAAACACTTTATAATGGCGAGAAGTTTATCTTGAGGCTTGGCATTATTTGGTTTACATACATCAAAAGAATGTCTTATATATTAAAATTAAAAATTAGTCAGTTAAAGTGTATAAAACATATTTAAAAGAAAAAGTTATATAATAGAGTTGTAAAAATTTCATTAAAATTCAAGATTCTAATACTTAGAATTAGTAAATTTCTTATCACTTCGACCAATTTCACAAATCATACCCCAATCTTGTGTCATTATTATCATGTGTCATTCTTGTCTCTCTTACGGGATGTTCATAACGTGGACCATCCTCGACCATGGATGGCTTTCTAGAGGGGCACAAAGCCCTAGACCATCTTTATAAATACCAAGCTCATTCTCAAAGAATGAGCTAAGCAACACATAGTAAAATTCTTACATTCACACACGCTAGCCACACTGTGAGTGTTACCCGAACTTTTGACTTCGATCACACCTTGGGGTCATTACCGAACGGGAAAACCAAACGGTTGGCTACCTTCACCTATAGTACGTATCTTACATAAACATATAGTAAAAAGAATATTTTAAATTAATTTAATTTTTATTTTTATTAAATATAATAAATAATAATAATAACAATTATAAGATTTTAAAGATAAAAACAATAAATTTCATGGAATTGTAAATAATACTTCCATTTTGTTATGAAATGTTTAATTCCACATGAATTTTGAAAGATTTTCATTCCATTTTATTTTTAACAAAACACATGAAGGAATGAAATTAAGGTTCTCAAGCCTTTCATTTTGCCAACTAAACACGTTATGAATCATACACCAATTTTTTCAGAATCCTTTGGATTAAAAAGTCAAAAGAACCCACAATGCTTAACTTAAACAATAATATTATCACAACAAATTAATTATAAAAAATCCATAACTTAGATGCAACAACTAAACATATCATATTCCAATTCTCAAACGCATAACAGAATCTGTCATTAGCTTCAAACAAAGGCAGATCTCTATAAGCCACTACACGGCGGTAATAGATAAAGAACATAATAATGCTAGTCATTTTTCCTGATTAAAACCATCTCCACTTTAACTCCAAAATTAATAAAAGGTCCAAAAAATTCTTTCTGCTGAAACCTAACATCCAATCTTATTTTACAACGTTGCAAATAAAACTCAAAACCAACCAACGAAAATACAGAACTACATTGTCATAATCAATCGCAACTGTGAATTAATGATTACAGTAACTTGAATCTAAATGCTAAAATGGCCAATATATAACCTAAACTCCATGTTCAATATTAATTCTTACCATTGGTGATGCTCGAGGGGACGCCAAGAGAATTCTTGCAATCCGCAGCTCATCCTTCTTGCAAACATTCTTCCAGAGAAATATATTTGCCTTCTTTAGCACAGGTGACTTTGCCAGTATAAGCTTTATAAAATCCAGCTCATCCTTCTCATTACACACATTTATAATCTCAAATCCGTTCAAATGCTCCAACCAAATATCCAAACAATCTTTGAGTGTAAAGGGGCACGTCTCGGGTTCACCCGCAACGCAGTCCAAAATCTGGAAGAACCAACAGTAACTGTTGTGCAAGTGTAGTTTGGCAAAAGAATTTATTCAAATAGGATACAGAATGTAAGTTACCTCTATCTTTAATTTCTTCAGGTTCGGGGAGCTTCTCATCAAGAGAGCAAGAAGAGCTACCCTACTTTTACAATCGAGACATGTATTACTAACATACACGTATTTTAGGTGGACTAATGCAGTTGGAAGCTTTAGTGGGACTCCATCCCGAAGAAAACGCTAGAACCAGAGCCAACAAAAAAGATTAACTGTAAGAATATAATATAATCCCAAAGTCTACAATAATAAATTATATACCAAGTAGATGATATTACCTTAACAGCATAAGGATTAATAGACAGATTTTCTATCACAGGCAAAAGTTCGAAAAATTTGGTAATGGTGGAATTGCTAATGCCAATATCTTCCATCAATTCAGTATCAATCTGCACCAACTTAAAATATTCAGATAAATAATGAAACATACATTAAAATAGCCACTTTACAAATGGTTTTTTTTTTTTTTTTTTTTTGGAAAATGTCATGTTAAATTGAGTTTTTACAAAAATGGCCACCATTTAAGCAAAACTTATTTAGCGATCCTTTTATGTAATGTGCAACTTGGAACTATTTTTTCCCATAATTATGCAAGCAAAACAGATTTCGCAAAGCAACAATAATTTGAGAAATTGGAGGTTATTTTGGTACAAACATAAAATAATAGTATGACATTTTCTTACAAATAATTATTTTGAATGTGGCCATTTTGATGAAAACCCATGCATAAAGATCAATACTCAGTTTTATTAAGAACTTACCAGAGTCACGTTCTTAAGTAATGGAGACTTTGATAGGAGATGTAGAAATGTGTCTTCCGAGATATGAATACACTCCATATATAAGGTTGTAAGGCTACCAAATCCACTGAATGGTGGTTGATGGAGAAGATCGCACTTATTGAGATATAGCTCTGTTAAGTAATGCAACGAGAAGAAAGATAAAGGTAACTTATATTCCCAAGGCGTGTCAAGTGATAACTTCTTCACACTATTGTTCCTCTCACCAAATGAAAGATTATATGATCAATTTCAACACACGTCTTATCTGCGTCAATTTTTAGACTGAACTCGTGTATGGGACCCATGTGCTTAAGTAGAACTTGGTATATAGCATAAAAAATTCTCAAACTTTTGGACATCCCTTTCCTTTGACTTTGCATGTCAAATGTTTGCTCAAGAGTGGGATCATCCTCATTGGTTAATGCTTTAAACATATCTTCATTAAAGACAAGTTTCGGTATACTGATCCAGTGGTACCTCCATTCCTTAGATAGGATACTTGTTCTTGCTGCCTCTTGAATTGGAATAAGACATAAGATGGTTTCTATAATCGTTGAAGGAAGGTTACTAATCCTATCCATCTTATAATATTCTTGTTGGACCAATACAGAATAGTGCTGCAAATTAGTAATTTAAAAGATCAATTTAAGATGAATTTTGGTCGTGATACTTCTGCTAATGATATATATCGGGTCAAATGATCATTTAGGATTTGCAGAACCATAAACACAATCAATAACAGTATTGCAACTATGGACCGTAATAAAGCATTAAAATGCATAGAAACTAACAAAACAACGTAGAGATAGAATTCATATTGACAACAACGTATACCTAAAGATGGTTATCCAGGAAAGATAACCGACACGATATATATTATTGAAATGGTATCCAAGTAATAAAAAGTTATGTTCTAAATGCAAAGTTAATGATTCGCATAATCACTTATTCTTCTCGCTTGACTTTTATTGGATTGTTCCAAGATGTCAATAGATCAAATAGTGAACTCTCTAACGTCACTACTAAGACTATTAGATTGAAATTACTAGATGAGTAGGCTCAAAAGGCTGCCATTCTGCTTATTTTGCTCAAGTGGCTACTGTTTGGAGGGTGAATATGCAAGTTCAAGGAAAGAAATAGCAGAACTGTTGCTGCTTTTTTTGGTATACGCCTGCTATTGTTTTTCTGCTACTCAATGTTCCAAAAGTGGCTGTAGTTTTTATTTTGGCTTTTAACTTGTCAAGTATGTCTGTTTGGTAGCGACTTATAAAACAACTTTTAGTATAGATTTTCACTTATCCATTGAACTATTTCAGTTTCCTTAAGGGGATTGTCCTTTTGAATCTGATGTGCTTGTAACAACATCCTTTGACTATATATACACGTTCACATGTTAACCCAACAAAAAGTGAAAACCTAAAGCATGAAACAACATATAAAACAAATCTAACAATACAAATTGCTGTATTTAGGTAAAGAAATCAAAAGG
Organism: Chrysanthemum lavandulifolium; assembly: GCA_022545495.1. Lineage (NCBI taxonomy): Eukaryota > Viridiplantae > Streptophyta > Magnoliopsida > Asterales > Asteraceae > Chrysanthemum > Chrysanthemum lavandulifolium. The sequence goes on along the minus strand of CM040240.1, from coordinate 46,294,046 downwards.
CTGATTTTAATAACCTGTGCTCAAGTACAAAAGAACCGTACCCTTTACACTCAACTCTAAGGTGGCGCTTGGTTTGCAATCAGGAGTCACTAATCAATATGGGTATGAGTTTCATTATAGTGTTGAGTGTTTATATCGAAATATTTCTATTCGCGGTTCCTACTATTCCATGTTCACATTCTTTTGGGTTTGTTACTGCATTTCATGATGTATATGTCATTGCATTTACACACATAGCCTTCCTTTAATAAACTAGTAAGCGGGTGGATTTTTCCCTGTTTAGGTAACCAGGGGAGGGTGAGATGTACACGGTGTAACCGTGGTATCCCCGTGACCATTTCTAAACCTTACCCTAGCCACCGTCGGTGTGTACCTAGCGAGGTGTGAACCATCAACCTCTTGTGAGGAGGTTAGGTGCATTACCACTAGACAATTTGGTGGTGGCCTACATTTTAGTCATTTCACTTTGGCGAGACGATATCCACTTTCGAAAAGGTAAGGACTGTACTTACAATATAGACGTACCACAAGGACGATTTTTGCATTTTACTCTAACATAATAAACTTATATAAGCCGATAAGTCCCAAGAAAGCAAAAAAAAAAGGTCTTATGAAAGATAAGCCGAAAACATATAAGCTGATAAGCTCATCTGTAAGCTTAACCAAACACCCCCTTATCAAGTTAATTCTACATCAATTTAACCAAAAAGGGTTTTCCTAATTTGACAAAGAAAAGCCTAATTTCCCTAAATAAAATAAAAAAGCACCACATATGTGACAGGAACAATCGGAAAAAAGAATAAGAATGAGATGAATACTGAAATCAGAATTGTGAAATGTACTTACTTATTATTGAACAATCGTTTTGAACTCTGCCGATGAAAATGAAATGGTTTTTTTAGGGCTTGCTGAGTGGCGTCTCTTCTCTCACTTCTCGAGTAGAAAGGAAATGAAAAAAAATAGGTCTGTGAAAAGTAATGTGTCATTTGTTTTGCTCCTCATCATCTTCAAACTCTTCTGCAAACCATACCGCAGGTTAAGAAGACATACGTTAAGACTGCAGAAGAAGAAGGCGTTTGTTTTTGTCTTATCAAGATTTCTTCTATTTTTTTTTCTTTTTTTTTGAAATAAGTGGAAAAAATAAGTGATTGAAAGAAGTGAAAAAAAGAGGAAATTTATGTCTGCATAGTAGAAGAGGAAAGAAGTGATTTTACCCTCTTATGTCTGAAAAAAAACAAACGGTCTTCAAGTAAATTGTCTGCGCGCCTGCAAACATAAGAGGAAAAATAGTTAGGCCTTTTTGTTTCTTTGCAAGTGTTAGAGCACTTGCAACCAAGAGCCAAGTTAAACTTTAACCTCCTGTCACGTTAGTGTCACATCAGCTTTAACATTTCATCTTAACTTAATCAAAAAACACCCGCAATCATAACTCAACTTTAACTCAATATTTTAAACCCCACTTTTTAAAAAATTACAATTTACAAATTAAACCCTTAACTATTTCATTCATTCAACAACCTAATATTTCATTAATAAACTTAAAAAATACAATACAAAAAAAATTACGAATTAAAAAAACTACCACATAAATTCTTTTAATAAAATGTTAAAAAAAAAAAAAAAAAAAAAAAAAAAAAAGCATTGATATAACCACGGGGACTTAGCATAAACAATACAAGATTACCACGAGGGACCAAAAAGCAAATTCAAGTAATATATCCTCATGTCCATCACACAAAACCTGTACACACACTAAACACACACACACAAAAGAACACACACTGCAAAATTACACACTCAAAACACACACTTCAATCATTTGGGGAATGATTTTTTTTATTATTATTGATTTCCACCCTTAACGCCCCGTTATTGTGGTAACGTGGGGTGCTTAACGGCAGAATAACGCCGACCATGGTGTAGGTAACGTGGGTTAACGGGGGGTAGCGTTGGGGCGCGAGGGTTATTATTGCAATCTTTCTTAGCGATTATAAGAAAAGAAAGTAATTATAATAGCAAGAAAAAGGGAAATAAGTTAGTTAAATTACATATATTTTTTTAGTTGTTAATGTTAAATCTTTTTAAAATGGTATATTAGTTTTTATATAACATACGATTCTTTTTCTTTTCTTTCCTCTCAAAGTGAGAGGAAGATTTCTTAACAAAACTTCCTCTATATTTCCTTTTCATTTTCCTTTTCTAAAAAAATTTCAAAAACACAAAAAAGCTTTCAATTTCTTTTTCTTTCCCCTTCCGTTTTAACTCGAGAACCGAATGAAAGTGACTTTACTTGGATCATTAAATTATCAAATATTAACACCTACTTTTCTAGCCAAAAAAAAATAAAAAAATAAATGTGTTGTCTAAATAAGAAAACTACATATGCTATAACAAATCTTTGGGGGAAAAAATCCACAAAACATATTTAATTTTCGTTTGTGATAATGTATCCACCCAAATTTGAAGTTTTTAACATAGGTCACCAATTTATTGAAATGAACTTATAAGCCGCTCAAATTATATGTTTATTTTCGTTTACATTAATTTTTGTCAAATTTAAGCCTAAAAACTACAATACATAAACAATAGACCGACCTCTAACTTATTCATGTAATACGAATGAAAGATTGATATGAAATAATGATTATACTTTTAATTTAAGTGTGAATTTATATTATTAAAAATAATTTAAAAAGATAAAGCTGAAATTACACGACTAGTTTTCTATTTGTAATTCCGTATTAGTATAATATATTAGTGTTAGGTTTATTTTTCCCATTGAAGCTTAGCCATCGTCTTTCACTAGCTATTGTTTTTCTTTAGCTGCGGCATCATGCGAATACTCAACTAGTAATGGTAATAAATAATAGGGATAATTTCATATATACCCACTAAAACTTAAAAATTTGAGTTAATTGCATTTTTGGTCCCTGTGGTATGGCCAAATTGCAGATTTGGTCCCTAAAACTTTAAAAGTGCACCAAAGGTCCCCATTTTCAAGTTTTCGTTGCATGTTTGGTCCCTGGGTCCACACAGACTAAGGGTATTTTAGTCATTGATGTTGTCTTTTTCTTTTTCTATTTTCTTTTTAGTTTTCTTACATAAATAGTCCCTGTGTTGGAAGGGGTTTTACATATTTAGTCCATACACTTTTTTTTTTTTTTTTTTGCAAATCTTCTTCCTATGGTTTTGACCCGTTCTGGCTTTGGTCACTTAACCACTATTTCATTAGTTTGACCGTCAGTGAATGTTTTGTCCGTTTTTAACGTTTTCGTCTGCTTTTTTACGTTTTCATTCATTTATTTACGTTTTATCCGCTTTTATACGTTTTCGTCCGTTTTATACGTTTCGTCCGTTTTTACGTTTTGTCCATTTTATACGTTTCGTCAATTTTTATGTTTTCATCCGTTTTGTCCGTTTATACACTTTTGTCCGTTTTTACGTTTCGTATTTTTCTATGTTTTCGTCCGTTTTATACGTCTTCGTCCGTTTTTACTTTTTCATCCGGTTTTATACGTTTTGTCGGTTTTATACATTTTAGTCCGTTTTCATCCATCTTTATCGTTTTATGCGTTTCATCCGTTTTATCGTTTTTTTTCCTTGTTTTTATACGTTTTCATCCGATTTTTTTACGTTTTCGTCCATTTTTCTTACGTTTTTATTCTTCTTTATCTGTTTTCATCCGTTTTTATACGTTTTTGTCCATTTTTATACCTTTTTATTTATCCGTTTTTAACATATTTTTATGCGTTTTTGTTTGTTTTTATACGTTTTTATCCGGTTTTGTACGATTTTGTCCGGTTTTCTCACGTTTTTATTCGTCTTTATCCGTTTTTATACGTTTTCTTCTGTTTTAATAACGTTTTTATGCGTTTTTGTCTGTTTTTATATGTTTTCATCCGGTTTTGATCTAATGGATAATATAAGTTAACCAATTTTTCTAAAAAGTTCCAAAATATTTCCAAAAATTTTTGAAAAAAAATTTTTTGAAATTTTTTTTTAAAAAAACTTTTCGAATAATTTTTTTGAAATTTTTTGAATTTTTCAAAAACTTATCGAAAATTTTTTCGAAAAAATTCGGAAAAAAAAATTTCAAAAATTTTTTTTTTTGGAAAAGAATTTCAAAAAAGTTTTGTCGAAAAAAATTTTCAAACAATTTTTTTTCGAAAAAAAAAATATTCAAAAAATTTTCCGAATAAATTTTTCAAAATATTTTTTTTAAAATTTTTTGAAAATTTTTGATTTTTTTTTTTGAAAATTACACTGTTGGTCCATTTCTGTAATAATAATAGTTAAATAAATATTAATAGTTAAAATAATAATAATAAAAAAATCGGACTAAATCTAGAGAACATGGCAAGACACAAGGACCATTTATGTAAGAAACTCAAAGATGGTGAAAAGAAAATAGGAAAAGAAGAAGACAAGGGTATTTTAGTCATTTGATGTTGATCAGGGACTAAACATGCAACGAAAACTTGAAAATGGGGACCTCTGGTGCACTTTCAAAGTTTTAGGGACCAAATCTGCAATTTGGCCATACCACAGGGACCAAAAATGCAATTAACTCTAAAAATTTGCATTGTTAAAAAATAAAGTTGTAAGAGGGATCACAAAAATGAGGTTATTATTTTATTATTTTTATTAGAAGAATTATTAGTTTTGTTCATTTTTCCTAGTGGATAATGAAGAGTTATTATTCTTTTCAACTGTCCCGAAAGTCGAAACAATGTTGCAAGGATGCTAGATCTCTTATATATGTCACTCAACTTAAAAATTTGCATTGTTAAAAAATAAAGTTGTAAGAGGGATCACAAAAATAAATTTGCATTGTTGCAACTGCTCTTAGCAGTTATAAGAAAAGAAAGTAATTATAATAGCGAGAAAAAGGGAAATAAGTTAGTTAAATTACATATATTTTTTTAGTTGTTAATGTTAAATCTTTTTAAATTGGTATATTAGTTTTTATATAACATACGATTATTTTTTCTTTTTTTTTCCTCTCAAAAGTGAGAGGAAGATTTACTTAACAAAACTTCCTCTATATTTCCTTTTCATTTTCCTTTTCTAAAAAAATTTCAAAAACACAAAAAAGCTTTCAATTTCTTTTTCTTTCCCCTTCCGTTTTAACTCGAGAACCGAATGAAAGTGACTTTACTTGGATCATTAAATTATCAAATATTAACACCTATTTTTCTAGCCAAAAAAAAAAATAAAAATAAATGTGTTGTCTAAATAAGAAAACTACATATGCTATAACAAATTTTTGGGGGAAAAAATCCACAAAACATATTTAATTTTCGTTTGTGATAATGTATCCACCCAAATTTGAAGTTTTTAACATAGGTCACCAATTTATTGAAATGAACTTGTAAGCCGCTCAAATTATATGTTTATTTTTGTTTACATTAATTTTGTCAAATTCAAGCCTAAAACTACAATACATAAACAATAGACCGACCTCTAACTTATTCATGTAATACGAATGAAAGATTGATATGAAATAATGATTATACTTTTAATTTAAGTGTGAATTTATATTATTAAAAATAATTTAAAAAGATAAAGCTGAAATTACACGACTAGTTTTCTATTTGTAATTCCGTATTAGTATAATATATTAGTGTTAGGTTTATTTTTCCCATTGAAGCTTAGCCATCGTCTTTCACTAGCTATTGTTTTTCTTTAGCTGCGGCATCATGCGAATACTCAACTAGTAATGGTAATAAATAATAGGAGAATTTCATATATCCCACTAAAACTTAAAATTTGAGTTAATTGCATTTTGGTCCACGTGGTATGGCCAAATTGCGATTTGGTCCTAAAATTTTAAAAGTGCACCAAAGGTCCCCATTTTCAAGTTTTCGTTGCATGTTTGGTCCCTGGTCCCACGGACTAAGGGTATTTTAGTCATTGATGTTGTCTTTTCTTTTCTATTTTCTTTTTAGTTTTCTTACATAAATAGTCCCTGTGTTGGAAGGGGTTTTACATATTTAGTCCATACACTTTTTTTTTTTTTTTTGCAAATCTTCTTCCTATGGTTTTGACCCGTTACGGCTTTGGTCACTTAACCACTATTTATGTTAGTTTGACCGTCAAGTGAATGTTTTTGTCCGTTTTTTAACGTTTTCGTCTGTTTTTTTTACGTTTTCATTCATTTATTTACGTTTTCGTCCGCTTTTATACGTTTTCGTCCGTTTTTATACGTTTCGTCCGTTTTTTTTACGTTTTTGTCCATTTTATACGTTTTCGTCAATTTTTTTATGTTTTCATCCGTTTTTGTCCGTTTTATACACTTTTGTCCGTTTTTTTACGTTTTCGTATTTTTTCTATGTTTTCGTCCGTTTTTATACGTCTTCGTCCGTTTTTTTACTTTTTCATCCGGTTTTATACGTTTTTGTCGGTTTTTATACATTTTAGTCCGTTTTCATCCATCTTTATACGTTTTTATGCGTTTTCATCCGTTTTTATGCGTTTTTTTTCCTTGTTTTTATACGTTTTCATCCGATTTTTTTACGTTTTCGTCCATTTTTCTTACGTTTTCATACGTTTTTATTCTTCTTTATCTGTTTTCATCCGTTTTTATACGTTTTTGTCCATTTTTATACCTTTTTATTTATCCGTTTTTAACATATTTTTATGCGTTTTTGTTTGTTTTTATACGTTTTTATCCGGTTTTGTACGATTTTGTCCGGTTTTCTCACGTTTTTATTCGTCTTTATCCGTTTTTATACGTTTTCTTCCGTTTTAATAACGTTTTTATGCGTTTTTGTCTGTTTTTATATGTTTTCATCCGGTTTTGATCTAATGGATAATATAAGTTAACCAATTTTTCTAAAAAGTTCCAAAATATTTCCAAAAATTTTTGAAAAAATTTTTGAAATTTTTTTTTGAAAAAACTTTTCGAATAATTTTTTTTTCGAAATTTTTTTTTTGAATTTTTTTCGAAAAAACTTATCTGAAAATTTTTTTCGAAAAAAAATTCGGAAAAAAAAATTTCAAAATTTTTTTTTTCGAAAAAGAATTTCAAAAAAGTTTTGTCGAAAAAAATTTTCAAACAATTTTTTTTCGAAAAAAAAATATTCAAAAAATTTTCCGAATAAATTTTTCAAAATATTTTTTTTTAAATTTTTTGAAAATTTTTGATTTTTTTTTTGAAAATTACACTGTTGGTCCATTTCTGTTATAATAATAGTTAAATAAATATTAATAGTTAAAATAATAATAATAATAAAAATCGGACTAAATCTAGAGAACATGGCAAGACACAAGGACCATTTATGTAAGAAACTCAAAAGATGGACTGAAAAGAAAATAGGAAAAGAAGAAGACAAGGGTATTTTAGTCATTTGATGTTGATCAGGGACTAAACATGCAACGAAAACTTGAAAATGGGGACCTCTGGTGCACTTTCAAAGTTTTAGGGACCAAATCTGCAATTTGGCCATACCACAGGGACCAAAAATGCAATTAACTCTAAAAATTTGCATTGTTAAAAAATAAAGTTGTAAGAGGGATCACAAAAATGAGGTTATTATTTTATTATTTTTATTAGAAGAATTATTAGTTTTGTTCATTTTTCCTAGTTGATAATGAAGAGTTATTATTCTTTTCAACTGTCCCGAAAGTCGAAACAATGTTGCAAGGATGCTAGATCTCTTATATATGTCACTCAACTTAAAAATTTGCATTGTTAAAAAATAAAGTTGCAAGAGGGATCACAAAAATAAATTTGCATTGTTGCAACTGCTCTTAGCAGTTATAAGAAAAGAAAGTAATTATAATAGCGAGAAAAAGGGAAATAAGTTAGTTAAATTACATATATTTTTTTAGTTGTTAATGTTAAATCTTTTTAAAATGGTATATTAGTTTTTATATAACATACGATTCTTTTTTCTTTTTCTTTCCTCTCAAAAGTGAGAGGAAGATTTACTTAACAAAACTTCCTCTATATTTCCTTTTCATTTTCCTTTTCTAAAAAAATTTCAAAAACACAAAAAAGCTTTCAATTTCTTTTTCTTTCCCCTTCCGTTTTAACTCGAGAACCGAATGAAAGTGACTTTACTTGGATCATTAAATTATCAAATATTAACACCTATTTTTCTAGCCAAAAAAAAAAAATAAAATAAATGTGTTGTCTAAATAAGAAAACTACATATGCTATAACAAATTTTTGGGGGAAAAAATCCACAAAACATATTTAATTTTCGTTTGTGATAATGTATCCACCCAAATTTGAAGTTTTTAACATAGGTCACCAATTTATTGAAATGAACTTGTAAGCCGCTCAAATTATATGTTTATTTTTGTTTACATTAATTTTTGTCAAATTCAAGCCTAAAAACTACAATACATAAACAATAGACCGACCTCTAACTTATTCATGTAATACGAATGAAAGATTGATATGAAATAATGATTATACTTTTAATTTAAGTGTGAATTTATATTATTAAAAATAATTTAAAAAGATAAAGCTGAAATTACACGACTAGTTTTCTATTTGTAATTCCGTATTAGTATAATATATTAGTGTTAGGTTTATTTTTCCCATTGAAGCTTAGCCATCGTCTTTCACTAGCTATTGTTTTTCTTTAGTCATGCATTATGCGAATACTCAACTAGTAATGGTAATAAATAATAGGAGAATTTCGTATATACCCACTAAAACTTAAAAATTTGAGTTAATTGCATTTTGGTCCACTGTGGTATGGCCAATTGCGATTTGGTCCTAAAATTTTAAAAGTGCACCAAAGGTCCCCATTTTCAAGTTTTCGTTGCATGTTTGGTCCCAGGTCCACGGACTAAGGGTATTTTAGTCATTGATGTTGTCTTTTCTTTTCTATTTTCTTTTAGTTTTCTTACATAAATAGTCCCCTGTGTTGGAAGGGTTTTACATATTTAGTCCATACACTTTTTTTTTTTTTTTTTGCAAATCTTCTTCCTATGGTTTTGACCCGTTACGGCTTTGGTCACTTAACCACTATTTATGTTAGTTTGACCGCAGTGAATGTTTTTGTCCGCTTTTTAACGTTCGCTCTTTTTTACGTTTTCATTCATTTATTTACGCGTCCGCTTTATACGCGCCGTCCGTTTTATCGTTTCGTCCTTTTTTTACGTTTTGTCCATTTTATCGTTTCGTCAATTTTTTTATGTTTTCATCCGTTTTGTCCGTTTATACACTTTTGTCCGTTTTTACGTTTCGTATTTTTCTATGTTTTCGTCCGTTTTATCGTCTTCGTCCGTTTTTTACTTTTTCATCCGGTTTTATACGTTTTTGTCGGTTTTATACATTTTAGTCCGTTTCATCCATCTTTATCGCTTTTACGTTTTCATCCGTTTTTATGCGTTTTTTTCTCCTTGTTTTTATACGTTTTCATCCGGTATTTTTACGTTTTCGTCCATTTTTCTTACGTTTTCATACGTTTTTATTCTTCTTTATCTGTTTTCATCCGTTTTTATACGTTTTTGTCCATTTTTATACCTTTTTATTTATCCGTTTTTAACATATTTTTATGCGTTTTGTTTGTTTTATACGTTTTATCCGGTTTTGTACGATTTTGTCCGGTTTCTCACGTTTTATTCGTCTTTATCCGCTTTTATCGCTTTTCCTGTTTTAATAACGCTTTTATGCGTTTTGTCTCGTTTTATATGTTTTCATCCGGTTTGATCTAATGGATAATATAAGTTAACCAATTTTCTAAAAGTTCAAAATATTTCCAAAATTTTGAAAAAAAAATTTTGAAATTTTTTGAAAAACTTTTCGAATAATTTTTTTTTCGAAATTTTTTTTTGAATTTTTTTCGAAAAAACTTATCTGAAAATTTTTTTCGAAAAAAAATTCGGAAAAAAAAATTTCAAAAATTTTTTTTTTTCAAAAAGAATTTCAAAAAAGTTTTGTCGAAAAAAATTTTCAAACAATTTTTTTTCGAAAAAAAAAATATTCAAAAAATTTTCCGAATAAATTTTTCAAAATATTTTTTTTAAAATTTTTTGAAAATTTTTGATTTTTTTTTTGAAAATTACACTGTTGGTCCATTTATGTAATAATAATAGTTAAATAAATATTAATAGTTAAAATAATAATAATAAAAAAATCGGACTAAATCTAGAGAACATGGCAAGACACAAGGACCATTTATGTAAGAAACTCAAAGATGGTGAAAAGAAAATAGGAAAAGAAGAAGACAAGGTATTTTAGTCATTTGATGTTGATCGGGGACTAAACATGCAACGAAAACTTGAAAATGGGGACCTCTGTGCTTTCAAAGTTTTAGGGACAAATCGCAATTGGCCATACCACGGGGACCAAAAATGCAATTAACTCTAAAATTTGCATTGTTAAAAATAAAGTTGTAAGAGGGATCACAAAATGAGGTTATTATTTTATTATTTTATTAGAAGAATTATTAGTTTTGTTCATTTTCCTAGTTGATAATGAAGAGTTATTATTCTTTCAAGCTGTCCGAAGTCGAAACAATGTTGCAAGGATGCTAGATCTCTTATATATGTCACTCAACTTAAAAATTTGCATTGTTAAAAATAAAGTTGCAAGAGGGATCACAAAATAAATTTGCATTGTTGCTGCTTCCTTTCTTAGCGGATTATAAGAAAAGAAAGTAATTATAATAAGCGAGAAAAAGGAAATAAGTTAGTTAAATTACATATATCTTTTTAGTTGTTAATGTTAAATCTTTTAAAATGGTATATTAGTTTTATATAACATGCGATTCTTTTTTTTTTTCCTTCAAAAGTGAGAGAAGATTTACTTAACAAAACTTCCTCTATATTTCCTTTTCATTTTCCTTTTCTAAAAATTTCAAAACACAAAAAGCTTTCAATTTCTTTTTCTTTCCCTTCCGTTTTAACTCGAGAACCGAATGAAAGTGACTTTACTTGGATCATTAAATTATCAAATATTAACACCTATTTTTCTAGCCAAAAAAATAAAAATAAAAATAAATGTGTTGTCTAAATAAGAAAACTACATATGCTATAACAAATCTTTTTGGTTCCGTGTTTTTCTCTGCCTTAGCTTTAGGTCTGTGTGTTGTTTTCGCCTTGCTCTGTGTTGCCCTCTTAGGTCTGCTTGTCTTTCTTAGTGCTTTGGTTTCTATGTTTTTGATTGTGCTCGCTTTTGTGCTTTTTGGCCAGTGCTCTCTCCCGTGCCTAGGGATGGCAACGGGGCGGGGAATGTCGGGGATTATATTTACCATCCCCATCCTCGTTTTCACTCTCCATCCCTATCCCCGTCCCCATACCCATCGGGGAATTGCTTTACATCCCATCCAGGCCCCGATGGGATCGGGATCCCTGAGGATTCGAGGATTTTCAATCCTTATGAACTAACATAAAGTTTCCACCAACTCATCGAAAATATAAATAATTTTAACTCATAAAGTATTTCAAGAAACGTGCGTACATCGCACATAGTTAGATTCATTACAATTTCAATTCAACTGTAAAGCATCCTCAATATTGTAACATCACATATAATATAAAAACAATATGTATCATATGTGTCTATCCAGACAAACGAATAAGTAACATGTAGTTGGTGCTTATGCTTCTAATTCTAAAGGTACTTGATTTTATAAATATCACATATGCATATAAATATACATGTTGATACTCATAAGCATATATACATATACATATACAAGTTAATAGAGTATGGATATAACATATAAATTATAAATACTTATACATTAGAAAGATCAGAGTCGGGTTCGGGTTCGGGGATTTATGTTATCCCCATCCCCGCCCATCCCCGGTTTCATATTTTGGGGATTCCCCATCCCCATCCCCATCCCCGGTCAACTCGGGATTCCCCAGTCAAAATCGGGTTTGGGGATCGGGTCCCCATCGGGTACCCATTTTTTGCCATCTCTACCCGTGCCCCCTTGCCTTGTTTTTCCTGCTTTGCTTGTTGGTTACTGTCTTCTGCTCTCTGTTCTTTTATATTTCACCCGCACACCAGCACTTGCCGGAGATCTCGTTGGAAGCAGTCTCTCTACTCCCGGGTTTATCCTGGGATAGGAGTAGGATCTGTCTATATTTTACCTCTCCCATAACCTGCCTTGGCGGGATTGGGTTTTTTGTTGTTGTTGTTGTCGTCGTCGTCTCGAAACAATGTTGCAAGATGCTGTTATCATATATGTCACTCAAAAGAAATTCGTTGACATTCAGTAATCAGGCTAGCTTTTGTATGAAATAACAATTCTGTGATACTTTTAACCTGGAAAAAATACACCAAGGCGGTAAATTATCACAAGCCATTGAAAGTAGAACCCGAATACCCGATATGTTCTGCTTGCACAGTAATATTATCACAAAAATCAACACAAGAAAATCCATAACTCAGGTGCAACAGTTTACCATATCATGATCCAGTTCTTGAACACATCACAGAATCGATCAATAGCTTCACACAAAGGCATATCTCTAAAAGCTACTACACGGCCTTAAAAGAGAAGGAAAATCATAACGCAAGAGTTAGTTTTCCTGATTGAAACCGTCTCCACTTTAACACCAAAATTAATAAAAGATCCAAAATCTTTCTGCTGAAACCTAACATCCAATCTATTGTGCACCATTGCAAAAACTCAAAAAACCAACCAATGAAAATACAGAACTACATTGTCATAATCAATCCCAACTGTAAATTAATGGTTACAGTAACTTGAATCTAAATGCATCAAAACGGCCAATATATAACCTAAACTCCATGTTCAATATTAATTGTTACCATCGGTGATGCTCGTGGGGACGCCAAGAGAATACTTGAAATTCGCAACTCATCCTTCTTGTGAACACCCTTCCAGAGGAATAAATTCGCCTTCTTTAGCACAGGTGACTTTGCCAATATAAGCTTTATAAAATCCAACTCATCCTTCACATTACACACGTTTATAATCTCAAATTCGTTCAAATGCCCCAACCAAATTTCCGAATAATCTTGGGGAGAGCACGTCTCGGATTCAGGATCAGGCCAGTCATAAATCTGGAAGAAACGACTGTAAATATAGCGCAAGTGTAGTTTGGCAAAAGAATTTATACAAATAGGATACAAACTATAATTTACCAGTAGCAGCTTTAGTTTCCTCAGGTTGGGTGAGCTTCTCATCAAAAGAGCAAGAAGAGATACCCTAAAATCTAAATCGAAACACATATGACCAATGTACATGTATTTTAGGTGGACTAATTCAGCTGGAAGCTTTTGTGGAACTCCATCCCGAAGAAAACGCTAGAGTCAGAGCCAAAAAAAAAAGAAGAAAAAAAAAAAGGAAGATTAATATTCCCAGAGTTTATAACAAACTAGATTACTGTGTATCATGTGGTTGATATTACCGTAACAGTCCAAGGATAAATAGACAGATTTTCGACAACAGGCAAATGCTCAAAAAAATTGGTAATGGTGGAATTGCCAACATCTTCGGTAAATACAATATCAATCTGCACCAATAAAATGTTTTCAGATAAAATACTGAATGGGGACATACTTTAATACAGCCAACTCACAAATGGTTTTTTAAACATGATGTGATGTAAAATTGTGTTTTTACTACAATGACCACCATTTTCGCAAACTTATTTAGCAAACTATCTCTTTATTATTTGAGAAATAAGCTTTTTGGAACCCTTTTTTGGCAAAATTATGTGAACAAAACATATTTAGCCATAATGTTAATAGAAATTTGGAATGTGCCTGTTTCAATGAGAAAGAAAAACCATCCATGAAGATCAGTACTCATTTTAGTAAGAATTTACCAGAGTCGCGTTCTTAAGTAATGGACAACTTGATAGGAGATGCAGAAGTGCGTCTTCTGAAATGGTTACAAGTTCCATGTATAAGGTTGTAAGGCTACCAAATCTAGTGAATGGTGGTAGATGGACAATATCACACGTATTGAGAAATAGCTCTGTTAACTGATGCAGTGAAAAGAGAGGTGATGGTAACTTATAGTTGGGTGTGTCAAGCGATAACGTCTTAACTCTATTGTTCCTCGCCAAATGAAATATTATATGATCAATTTCAACACATGTCTTATCTGAACCAATTTTAAGACTGAACTCATGTATTGGACCAATGTGCTTAAGTAGAACTTGATATATAGCATAGAAAAGTTTACACCTTTTGGTCATCCATTTCCTTTCACTTGGTATGTCGAACGTTTGCTCAAGAGTAGAGAGATCATTCTCATTGGTTGATACTTCAAACGTATCTTCATTAAACACAAGTTTAGGAATACTGATCCACTGGTACCTCCATTCCTTTGATAGGATACTTGTTCTTGCTGCCTCTTGAATCGGTATATGACATAAGATGGTTTCTATTATGGTTGAAGGAAGGTTGCTAATCCTATCCATCTTATAATATTCTTGTTGGACCGATACAGAATAGTGCTGCAAAAGTAGTAAATCAAAAGATCAATTTAAGATGAACTTTGGTCGACATACTTCTGCAAATGATATATATTGGGTCAAATGATCAATTAGGATTTGCAGAACCATGAACACTATTATTGCAACTATGGACAATAATAAAACATAAAAATACATAGAAACTAATGAAATAATGGAGACAAAAAAATATGGTATCCAAGTAAAATGATGGTATGTTCTTTATGAAAGAAAGTTCATGATTCGCATAAACACTTATTCTTCCTATGTGACTTTTATGTCTAAAGATCAAGTGGTGAACTCTCTTAAGTCATTACCGAGCCTATTAGATTGAAATTAGCCGGCTGCAAAGTTTGTAATTCTGCTGATGTTGCTCAAGTCAAGTGAAGAAAACATAGAATTCTTGCTTTTTTTTTCTTTGAAATTTGCCTGCTATTGTTCTTCTACTACTGAAACTTCCAAAAGTGGCTGCTGTAGTAGAAGAACAATAGCAGCCAGTTTGGTAGCGTATTGTCCTTTTAGAATCTAATGTGTTAATGTTTGTAACAACAAATAAACAAATCTAACGGTGCAAATAATTTGGGTAAAGCGATCAGAAGGGTGAATAACATGTGCTCAAGTACAAAAGAACGGTACCCGTTACACTCAACTCCAAGGTCGTGTTTTTTTCAAAAAGTAGTTTCATCTCCTTAAGTTTGCAGGCGTGCAAATGTTTTTGAAAAAGAGTGTTTGTTTATTCATCTTATGTCTGCAGCCATGGATTTCAAAGACTTCATGGTATCTATCGCATATCAAACATAAAACGTTTGAAAAAACAAACACAGCCTAAGGTGGGGTTTGGTTTGAAGTCAAGAATCAATATGGTTTTGGGTTAGAGTCTAGCCGAAATATATCTATCCATAGTTCAAATTATACCAAGTTCACATCCTTTTGGGTCTGTTATTACACTTCACTACATATATTCCTATTTTCCAAAATTTATCTTTCTACACTTTTAAGCTCAGTTAGTTATTTCATCTTCCCTGTTCAGGTTATCTGGAAGGGCTACGGGGCCTATCCTAGTGACTATTTCCAACCCATTGCGTGGCCGCCCAGATGTGTATCTAGTGAGGTTTGAACTCTGGACCTCTTGTGAGGTTACAACTATGCCCTTTAGTACTAGTTTTCATGTTTTTAGGATTAAACTATTTAAATCCAATACAAAATTAGCCAAAAGGGTTTTCCTAATTAGAGCCCTAACTTGACAAACAAAATTCTAATTTCCCCTAAATCAACACTACATTTAATAAGATATGACAACACCAATCGGATAAAAGAATAACAATGAGATGAATATTGAGATCAGAATTGTAAAATGTACTTACTTGTTTCAGCACCTGTTTTTAACAGTGACGATAAAAATATGGTATATTTGTTGTTGAATCGCTTGTAACTGCCAGGAATTTAGCGTCCAGTTAAGCATCAAAAGATAGGGCCTGTTTAATTTCTTTCAGTTCAGATTCCCAGGTTCATGTTTGTATTAATATTATCAAATTGAGTTCACGTTGAATCAGATAAATGATTCTTGAATCATTGAACCCTTTAAAACCCCTCTTTCTTAAGTGTACTATGAAATAAACCGGTCCGATAACAGACGGCAGTTTAACATCTGAAATAAACCGATTCAGTTGCCTCCTTTAGATCAATTAGCGCTTTAGATAAACCAGCTACTATTACAATATAAAAATTACTTATTTTCCTTTTAATTTTTTATTAATCACTTCAAATATTTACACCTATTTTTCTAGCAAAATCAATTTTGTTGTCTAAATAAGAAAGCTACATACGCTTAAGACAAATCTTTGAGGGAAAAAATCCACAAAACATATTTAATTTCTGTTTGGGATAATGTATGTGAAGGTCACTCAAGTTTTTAATTTTTAATATATAAGTCATTCATTTATTGAAATGAACTTATAGGCCACTTAGCTATATGTTTTATTTCGTTTCACCAATTCTGATCAAATTTATGTCTAAAAACTACAAAACATAAACAATAGACCAACCTCTAACTTATCCATGCAATACGAATTAAAAGATTGATGTGAAATAACAATTATACCTATAATTTATGTGTGAATTTATATTATTAAAAATAAATAAAATGATAAAACTTAAATTCGACGATTAGTTTTCTATTTGTATTAGTTTAATATGTTAGTGTTAGGTTTATTCTTGCCATTTGATAATTATCTAGATTAAATTTGACCCAAATTGATCTAAATGTAGATAAACAAATATATTGACGGCCTATACGTTACTTTCTGTTGGGTTAAATTTGACCAATTTTCTCTGACAAATATTTGAACATAAAATAACTCGAGCTACTCACTGAACAATCAGTGAATTTGTTACTCACTGAAGAAACAGTGAGAATGCTACTGACACAATCAGTGAGTTAGTTACTAACTAAGTATGTTGCTCACTCAAGAATCAGTTAGTGTTATATAAACCTCAATGAACAACAAGCTTCAGAAACGTCGAAGACCAACTAAAGAAACACTTTATCTCACTGATGTGGTGTCAGTGAGTAAAGTGCCTAGGCTACAAACAGCATCAGGGTCACTTAGATATGACAAAGTCTCTCTGACATGAAGACTGTATCTCTGAAAACAGACTCGAAATATGGGCAAAAACATCCTAGAAGCAAAAAAGAAAATTAAACAAATACAAGAGTGCTTGTTAAAAAGGTGAATAGTTGAATTAATTATTCATTAAATTACTTGAAAATTGAAGCTACATATAAATACACCATATGGATAGACGTACTCTTCCACTAGAGAGATAGGTAGAGATTATAAATAAACACGAAATAATACAATTGTATTATAATTGATAGAGTCCTTATTTTCTAAGAACACAGTAAGCTAAGCTAGCATGCTAGTGTTGTTCATGTTAGAAGAGTTTTATTTGTCATTTAATCGGGATAGTGTTCCGCAACTATTCTTTGTAACTATTTAATTCATTTCTAATAAAAATGTTGAAAAGTACGAATGCCATGATTAGTAGTCAAATGGGTATTGGGTTAAACCTATTTTAATTTGTTGAACATTTTCATATAATTTCGAGACCAATACTTTCAATAAATGGATAGCTTATACGTGAAGGGTTTTTCTAACTTGTGCCATGGTGGCACAAGTTTAAAGTATTCAATAAACACATTAATTTCCTAAAAAAACTTGATTTCCATATAAAACAATGATAAATTTAGTAAACATTGTTAATTAGAGAAACTATTAATATTAACTAACATTCAAATATGGCAATTTCACTTTGTTTTATGGCTTTAAACTTGTGCCACCATGGCACAAGTTAGAAAATCCCATATGAGAAAAACCTAAAAATTAGGTGGCCTCCCATATATTATCCATTTTCCTTTTTAATCATAATAGATCGGAAAAGCTCCAATCACACACTTAACCGTTGTCTATCACTAATTATTGTTTTACTTCAGCTGCCGCACGCTAATAATGATACTACATTCGTCCCACATTAAGTGTCTACTATGAGTTTTTTAAGTCTTTTTTCTTCAACATTGACCTTAAATATATTTGTTTGTATTATATAATACTTAATGAAAATTATACAAATATAAATATATTTAAAAGCTTAATACATTCATATATCTTGTATCAAATATTATATACACGAACAAAATATTTAAAGTTAAAGTTGAAAAAAAACAAAACAAAACAAAACAAAAACAAAACAACAACCTTAAAAAAGTTCTAGTGGACACTTAAACTGAGACGTATGGATTACTAATAATAAGTTTAAGGGGTCGTTTGGTTTGTTGTTAGGAATCACAATGAGTATCAGATTTGGTATGTGATAAAATGACAATGGATATAATTAAGTTTAGCATTACCATTGTTTATGTTTGCATGACAAAAAATGGTATGAAAAAGTATATACTAGTATATTTTTTAATTTTGTAGTGAAAAAGAGAGGGGGCCACGGAATGGATTTCATAGATATTAAATTGGTGGGTAATGAGTCTATAGCTAATTAGCTATGATATATCATTTCATTCTTGATCCCACTAACCAAACACATTTAGTCGATATGAAATCCATTCCTCTATTCCGATGGGCTCTACCAAACACACCTTAAGTTTCACGTAAACTTGCAAGCTAAATAGTAGGAGGAGAGTTATTTTACATATCAATCTTTTCTTACATACCAAGAGACTCATCCCCAGCCTCCGTCTAAAAAGAAATCAATGGTTGAGATTAAAAACATTTTATTATTTCACATATTTTTTTATAATTTAAATATCTCTTAAACCGTTAATCGTTAAGCGAAAATAATTACACCATCGCAACGGTCATTTAATTATCTTTCTATAGACGGACACTTTGATATACTTTCGAAAAAAGAAAAAAAAATATTTTTTTCACGTTTTTTCGTCTTTTTTTTCATTTTTTCACGGGCACTTTGATTTTTTTCATGCAAATTTCATTAACGAAAAAAAAAATGAAAAGTAACGTGAAAACCAAAAAAAAATAAAAATAAAAAAATAAAAATAAAAATCGAAAGTATGTCAAAGTGCCTATTTATAGAAAGATAATTAAATGCTTGTCGTAATAGTACTACTATTTTTTTCGCTTAACGATTAACGATTTAAAAGATATTAATATTTGAAGGAAAAAAAAAAGATAAAAGTGGTTTTCAAAATTATTAAGATTAATTTCATCCGTTAGATTAAATAAAAATGGAAACCGCAAAGTATGGTTAATATTTTTATCTTTATTAGAAAACTTTTAATTTGTTCATTTTCCTAGTTGATAAGTACATTGTCATAATCAATCCTCAACTGTAAATTAATGGTTACAGTAACTTGAAGCTAAATGCATTCAAAAGGCATATATTATAACTAAACACCATGAATAATATTTGTTACCGCCTGTGATGCTCGTGGGGACGCTAAGAGAGTTCTTGAAATACACAACTTTTCATCCTTATTAACACCCTGCCAGATAAATATATTCACCTTCTTTAGCACAGGTGACTTTGCGAATATAAGCTTTACAAAATCCAACTCATCCTTATCATCAGACA